>ML685814.1:9112037-9153622 GCA_007922175.1 Pelusios castaneus
GGGGGTTAGGAGGGCTGGAGTGGGAGTTTGGGGGCAGGGACCTTAGGGAACGGGGATGGGGGCTGAGGACATGGGGAAAGAGGGGTCTGATGTGGGCACTAGTGGACGAGGTTGGGGTGATGTGGATTTGAGGCTGTGCTTCATTTGTGAGGAAAGAGTTGGTGAGGCTCAAGCAGTTTGTTTTGCATTTAAAATTTGCATTTAAAATTTAGCGTTTAAAATAGTGTTGCCTAGAAAACAATGTATTTTTAATTTGTCAGGGGACCACACTTGGAGGCTGGCTATGTGAAAGGGATCGCCAATGCAAAAAGTTTGAGAACCACTGCTTTAGGAGTGGTACAAAGCTTGGTTCATTATCCCTTGTAAAGTGATTTCAGCTTTTCAGATAGAAGGTGCTATGGAAAAGTGAGGCCTGATTTTATCAATCACAAGTCATGGTGATTTTAATGCCATCTTCCCTTTTTTATCTATGTTTAAGTAACATATTTCCAAGTAGTTCAATCAGCACCCAAGCTATTGGCGATGCTACAGAAGTCATATACTCTTGAAGTCTTCATTATAGCTTTGTGTATGTTAGCAGTTTTTAGGAAAGTTTCCATCAGGGATAAGACCAGTGGAAACCATATGGTAGATAAGTTCCAAAGGGGTAGCCATGTTAGTCTAGTTCAGCAAAACAAACAAGGAGTCCTGTGGCACTTTTAAAGACTAACAAATGTATTTATTGCATGAGCTTTCATCATCATACTTGAGTTAATGAGGCAGGGGAGGGGTGATCTTATGGTCTTGTGTTATGCAGTGTTTGCTAGTGTGTGGCAATAATTGCTATAGACATAAATGCCATATAAAATTATAAATATTTTTAGGGAGCGATAACTGATACATGTGGTACTGAGAAGTGGTTGCAAATGCCTACCTGGGCTTGAGCCCGCACATGCATGAAGGGGGCCCAGACAATATGTGAAGGGGGCCCGGAGATTAGGAGGGTTCTGGGGCCCATCAAATTATACTTTAACCACTGCTCACTTTTGACTCTTGTTAAATGTTTATGCATTGATTTGCTATATTTCCACTTTAAAAAAAGCATATCCTGGTCAATAAACTAGTATTTGTTTTATCTAAAGCTGTGTGGGCTTTAGAGGGAGTTGATAAGGGAGGCTGGGCCTATCTCTTTCAGTGTTAAAGGGAAGGACCTAAGTCTGTGAGGACTGGAGAAGGATCTCAGTCCCTGTGAGATGGAGGCTCCTGGGGTGATAAGGGGGGCTGGGGTGGTGCATGCTTGGAGTCTGTCACCTGAGTGGTCGGTGGACACACATTTACTGCCTGGGGCCAATCACATGCAGCAGGCTGGTGTGGACTGACACAGGAATGAGTGATTACCCGGCAAGGCATAGTGAATTGGGTTTCAGCAGTGGGGTTGGGGGGGAGGGGTGTCACAGCAGCACACCAGACCAGTTGTGAGAGCAACCTGTCTCAATGGGCTTTGTGGTGACCTCACTGAACCCAGTGACAAAACTTCCTTTGACTTCAGTGTGAGTGAAGATCAGGACCTGTATTTGTTGCTTAGAAGAGAGGGAAAAAGGTGAACAGTTTTTGCTTGTTGTAAACAAAATGCAGAGCCACAAGAATATAAAACTACTACAAAAATAATACCTTTAGCATTAATAGATATGAGACTAATAGCACCAGTTAGGTGTATTGGTTTGGCCCTGATTCCCCACCACCACCCACACACCATCAAGTAACTCCACTGAAGCCAGTAGTGTTACAAATGTATAAATCTGCACTAACGGAAAGGAGATACAATGGTTCTGTTAATTCTTCCACAAATCACTGTTAAGGCACTTTGATTGTAACCCACAGCACTTTTTATATTGCGCTACTAGAGTCCTTTTCAGACCTGGTGTAAACAAATAAAGGTCTTTTAAAGTTAATAAATCTGTATCTGCTTATGCGAGGTCTAAATTTGGCCCTGGAGCTTCTGAGAATAGACAGTCAGTTTCTGTTATAATAATGTTATTAAATGTGTTGAATTGTGCCAGGTCGTGTGACGGTTTTATGATATAGACATATTGGGCCAGATTCACCCCTGATACAATTCAACTGCCTTGGTTAGAATGTGTCATGATATCCTTTATCTCTGACACAGTGGTTAAAGTAAGTCCTTTGGTACGGCTCATCTCTTATTGGAAAATGGCTACGGTGTACAGGATGCAAACATGGGTCCTATTACTTTTTTTCTGGATCTGGTTGAACTAGGCTGCAATGATGCTGATGACACAGTATTAGCTTTGCTGCAGTGTTTGACAGCACATGGGTTCACGGAGGAATTTCTCAAAGATAATTGGATTGGTTTAGGTGTAGATGGAGCCTCTGTCATGTTAGGCAGTGTGGCTGGTGTTGCCACAAAAGTAAAGACACGATTTCCACTTTTGATAAGTTGGCATTGGTTTAATCACTGGTTGGAATTGGCCGTGGCTGATGCTATCAAAAGCTGCAGTGAAGTTAATCACTTTAAATCATTCATGGATTCAACATGTGCTCTGTAGAGTCAGTCACAGAAGTGCTTGAGAGTGTTGGCTGAATGTGCGAGTGATCTGGAAGTCCGGCTTAATAGGACTGGACGTGTACTTGATGTAGGTTGGGTTGCCTCTAACTGCCGCATTGTATGAGCTTTTTGGCAGTCATATGCAGCCCTCCATAGCCGCTTCTTGAAAAAATCAACTGATTTCTCACTAGAAGGGAAAGATAAAGCAAAATTTTCTGGCATGGCAAAAAAAATTGGAGAATCCAGTTTTTGTTAAAAACTTGGGTCTCCTGCATTTGCAGACCTGTCCTTGGCGTTGCAAAAATCTGATGTAACATTACCTACAGCAAGTAAGTTCATAAGTCGACAAATTCCAAAGGGGTAACCGTGTTAGTCTATTGTAGAAAGACAACAGAGTCTTGTGGCACTTTTAAAGACTAAGTTCAGGTGTTTATAGCTTGCAGAGAGTGTGATTCAGAGCTCTACCAAGAGGCTTGTGAGGAGATTGCTGCAAATTGCTTTAAAGGTGCAGGTGTAAACATGTCTGTGATTGTTGGCAAACAAATTGAAATTTCTAAATTTCAGTTTTACCAGGCCTTAGTGGACTGTATGAATGCTAGATTGTTGCCAGACTCAGAAAAATGTCTAAGCAGTGCTGTTGAAGCACTTGACCCATCACCGTTCACTACAGAGCTGTCACCGGAATTTGGTGTAAGTGACATAAATATTTTTGTGTTCCAAGTTTGGCATTGCATTTAATGAAGTGAAATGTGCATATTGGGACTATAAAGATCACGATACTTATCATGTTATGCAGTGTTTGCTAGTTTGTGACAATAATTGATACAGACATAAATGCCATATAAAATTATAAATATTTTTATGGAGCGATAACCAATGCATATGGTACTGAAAAGTGGTTACAAATGCCTACCTGGGCTGGGGCCCGCACATGCATGAAGGGGGCCTGGACAATACGGGAAGGGGGCCCAGAGATTAGGAGGGTTCTGGGGCCTGTCAAATTATACTTTAACCACTGGCTGTAGCATGACAAAGTGCTCCACCTGGGAAGCTAGATCCTGCAGTCACTGCTGGAGCCAGAGGGAGGGGAGCACTAATCTTCCATCCCTTCGGCTGCAGAAGGCAGCTACTGCGTAAAGACCTAGGTGGAGCGCACGGGTTACAGGACATTTCCCTGCTGAAGCCAGGGAGAGGGGAGATCAGCAAGGTGGCTGCCTTCTCACTGAACTCTTTCTGTCTGGCTGCAGTGGGGGGTCTGTTGGCAGAGACTGGTGGCCCTTCAGGGTTATAAAAATGATATTTGTGGCCCTCAAGCCAAAAAGACTGGGAACCACTGGCCTACACCCTCCCTTTTGGGAGGGCCATTAAGGCATTGTCCATGGTAGAAACTCTCTGGCTGGTTATACTCAGAGCCTTGCTTACACTGGCAAAAACTGGACTAGTAATTCATGCCTGGTCTGGTCTCCAGTGGTCTGCAGAATGATGGCTGCTGTAGCATAAGGTAAATAGGATGCATTGTCGTTATTTAACACGACTCAGAACAGGGTTAGGCAACACAATGGCTGAAAATGTCTGCAACCTGTGGCATTAATGGTCCCACTGGTGCTACTACTGGTGGATCTGCTCCTCTAGTGAATTGCTGGTCCCATTTTTGTCTGTACAGACACAGATCAAGGAAGAGGAGTTTACATCGTTTGACAACATTACCAAATCTTTGATACTAAGAAAGCTGCAGATGAGGTGGGGTATAGAAATGCAAGGGCCTGCGTCAGGACTGGCATTCAGCGATTAGCAAAACATGTGAAGGCATTTTATCCCAATATAGAGAAGAACGCATCTCCCTCTGCGTTGTTGGTGGTAACTTTGCCAGTCCAAGGAACAATGGTAATTGCTTGTTACTGTGGAAACTAGACCTCCAGAAATAACACTTCTGAGCCAGCAGGGTCGTGGGAGAAACACAAGCATACAGCCTCCTGAAAACACATAACAGTTTGGCTTCATAGACGAGGGTTCACAGCAAATGACCACATTGTTTCAATGAAACAGGAGCCCAGCAGGACCTTCTCTCCTCCCTTCTGCTTGAATCCCAAATATTTTAGGTGGCTCAAAAAAAAAAGTTCAGGTGACTATTTAACTTAGCATTCGTCATTTGCATGACTGCCTCTACGCTTTCTGGTTTCAAGAGCCACCAAGATAACGCATAGACAGGCTGTTCTTGTGATGTTTGCAGCCTACCTGGAAATGGGGCATTTGTTCCTCTGCGTTTTCTTGCCAGCGGCGAAATGATTCATCGGCTGCTACAATGTCATGAGACAAGGAGCAGCGTTGCAAGGGTTTGTTCTCTAGTCCTGCCACCCACGTCCACTGTTGATCCTCTTTTGCTTTGTAACGCACACCTTTGACCGGGTCATTTTTGGTCTCACTCCTTTCAGAGTAAACCAGGGTTTTCACCAATAGCCTCAGGCCCTAGCACCACACTGAGGCCCAATAATCCTTTTGGCCCATTGTGTTTTGGCTAGTCCCTCTGGTCAGATGAGTGGAATCCAGTCCTTCCCTCTACCCTCCATTCCAGTCCACAGACCTTTGTGGCAAGTGGATAAGGTTTGTTGGCTTCTTACTTCTTCCCTAGACTCTTTCCTATACCACATCCACCTTCTCCACAGACTCCTGCTGCAAGCATGAGCCCCTGACCCAGGGCCCAGGCCCTCATCTCAGTCATCAAGGTAACAAAAGAAAAGAACAAAATGAACAGAAATAAAGAATAGCTCCAGCAATTCAATCCTACCCAGAACCTCCAGCCATCTGTCCTACTGCTTTGTGTTCATGCTCAACCTGAGGTAGCTTGCCTCTTTGCCAGGCTCCTCTCTAGAACCTGAGGATGAGTGCTCTGCCCACTGCTGGGGCTGGGGCCTCCGGAACTGAACTTTTCCCTTTTTAACTCTCCTCCTCCAAAACTGATGTGCTTTGTGCTGGAAGGGGGAAGGGAGCTGCCTGAGCCCAAAGCTGCTCTTTCACCCTTTCTTGCCTGATGCGAGGTTTGTGTGCCAATCAGATTGCCCAGTCCTACAAACCCAAAAGGCAGGGACAATTTGGGTGAAGTTCATACCAGAATCAGAAATTTTCCGAACCAGCTCCATTTGAGGGTTACCTGTTACCTGTCAAAAGGTTCACTGTCAAAGGAGAGAGCTTGCAGGGAGAAAAGGGGAGAGACAGTGAAAGGTGCAGGCAGCCAGCAGCACTACATCGGCTATGTGTGTGCGTGCTGAGCCTTTTCCCTTGGCATGCTACTTTGCTCTTGAGAGCAGTAGTGGCTGATTAACACACAGGCCCACTGTGCTGGGTCCAGGCGCCCCACCCAGCTAGGCTAGGGGCCTCTGGAAAAAGCTCACGATGCTACGCCAGTATGATTTAGTCATTGCACCCTCTGCTCTGCTGGCCAGGCTGGTCATGCTTGGGGCAAGGCTTCTTGGATGAGTTGATGAGCGTGGCTGGAAGGAGAAGCAGCAGTTGCTGCCTCTTCCTCCCCTGCTTAGTGTTTTTCTCGCTGCTGCCCATGGCTTCTCACCACTGCTCGTGACAGGCCCTTCTTGCATCCTCCCGTGCCTGACCAGGTGGCCAAAGCTAGCTAGTGAAGGAAGATGGGGAACACTATTTCCATACCCACACCTGGCTGGAGTCCTTCTGGCCTGAGCCCAAGCTGAGTCGTGAGGACATGGGCTTCAACCTGCTGCTCATCAACAAACATGCACATGCACGCATGCGCGCGCACGCGCACACACACACACACTGTGGGAGCCTCTTTTATCTCCTCCCTACCTCTCAATGTTCAATCACTTTACTGGCCTGCCCAGCTGATATGAGACATTCCATAGCATAGTTCTCCCAGTTTAATGTTGGATGAAAGACCTTAGTGCTATTTACCCCAGATCATACTTTTAAGATATTTGTGTGTATTTCCCTCCTCACCCAGCATGGACTGAAGTTCACACTGGTCCACAGCTTCCAGACCCAACTCACTCACCTATGAATTTCACAAATGAATTGTGGCCCACCCTAATTTACTTAACAAAGATGGTCAGTGGAGTCAACTGTTGGCATGGACTAATGGTCATTGGTTGCTCTGTGAATGCTAAAGCCAAGCCTGGTTGGGGGATAAAACATAAAGGACAAACCCAGATCATTATGGAAGTGGGAGAAATTGATCATGTAAGGACTTTCAGTTCCTCTGACTTTTTTCCTCCATTACACCGATAATGAAGCATTGGTATAATGGAATGATGCATATTCTCTCTCTGCAGTATTACTGGAAAAACTATATTTTTATTGGCTTAGTAATGACCAGACATCCTGTTATGTGCTCTGGCTAATCAGAATCTGGTCTATTCTTAAAAGCGTGGTTTAGTATGTATGTATAAGCTAGTTTCTGTTTAGCTGAAATAGCAAGACCTAAATTTAATTGGTAAAATGTCAACTTTCCCCTGGTTTGAGATGAATTGCCTTTGTCAAAAAGCCAAGAGTCGTTGGGGCACACATCAGATCCTTCAGCGTATTTTCATAGTTTTTTAGATCAATTGCAAATTTTGTTTTAAACAACTTCTCGCCATTGGCTGAAACTTAAAGTTCTTAAAAGAGTAGTTTTACCTCACATTAGGATTATTCCTTTTAAGTAAGTTACTTTCTGGAATTGTGACCACTGTCTTTCGGACATCTGCTTCCATGGTAGAAACACTGGATTGTAATGGGATCAATAGGTGGGGGAAAATGAATAATGGTCAGGTTTAAGAAAATTGGGGAGACGAAAGAATCTCTTGTTGACCTGTGAATGACTGGTTCTTGTAATACCAGATGAGCATTGAATACCTTTGTGTAATAGCATGGAAAATATCTAGCCATATTAATTTTCTATGTGGAAAAATGGAGCAGCTCATTTAGGCATACTGAATTGGGATATGCTTTGCATTGTTTCTAATGCCATATGTAAACATTGAATGGAATCTTTGAATTAATGCATTTGGACACATTTGTGCTTTTAATAGGACATGGGGGGCCCAAAAGTTCTTTGTGCCCAAGACCCCAATAAATCTTAGTCTGCCTTTGCTTGAAAGAAAGGGAAGTGGACGGACCAAAAGAATTGAGGTGGTGCTTGCAGAAGACTGTGACCACCACTATTTTGTGACACTCCCACATTCCCACCCACAGTTCTGGCTTCCAAAGACCTCAGAATTCTGCCATACTATTCAAACCCAGAGTAGTATAGAGCAGCAATGGCAGCTGCATACCACACACACATGGAAGCCAGCTCAATCACATGTCTGAGGTGATGGAGAAAAATTCCCAAACTTTGGCTCCAAAACATGGTCCTAAAGGAAGATTTCCTCCAGCTGCCATTAGTTATAGAGTATATTGCCTGCTTGCAGACACTAGAAAGAGAGATTTTTTTTTTAAATGGTGCATGCTTGGAAAGGGCTGATCATACTCAGCAGTGGGCAGTGGTGTGCATACATGAATAAGTTTACCCTATAATTTTGGAATCCTTACTTGCATTTACTATTGTTCAACTAGCCTTGCACTACCCTCTCTCTCCTTCATTGAATACTTCCAGCCACCTGCTGATGGAATGGCGGCTAGCCAAGACAGTCACCTCCCTCACCTTATTAAATAGTTACTCTGGAAATGTCAAAGAGCAAAGGGCAAAAAGTTAATCAACGAAATTCTTGATTGAAGCCGATGTCTGGGATCCTGTCTACCTGGGCTCTTACCCATATTAGAAAACCATGCTCGAACACATTTCCAGCAGGTTTAAATACGATTCTCTAGGGATACGTCTACCTGGCAGCTCACATAGGTGTACCTGCATTACCTGTACTCTAGCTAGTTCATTAAAAATAGCAGTGCAGACATCCTGGTGCAGGCTTCAGTCAGGTGCACGAGGCAGGATGTACCTTATGAGTTCATGAGGTCTAAGTGTAGCCTGAACCCTGACATTCTCACTTCTATTTTTAGCAAGCTAGGTAGCATACAGCCAATTCAGGTATGTCTACACGAGTGCAACATCAGATGAAAGTTGAGACCGGTTTCTTGTTTCCTCCAAACCAGTCTGCTCATCATTCATTCTGCATGAGGGGAAGAAAAGAAGGATCTAAGTGTTTACATCAGAACAAGTATGGATATGGGAAATGGTCTGCTGTTGTTTATGATAGCACCCACAATGCACTAGAGCTTCCCAAATGGAAGACAAGATATTATCCTTGCCCTGAGATGCTCACACTTGTGATTATTATTTAGAGGCTCAGCTGAGGCTCAGCTGAGATCAGGGCACTTCATGCTTGGCCATGTACAAATAGAGAGCAAGAGATAGTCCCTGTCCCCAAATGCGTGTGATGTAAATGGTAAGGCAGACACAGTGTGGAAGAAGAGATGCATTATTATTCCCATTTCACAGATTGGGACTTGAAAGATAGAGGGATTAGGTGACTTGTCCAAAGTCACATAGGGAGTCTGTGGAAGAGTCTCATTGACTTTAAGGTCAGAAGGGAATGTTGTGATCGTCTGCTCTAACCTCCTGCCTACTGCAGGCCACAGTACCTCACCTACCCACAACATATCCTGGCTGGGTCATGGGCAGCCAGACCTAGTAGTCAGAGCAAGAGGTCCTGTCATGAGGCAGGAGTCCAGAGTCAGTTGGGTCAGGAAGGATACTGGGAGGTCAGAGGCAGGAGCCAAACTGGAGGTCAGAAACCTCAAGTCAGATGCCAGGGGTCAAACCAGGTCAAGATGCCAGAAAACCAAGGCACAGAAGGCGCAAAGTCCACAGCCCTAGTGCAAAGCCCAGTTTTTCAGACAGTTTTCTGTTTGTGCTGCTGGCTTATGTAGAACCAGCAAACCAATCAGCTGTTCTGGGACTCTGTCAATTGGACCTCGGGGCAGAGTCTCAGACTGGAGCTGGGCTTCATGGGTCCCACATAAGGAGCTCTCGGCTGGCAGTCAAGTAGAGGGTTGGTACATGGGTGCTCCTGTATACCATGCAGGCCTGGTTTGGGACTTCAGAGCCATGACACAATAGCTGAACCTAAATCTCCTGAGTCCTAGTCCAGTGCCTTAACCTCAAGAGTATCCTTTTTCCCCAGTCTAAAGGGAGACTGATGGTAGCAGGAAGGGCTTCAATGCTGTATAGATTATTACAAATATAACAGAGTGGTCAAGGTGGTGATGGGCCACATCTTGGTCATAAAAGTTGTATTGACACATTGTTTTGGGGGTTTTGCATGTTTTTTAATTTTAAGTTTTTTAAAACTATACAGCAAAGCTTTCTCATCTCTACACAAAAACCTGGTTAAAAGAGAATTATATGGTGATTTAAAAGTGATAAAGACATTAACATATTAAAACTGATAACTGAAAAACATTTCCTCCAATGCTCAGCTGCTGGAACCCAAGTTCAAGATCCTGTGTTTCCTTGGCAACAGGTAATGACATCACAGGAACCTAAGCAAGACACAGTCCTGCCGTGCCTCCTGGGCTTCTTTAATGTTCTGAGTGGCTGGCTGCTGAGTACACATGGGAGCAAATGAGTAAAAGTGGAAGAAGAAACCCAAAAAAGAGAGAGAGAGTTTAGTTCTAAGATATAATGCTGGTTCATTTATGGAGATCACTGGCCAGTGCTCTAGAACCACAGAGCAGTTAAAAACAAACAAACAAACAAATGGTTGAAGGAAAAAAAAACAACTGGGATAAAAATCCTGAGGGAGCAGGCACATCATCTTTGCCTGCAGATCCCCACCCCCTCCAAATTCAAAACATTACCATGGTGACAAATTTCAGCTGTAGGTATGCGGAAATGGTTTCTGTGTGAAAGCCATGAAAAGCTATGATTAACCCCCACATAGCAATTTAATTGTTGCCAAATAGCCAGAACTAGATTGGTTTATCATTTTAGGAATGGGTAACATAAATGTAAATAAACTGATGTTTTTTTGTTTAAATTATGGATTCAACTAACTGAATTTACCCCCTTTAAATTAATACAATACAGTGCTCTCAGATCTGCACAAAATATTATATTGTGGGTTCATTTGCTCACAAATTACATAGAGAAAACATTAAAACCTCATGACCTTGAGAAAAGAGATCTAACCTGAGACCTGGTTGGAAATCTGAAGAAATTATTTTAAGCCACATTCTCAACTGATTTACAGAAGTTTTAACCTGGAGAATCTCCACTGCAGTCAGTGGAATTATTCCAGATTTACAACCCTCACAATGAGATCTGAATCTGGCTCATGTTGCACAGACTTCACAATAAGAGGAGTTTGTGTCCAACTCTTCATGCATTCACAAAGCCCAAATCAAATGTCAGCTAATAAAAGACACTGTAGCAAAGGCTTCCCGCTCCCATCCTGGGTTTCACAGGTAATCAGTGTGCTTTAAACTAGCATTTTCTTGTTTGTGCACAGTCTGAGCTCTGCATTAATACAAGCTCTGCACGAAGTCCTCCCACTAATGTAATTCCCCTTAGAATCACAAAAGTACAGCTGCCTGCCCATAGCCACTGAATGTATTGCACAGTGCTCTGGACAGATGGGGCCAAATCCTCAGCTGCTGTAAATTCAGGTAACTCTATTGAGGTCAACTGAGCTAAGAGGCAAACCCCATGAAAACTGTCAGTCAGTTTCTCTTCTAGCGTCTCCTGCTGCTCAGTCCCATGCTGAAGTCCTAAACCTGTGTTTGCAAGATCATAACTCATTGCTGTAGAGATAGTGGTGGTGTCAGACTCCTCACTGTGGCTTCTCTGGGATTAAACAAGACATGAGGATGGGCTCATGGGTGGGAAGAAATCCATGCTTTTTTAAGCAACACATCTCTTACACAGGGATAGAAAAGGGGAAATGTCATCCCAACGCCCTGCTCTGTATGAATTATATGGCGAACCAAGTGTTTATTCCTGGCTTTGTTTTATTGTGTCAAAACTGCATGGAAATTAATCTTTAATCCCCTCTCCTTACACTGCCACGCTGTCATGCATCACTCTAGTGCATGCTTACAATGTTGCCAATGCCATATACAATGCTACATTGTGTATACTTCTCTCACAGTAGCTATCCAGTGGAACAGATATTTTTGCCTCAGGCTCCATTAATAAGACAAGAGCCACGCATTCAAATGGTAATGTTCTGTTTTATTTTCCCCTTAAAACTGCCCTTCAGTAGCCATTAACTAGTGATTACAATTCTTTATTCATGTAAACCATGCCACAGCTTAGCTATTGTCCACAGAGCTTCCCAAATGCACATAACCAAAATTCAGACCTTATACTGCTAACAGATGAGTTCCCTGAATATTTGCTAAGCAAACTTCTAGCAAAGTCAGCAGCCTTTTAGAATTTTCATCATGTAGAGCCAAATTTGTCCTTGAGATTCCTCATGGGATGAAGGTCTTCAGTTTGTTTGGCTTGTCTTTCTAAGACAGTCACACTGCCTTAGGCAGTGTTTGCATGAGAACTCAATGTTAAGCAGAGGTCAGGCCTGGGTATTGTTTGGATGGACACTGTCCAAGGAAAAACCGAGAAAGCTGTGGGAGGAGGGGTACCTCCCTCTGAGCCAATACCCTATTACAGTGCTTGGGAAAGGGGGTCAACTTTTTTTATTAAAGTGAAAAACCAAGATCCTTACAGCTTGTTAAAGAGCCATAGCAAAGATTATGTTTTCCAGAATAGTAGGGTTATTACTTCCAGTATCTTGGTCAAATTCCAACCTGGGTAATTACATTCTTCTTATCTGAAATCCACCCTTCCTTCCCTCACAGTTTCATTTGGAGAAGATATGATTCTTCACTTCCTGTCTTAAACTGTTGTTACATTAGTATTTAGGTATATTACTTATTGAATCTATGTACAACATTCTAATGCAGCCATCAAGTTGTTATCTAGGAACTATGTCCAAAGCACTGTACAAGCATTAATCAATTCATCCTCACCAGGCCCATGGGTGATACAAAGTAAATGTTATCCCTTTATTATTTTTCAGCTGAGGAAACTGAGGCAAAACGATTTGCCCAAGGCAAGTGACAGAGCCTGGACTGGAAAAATGTTTCTTAACTCTATGCTTATCCCTCTAGCCACTTTGCCAGCTTCACAATTATAGCTGTAAAGTTGCTGGCATCAAATCGCTGACCCTACAAACAGTAAACATATTTCACTATAATGCATTTTCCAGCACAGTGTTCCCAAACTGTAACCAGACAAGTGAAAGCGTTTGTGGGGAACTGTGAAGGAGCCCATAACCTATAGCCTTTGCCTATTCCTTTGCAAGGATTAAGGACCTAACGTTTCAGAGGCGTAGCTGTGTCAGTCTGTGTACAGCAAAAACAACATGAGTCCGGTGGCACCTTAAAGACTAACAAATTTCTTCAGGAATAAGCTTTCATGGGCTCCAACCCGCTTTGTCAGATGTACGATGCATGTTGCATCTGCTGAAGTGGGTTGGAGCCCACAAACCTTATGCCCAAATAAATTTTTTAATCTTTAAGGTGCCACGGGGCTCTTCTTGTTTTGACCTAAGGTTTGTTCATCTTGTACAACCAGAAATCTGAAAGCAACATGTGGTTTTATCTTGCATATTAAAAGATGCATGCAGTTATTTTCTGTTTAAAAATGCATTGGTGTAGAAGTGGCACTTTGCCTGCTCAAGTGATTTCTCATCTGGCAATGTTTGGACTGAGTCATTCATTTCTCTTCATGCCTGAGCCAAGAGCCTTTACTCCACAGTATAAGGGAAGCAGCACTCTCTCTGTTGTGGAGTTGACATCTGGAGAATCATCTCTATATTTTAAACCTACTTACAGACTAGCAGACCTGGAGCAGCACAATTGACACTTACTAGCCAGGACCATGCAAGAGCAGGGTGGCGGTAATGGACAGCGTGCAGTGAGCACCTCTATCTCAATAACAGCCCTGAACATTCCTGAAGTACCTGACCAAGTAAGTATTAGTGCAACAAATCCACTGGCTGTTTAGATGTGTGTTGTGTTCACAGCATATACACTGAGAAGTTAGATTAAAAACAAAAACTGTCGATGGAAGATTGACAACAGAGTCTTGCGGCACTTTTAAAGACTAACAGATTTATTAATCGCATGAGCTTTCGTGGGAGAAAATGGAAGATTGCAACATAGCACTACTTTATTTCTTAGAATTCAAAATAACATGAAAGAGACAAAGCAGGGTGCTCCCTAATTTAAATCTAGTGAGCTCTCTTCTATGACACAAACGTATTGTGACACTACTGCAAGTAGCATCATGTCCCAAAAGGAGCAGGCAACGTACCGGAAAACACACCAGGGAAGGGATGGCATTGCCGATTTGCCAGTCAGAGAGCACAAGTTCAACATGATATTGGCTGCTTGGTGACCCAGTTTACTTAAGATTTCCTGTTCCTGTGCATACCCAATATATACATCCGATACCAAACACTCACGTTCACATTCCTACACACACAAGTGTATACCCACTTACACAATACAAACCATGAACACACAACCTAT
The DNA here is from genome assembly GCA_007922175.1 of Pelusios castaneus. Taxonomy (NCBI): domain Eukaryota; kingdom Metazoa; phylum Chordata; order Testudines; family Pelomedusidae; genus Pelusios; species Pelusios castaneus. The sequence goes on from ML685814.1 coordinate 9,126,121, forward strand.
ATCCACTATTATCAATTCTCATATTTAGTGTTTCTGTTAGAGTCTCAACAACTTAGACTCTCAGCTTTCATTTGTTTAAAAAAAAGTGTCTAACCCTGATAACTCCAGCGAACCCTAAGTATTCCAACATCAGAAGGAAAATTTAAGAGAACCCCAAAGGTATGTTTTAATCTCACAACTTGAAGCCGGTCTCCTGTTTTGTGGGGCTATGACACGTGATTTTTGAATGCTTGAGGTTGGCAATACTGTATATCCTTACACAGACTCTCTCCCACACACACCAAAAATACACATGTTCAAACACAGTCACACTCACATATTAAACTCCCTGAGAGAAAGGCATTCATTTAGCTTCCTGTGCGCCTCAGGAGTTCTGAAAGGTGAATTTAGGTAAATAACCCCCCAATTTATGGAGCAAGTAGTGTAAGAGCTGAAAGCCCACCTGTTTTGTGTTTCTCATTATCCTGTTTACTTAGTAATAAAACTTCAGGCCTTCTGTACACTAACAAGTCACAAAACTTTTGTCACTCAGGAGTATGGAAAAAGCATAGTGCATGAGTGCTTGTGCGGACAGAGCTATGTCAACAGGAGATGCTCTCCTCCTGCCATAGCTCCTGGTGCTCATAGTGATTTTATGATGTTGGCAGGAGAGCTGTCTGCAATTGACACAACTACACAAGTGCTGGTAAAACTTCTTCAGGGAGTGTTTTTTCATACCCCTGTGTAACAAAAGTTTGGCTGCCATAAGTGCTAGTGAATCAGCTCCCAAAAGAGATGTGCTCCTCCTCCCCACTCCAAGATTTGCTGTCCTGCAGGAAGTTGACTTGATGGCAATTTAAAGATTAAAAATCATATTTTTTTAAAAAAGTCTTTTCCTATGTTGCAAGTAATAACTCGGGTTATTAAAACTGAAGAAACTGTTTAAAATCTTTTGTACTTGATGGTATTTGTAGACTCTGCCACTTTATTATGCTAACGCAGTGAAGTGACACAAGTTTCACGTGCTGGTTCCTGCACTAACTCAGTGCTGTTGTGATTGTATTGCGACATGTCTTATATTGATTGTGTTACTTTGTATATGTGTAATATTTTAAATACATTTGTAGTTGAATGTTTTATTGTTTAATTCATGCAAGCACCTTCATTTTTCCATTTGATGAAACTTTTCTTTTTTTAAAAAAACCACTAAACCTACATTTGAATCCTAAACTATTTGAAGGTGACCCTATCAAATGACTGGTTAATGCACCGCTGAGATCAAAGGTAGACAGCTTCCAGCTGGTGATGGAAGAGTAAGTAATAACACAGTAACCATCTGAATGTCAAATGAGACAAAGAAACCAAGTGAATCAAATACAAGCCAGATCAAAGGCCTTAAAAAGGAGAAGATAAGGCTCCACTGTGATCAGAGATGGAGGAAAGGTGGAGTACATATACTGGAGAATTAACCCCCAGAAAGCTGTATGGTTTCCAGGTGAAGGATCCTAGGGTATGTCTACATTGGCAATTTAGGTCGACTTAAGTAGCCTTAAGTCAACCTAAATTATTCCCCGTTCACACTGGGCATTCATTAAGTCGACTTAAGCAATTTCTTAAGTCTACTTAGTAAGAACCACCGGTTAGGTCAACCTAACCCTAAGTCGACTCCTGAGGTTGACTTAAGCACAGTGTGGACCTTAAGTCGACTTAAGGGCAGTTAGTTCAACTTACTAAGTCCATATTCAGTGTAAACACTTTAAGTCGACTTAAAGTCGACCTTATTAAGTTGACTTTAAAAAGTCGACCTAACTTTTTCTAGTGTAGACATAGCCCTAGAAACTAAGTTTCAGATTCTGCTTTCAGGGTTTGGCTACACGTAAATAACTGTTACAGCACCAGAGCAGTGGAGCTGCTGTACTGCTTCAGTGAAAGTGCTACCTAAGTTTCTCCCATTAGCACCAGTAGTCAACCTCCCTAAGAGTTGCTGTCCACAACAGAGATTAGGTGGGCTTAACAGCATTACTCAGGGGGTGAGGATTTTTCACAGCGCTGAGTGATGCAGTTACACCGACCTAACATTCTAACGTAAACCAGGTCTGAGTTATACTAGTACAGGGGTTTTCAAACTTTTTTTCTCAGGACCCAGTTGAAAAAAATCATTCATCTCTGTAACCCAACAGCTACATATTTGAGCAATGCATTCCAGTCTTTTAGTGGCAGCAGCAGGGGGCCCCGCGACCCAGTACCGGAGGGTCTACAACCCAGTACTAGGTCCTGACCGATAGTTTGAAAGCCAATGGTCTAGTATACATGTAGGGTAACTCCACCAATGTCAAAGGCATTTCTCAGCATTATATGTACGCTGATCTCAGCTACCACTGTATCTTGGTGTATTCTGAGTGCTGGGAGGGAATGACTGGATGGTATCAGGTGTGTTCCAAAACTGGGAAGAGAATTAAACGTGCATGAGAATAGCAAAATAATTTGATGTCTGGAGGGGAAATTGGAACACATCCTGTTACCTGCTAACCCTTAACTCCCATTATTTCAGTTGGTCTCCTACAAAATGTGTGAACCTCTTATGTTTAGAAGTCTATCCCAACTTGTACTTAGCTTAGACACTTGGTTACCTTCCCCAACCCCAAATCTTTAGACATGCTCTGCAGTGCATGAAATCTTGTACCTTCCATCAACAGAAGTTAATCCAATAAGAGATACTACCTTAAGAACCTTATCTCTCCCACTACCTATTGGGAAAGCCACCCAGTTCCCATTCACCATGCATCTCTCCACTTGTGCCATGTTATATTCAAGATGTGAGTGTGTGGGTCTTGACCCCCACCTGCTGCTGAACGACTTATGCCCTGAATTGTGATGTTTGATTACACTTTGTCACATGTGGGGGTGCTTTTTATCATGTTTTATCTGGACCTGTCAGAGTGATGTTTTTCCAGACCCTGGTATATATGAATGGGTATTTCACCCTACCGGCTTGCCTGGATAACAGAGCCTACCCATCTAGGGAATGAGAGAGGGGCCCTTACTAATAGTCCTCTAACAGCTTACACTTCAGGATCTTTAAGAGACAGTAACAGAGTGATAAGTTCCAGAGGGGTAACCATGTTAGTCTAGTTCAGCAAAACGAACAAGGAGTCCTGTGGCACTTTTAAAGCCTAACAAATGTATTTAATGCATAAGCTTTTGTGGGAGAAAATCCCATTTTGTCAGATGCTTGAAGAACTGGGATTTTCTCCCATGAAAACTTATGCATTGAATAAATTTGTTAGGCTTTAAAAGTGCCACAGGAGTAACAGAGTGAGTATCTTTAATGGCTCTAGCCCATACTTCTTAGGAAACACCAAAACCAGTTTCAGCACCAGACTGGGAATCTCAGAGCTACTCAGGCAGAACTGAGCTTGCTAGGAGAATTCAGGTATGTTTTACTGTAGCTAGGAGTCTGCCTCCCAGCCCAGGTAGACAGACACATACTAGCTAAAAAATAGCAGTTTGAATATTGCTGCCTGGCTAGCCACCCAAGCTTAGACCCAGGGAACTTGGACTCAGACAAATAAGGGCAGGTCTTTACTGATGGCAGAAAATTCACTACCATAAGATCAATCTTCCCGATCAACTGAGTGGGCATGTGAAAACTCACCCAGTCAATGGGGGAAGTCAATTGAGTAACTCCAGCCCTCAACTAGTGTAGTGCTGGGTCAATGGGAGGCCATTTCCCATCTCCTCAGCGCAGTGGACATGCTGGGGTAAGTAGACGTTAGGCAGTCGAAGAGAGATATGGAAGTTATTTTAAGTAACTTGCGTATCTCCCTTCGACTGCTGCTGACATCCCCCCACAGTGTAGACCAACCCTAAGTTGCTGGGCCTTGCTGCCATGTCAACACTGCTATTGCGTTAGAGCGAGTCTGTCTGCGTGGGCTGGGCAGTGTCCCAGTTGCAGTGTGGATATACCCTCTAAGTCTTGGTCTATATACAGTTTTTGTACTAGTGTAACTATGTCATTTAGGGATATGATTTTTTTTAAATCAAAATAATTGTGCTGGTATACACCCTAGCATAGATAAAATTTCCTTAGAATGAAAGAGCTTCTTCCCTTCCTCTCCGGTATCCACTGTATCATTATAAAGCACATTGATATCAATGTAACTGTCTACACTATGGCTACGTGTACGCTACAGCCTTCTGTCAACATAGCTATGTCCGTCAGGAGTGTGCAGAGATATGATCCCTGACCAACAGAGCTGTGCCATGGCTGGCCAAGGTCCTAGGGTGGATGCAGCTGTTACCAGCATAGCTTGTTTCACTCCTGGGAGATGGTCATAACTGTTCTGGTACAAAGAGAATCTTTGCTTGGGTAGCTGAGCCCACACTAGCAACACTTCACCAATATTGTATACGGGTATTCCCACACCAGTAAAGTGTTCCTAGTGTAGACATGGCCTAGGAAGATTGTATGACTTTATCGGTACCAGTATTGGTAGTTTCCAGGGCTAGGTCTATTGTAAGTTTACAAGAGCACCATGGTGCTGGGTCCATACTGGGAAAGGACACATTAATGACCTGTCTAACCCATTCACACAGCCAGTGCCCAGCCCCTTGCCCAGGGCAGGCCAGTGCCCAGCCCCTTGCTGTGTGAGTGGTTCCCAGCCAGCAGGTCCCGCTTGCCTGTAGGGGACTCACTTCCCAGCACCCAATATCTGTCATGCAGGCAAGGCAGAGCTGCTGAACATGGGGTCAGTGGGTGCAGGTAGCCAGGCCAGCTCAGCAGGGTCATGTCATAAAGGTCCATCCCACTCCCCAGTGTGGCTTTGGCTCCAAGCAGTCTGTGCTGCAGCTGCCACCTTTGGGATCCCATCTGCCTCCTTGTGGTGAGCCACCTGGGACCTGTGCAGAGGCCATACTAGTTTCAGTCATTGGAGAGGGAGCAAAGTAGGAAGCTCAGGCAAGTGGGTCCTGAGGGAGCCCGGTCAGGCAGCCTCCCCTCCCACTCTGGCCTGGCTGATCACACCACTTTCAAGGGACTGGAGTAATTCTCACCGCAGGACCAGCCCCAACCATGCTGCCAGCTTAGCCAGGCGGACACGCTCACTGTGCAGCCAGTGGGCTGGACATGGAGGTTTGTAGCAGGGGCACTGGGAAGTAGGGGATGGAGGAGGTTTGTGTGTTTTGCAGCAAGGAGCATAGAGGGGTCTGTGGGACACAGTGAGGATCTGTGTAGGGCACTGTCCAATAGTGGTGGGGCTGTGGGTGTGGCAGGGAGGTAGGGGAGGTCTGTGTCTTGATGTGCTGGGCAGTTGGGGGATTCATGGGTGGGCAGGGCATGTGGTCTGTGGGGGGTCTCTGGACAGGGGGTGTTGGGCTTCAGGGTTTGCGGGGCACAGACATACCCCAGAGGGGAAGGAATGCACTAGCAGCACAGGGCTGTGTGGGCAAGTCTGTGTCTGTCGGCTGGTGGTTTGTAAACAGTGCCTTCTCCCTGGGCTGGGTGGAACAGAGCTGTCTCTGCCACACCATAACCCATTACCCCTAGGTATTACCCCTTGTTCCAGGGATTGACCCCTCGTACCATGCCCCACTGTCCCCATGGGGACCAACAAATATGTTTGGCACCAGGCACACAACTGGTTAATCCAGCATTGCCTGTATGTTAAGAGGAAAGCCCATCTAACTTACATTCTAATAAAGCATTCGATTTGATGACATCTGTGTGGGCTGTTGGTTTTTAAATCTTTTTTTCCCTAATGCTTTGTTCCAAATACTAAATAAAAATACTTTCTCTTAAAAAAGCTGTTGAGCTAAATCACCAGTCACAGGTTCCTAACAAAAGGAAAAGCAGATACCCAAAAGCCGGTCTGACCTATAGTGCTGGTGTCAGGATGCTAAAGGCTTAGTTGTCCAAACTAGGCCTCAGGGTCTAAAAGGCATAAAGACAGGAAAAACCACAACTGTTAATTTGGCAATAAAAACTGACATGTATGAAAGCTCTTAAAAACAGGATGCAGCCAGCTGACCGCAGGAAAAGAGGAAGGTTAAAAGGTCCCTGACACTCCAGGCAAGATAGCTACCCACATGAATCAGCAGAAAACACGCCACTGCGGTTTTGCGCAATAAAAGGAGGCCTAATAGGGGGGGCAAGTCGGAGTTCATTCCAGTTAATCCTGGGACAGGTCCGAGGGTCTGATCACCCCAAAGGCACTCCCCACCGGCCACGGACAACAGGACCGGACATAAAGCACTGAGTCCTGGCCAGCTAAGGGAAGGTTCGGATTAGCAACCTGACACCAATTTTAACAAAGGAAAGGTAACCAAAGCAGAGGCTCGGAGTAGCACCTGGACCTCAAGCAAAGCAACAAAAAAAAAGTTTAAGGTTTTGCCCGGCTTTATGCTGAGACTTTCAGGTAATGAACAATAGCAGCACCAATCTTGGGTTTGGGGCTGAAGTATGAATTGGGGTAGGTATAGGATTTACTTGGGAATAGTTGTGTTAGTATTTTTGTCTGTTTGTTTTGTGTTTATAAGGAAGATAAAAGCGGAGTTATGTTGAATACTGTGTGCTATGAAACCATAACCAGTGACCAGGTCTGAGACTTATCCTGTGTGCAGCTGCCTCAAGGCCTGCCAAGGCTTTGAAAGCAAGGGTGCACAGGTGAACCTCGTGACCCACTGGATCCCTTTCTTGTGTGAGTGTATAAACGGGCGCCCTCTGTGCTAGGTGTTCGTCGCTGCTATAACTTTGCTGCAAGGAGCAGGGGAAGCATGAATGGGGGATAACCATTGACCAGGTCTGGGACTTATCCTGCGTGCAGCCGCCCAAGGCCTGCAAGTGTCTTAAAGCAGGGGTGCGCAGGTGAACCCCGTGACCCAATGGGTGTGAATGAGATCCCTATATAATAGTGCAAAGGGTCCTGTGTGATTGTGTCATATATTGGCTTGTGTGTATTGGGCTTTGTTATATTCTCTATATCATGTGTTTAAAGCCATAATTGATGAAAAATCCTGTATTCATGCAATAAGTGGTATGTAGTTCAGAGTGCCTATGGATGTATTGGGTGTTTATTGTACCACTAATCACTGCCTTAATCTGGTAATCTGTGTAACCTGTGCTCAGTAATCATAAATAAAAGTCACATGCATAGTGTATAAACAAAAATTCATTGCTAGTGGTGGTCTTTGCCTAGGGGTTCCGTGAGCTTCCCCAGCATCCGCATTTAAAGGACCAGGTATTTGTTTGGGCACCTTCCCCCATTAGGGGACAAAGCCTGACAGCTGGTAAAGGGTAGTGTACCAAGGAACTTGTGAAAGAGTTCCATGATTCCACCCCAAGACCGGTACAGGCTAGAGGTCCAGGTGTGTGCATTCAGAGAACCCAGAAATGGGCAGAATTACAGCTAGTTCCCATAACCATGACATCCTTATAGTGTTAACTTATCTTGCATAGCTATTAACATTAACAATGACCATAAAGTTATGCATTCACACTTTAAAATCCAGCCCAGCATTTGGAAAATACTTCCAAATCACAGCATGGCCACCAAGGTGACCCATTTCTTATTTATGCTTAGACAAACTTACATTCCTAAATATACCCTGTGTCTCCTCCACTGTTCTTCCTTTCATTCCATAATAAACTTGTCAAACAGTAGGACTTCACCTGGAGAAAAAAGAGAAAAGCAATTTGAAAGGAAGTATATCTTTAAAAAGCTTTTTGGTTCTCTCTAATTTCCATCTTTCTGGCAACCAGCAGGATCCTCAAAGACTGTGAAACTGGCCAGTAAATGACCTAGTCAAGATCACAACCAGCAGAAATCCAAGGTCATATCTACAAAAGGGGGCAATGCACACTATGGGGTATGATTTCTAAATTGCACTAACATTTTGCACATTAATTGAACCCTGTATATCCTGCTGGTGTGCAGTAAAATTCCATAATGTACTTTAACAGAGCATTGTTTCAAACAGCACTATGTTAAAGCACAGTAGGGAACTTTTAGTGTGCATCAGCAGGGTGTACACAGGCCAGGTAGCGCACTTTACAAAACACACCCCCATAGTGTGTATTACCCTGCCATGCAGTCAAGACCCGAGAAAAATTAAAGAAAATAAAGAGGAAGAGAGGAATACTTTTTCCTCAGGCCAAAAATCTAGAATACCAAGAAGTTAGTGTTTCCACTTCATACAGCAGATGAAGTGGGATTATACCCAATTAAGTTTATGCAATAAATACATTTGTTGCTCTTTAAAAGTGCCACATGACTCCTTGTTTGTTTCACTGAAATAGAATAACACGGCTACCCCTCTGAAAGAAGTTAGGGGACAGCACTACATTGGACAGCTTAGTGGGATGGAAAATTGGCTGGAGCCTTTTATCTCTATGTAACCAATTCCAATCCTGATCTGATCTACTCAAATGTATCTACCTGCCAGATACTTGTAGAAAATGAGATGGGAGTCTCAGCCTAGTTCTCACTGAAACAGGTGCCCTCATAAAACATACAACAAACACCCTCCTCCATTTAAAGGAAGCTCAGCAAGCAGTTGACTGAGACCTTATGTATCCTTTTAATTGATTTTCATTTTTAAATTAACTTAGTGCTGGTAAAAGGGACAGACTGGCAGACCCTGAAGAATAACATCCTCTAGTTATCAGACACAATGGGTGGAATGTGGGCTACAATAGTGCAAGTTTCCTAAGCCCTATCCCAGAGGGACCATGTGTCCCTGGCCTGTCTCCCAGATTGTTACTTGTGATGGTGGGTCTTTTGGATGGATGTATCTCCAGCCTAACAGGAAAAGGAGTACGAACCATCAATTCATTTTATGCAATCCACCAAACAACTGTTGGATGCCAGCAACTGAAAGTTGCTCCCAATCTTTCAGCAGTGGTTCTCAGCCCCTGGCCTGCAGGCCAAAAGTGGCCCCCAGCCTCCTGCCTGGTCTTGGCACACAAGCAGGAGCCTGGCTGCACCTGCGAGCCTCCCATTCAGTGCCAATTTCCAGCCCTCCTGCAGACACCTGTCTCCTGCCCAGTGCCTGCTAACCACCCCTCTCAGTCTCCTCCCCTCCAATTGAGTGTACAGCCAGGTGTGGGGGGCTGCTGACAGAGCAATCAGGACCCACCATGCTTGAGGAGGGGTGGGACTCTAAAAATCAGAGCCTTCTTGTATAGTCTAAACTTAGCAGACTGCACCCACACCCACTGTTACTTAGCTACCAAGCCCTGTACTCCTGTAGTAACAGTTGTTATCTACAGTGGTACTTTGTGAGTATGTGACATATTGTGCATAATTTGTTGATGTAAAATAGTCAATGTAAAAACGAGCACTGTAGCATCAAAAGACTCAAAAAAGGGTAAGTTAGAGGACAGTGCAGCTGGAAATGTATCTTATCGTGAGTTTAGTAGTGAGTGGGAAAAAAACAAACACATGTTTGCAATGGGAGGTGATAGAAAACCAGTCTGTTGGGTTTGTGGGCTTTGTGTTTCTGTGTTGAAAAAGTACAACTTGGAATGGTACTACAAAATATCCAATCAGTTCTGATGTATGGAGGAAATATGCTGCCAGGAAAGAAAGTGCATTAAGCAGTGAGCAGTCATTATTTGTGGCTAAATATGAGCAAAGCAGAAATGCAATTGTTGCTTCCTGTGAAGTAACTCTATTGTTGGTCAAAGAAAAGAAGCCTTTCATAGGTGGAGAGGAAATCATGAAGCCTGACCTAAAAATAGCAGCCAAAATGATGGGCAACAGCACATCAAGATCAAATTTAAAGATATACCTCCGTCAAATAACACTATGATAAGATGTCTTGAACTGCTTTCCAAGAATGTTAAGGATCAAGTGGATTTTCATGCCTCAAAGTGCAAGTTCTTTGCACTGGCTGTGGATGAATCTCATATCTCTGACATAGCACAGGTCATAATTTTTATTCAAGCTGTCAGTGAAAATGTTGAGGTCACTGAAGAGCTGCTTAGGCTTCAGTCACTGCATGGCAGTATAAATGGGACAGATTTCTTTGCTACCCTGAAGACATGCATGGAAAGAAATAATCTGGACTGGGGAAAACTGGTTAGCATCTGCACAGATGGTTCACCTTCACTGACAGGCAGACATGTTGCCTGTCTTTTTCTGTTGGAGCAGTTTCTTGAATGACCACTCTTAAAGAACCATTTCATCATTCATCCAGAGGCATTGGGTGGGAAAAGTTTTAATCTCAAGCCTGTGATGGATGTAGTGCTGAAATGTGTGAATAAAGGAGGCTGCAGTTATAGTCAGATAGCTAACACGAAGCTTGACAATTTTGAGCATCTGAGAGAGATCACTGGACAACAGAATTGACAGACAAATATAAAAGTGAAATTGAAGCACTGTTGGCTATTTTTGAGTCCCAGTTTAGACAGTTGGAAGCAGAGGAGAACAACTTGACTCTCTTTACATTTCCCAATGACAAGATTGGTTCACTATAGGAGAAACTGCAACTAGAAATTATAAAACTGAAATGCAACACTGCCCTGAAGGACTGACTTACTGAACTTCCGGCCATTCCCGCAGCAACAGATACGATTTCATTTTGGCAAGTGCTTCCAGTGACTGAATTTGGACATCTACATTCTTTTGCTCAGCATTATGTTTGCTGCTTTGGAAGTACCTACTGGTGTGAACAAGCATTTCTGCAATGAAATTGATCAAAAACAGAAATTGGGTCCCCCTTACAGACACAAATTTGAGTGGTCTGATGTTACTAGTGACCACTAACCTGAAGCCACACATCAACAAGTTAGTTTTTGGTCTTCAGCTATGGAAGTCACGTTAGATTAGAGTTGCGCGAAATGGACATATGTTGTAACTGTTTGTAACTTTTTTTAACTGTTTAATTTTTTATAAATGTGCTTTGCACTAAATAAATGTTTACTTTAAATATATTGTGATCCATAATTCTTAATGGTGTACTGTATAGAAATACTTTTTTAATGGGTTGATAGACTGGTGGCCCTTCAGGGCTGTAAAAACAATATTTGTGGCCCTTGAGTCAAAAAAGTTGGGAACCACTAAGCTAGACTGAAACCACAGATGTTGTCGTGATAAACCCAATTGCATGCCCAATCACCTAAGCTACACAGCCCCTCAAAGGGACTTTCTTAAAAAGACCATGAAGCTTAATACATTATTGGACAAATCTGAATTACTTTTCTACTTTCTTCTGATCTTTCTGCCTTATTTTCAGTGTTGATTTTTTCAATTTTAGGGCAGCTCTACACTGCCTGCCATTTTTGGTGGCAGTCAAACAGAGATACGCAAGTTATTTAAAATAACTTGCATATCTGAGTTTGACTGTCATACACCTGGCACATTCCCCTGTGCTGAGCTGAAGTGGGGGAGGCCCTCCCTTCGACTCAGCACTACTCCAGTTGCTGGGGTGATGTTCAGAGATTGGCTTCCCAATAGACTGAGTGGGTCTTCAGAGAAGGGGAAAGTCACAGGAAGATCAATCTGACACCAGCAGTTTTGCCACCATCAGTGAAGATTAGCCCTTAGTGGGGACAAGTCAGTGCAACTCAATGACTGTTGAAGATATAAAAATATGTAATAAGGAGAGAGAAGGAAGACAACCAGGTAAATTCAAACATGAATTTTAAAATTATTTATTAATAGAAAATTTGAAAGTTTTTTAATTATGATTTTTTAAAAAACTCTAATTTTTCCTGGAAATTATTGTTCCAGTGCAATACCAAAGTATATCCAGGAGATGGCAGCATTGGTAAAGTATCTAATAGTTTGGCATTAGTAAATCCTATTAGGTAGCAGGACTAGATTTGTTCAATCTAACAGGCAAGACAATTTGTCTGTAAGCTGTCTTGATAAAAAAACTTTGAGTCTATATTATTAAATGCATCTTGTTTGTGGAGAACAAAGTTTGGATGTTGAGTGAGATGCAGGCAGAAGGGAAAACGTTAAGAAAGCACCATAAGGAAGCTGTCATTGGTGGAACTGTACATGGAGTGGTTTGGATCAGGTACCAGTGTGGATGCTGTAGGTCGACTTTGTAAGTTCCCCTTTAAGTCGACTTTAATTTTAAGTGTAGACACACCAAGTCAACTTAAAGGTGCAAGTGTAGACATAGCCAGAAAGTTGTCCATGTATCTGGGTTCTTCCTGCTTAGGACTTTTTCCCTGCAGTACCTACTCCTAATCTCCTGGTAACCTGACGTTGTCTCTCAGACATTTGACTCTTGGTTTTGCCTTCTTGACGGCCTTGGCCTGGACCTCCTGGGATCTGACCTGTCAGTCTGAGAGCAGAAACCAAGCCCATTAGATCAGACACCCATGTCCCAATTGTGGCAGCTGAGCATAATCAGTGCTTCTTAAGTTTTAGCTACTTAAGCATTTCTTAGGTATGTCCCTGTTCAGGGAAAGAGTTAAGCAAGTGCTTAAATCCCATTAGTTTCAATAAGATTTAAGCATGTTCTTAAATTTAAATACCTCCTTACTTGCTTGTTGAATTGCACTACGGACAGGATCACTGGAGTCTTAATCTTATGCGTGGTGCCTATGTCAGTAGTAATAAAAAAAGACACACAGCAGTGCAATCCAAGTTATGTAAAAATTTCTCTTCTTTTTGAATGATTTGTGCTCTAAGTTGTACAGCTTCTATAGTGCCAGTACTGGAGACAGAGCTGTGCAATGCATGTCTGAGAGTGTCTCCAGCATTCTTAAAGTCTCCCTCTAGAATTGTTATGGATCAGAATGGAATCTTGGCTTCTGTTAGAAACTTAAAAAAACCAACTTGGATGGTCTCAGGCTTAATGTTAATCTAATGTATGCGGTAGCCATACTGTTCACTTCCCAATATATCTGCTTTGGGGGCCCATATACAAGAGATTCTGGACTCTGGAGTAACAGAGATCTGTGAATGAGCATCTGACACAGTGGCATTTTCTCCCACGAAAGCTCATGTGATAAATAAATTTGTTAGTCTTTAAAAGTGCCACTGGATTCCTTGTTTGTTTTGCTGAACTAGACTAACACAGCTATCCCTCTGGAACATGAAAATGATGCCTATTTTAATAGCCATGCCAATCAACTTAGAGTGGGATCTTTATGCCCTCAGATGGTTCAAAAATATAGGTTCCAAAGAATTTATATATTTTTCCCACTCGAATTCTCACAGCTGCTTCAGAGTGGGTTTAGTTTTATTAAATGCATTATGTGTTCATGGTACTCTAAAAACTATTATTTTGGACCATTTTATCACCAACGGTTATGCTAAGGATAGGCTATAACCTCTAGTCATGCACCTGTTTTTTGGCTCAGTCTTCAGCAGTAAAATTTTGTACATGCACACCTTAAAACAGAAACTTTGGAGATTCAGCAGGAGATTGCTAGGTAAAGTGGAATTAATTAACAAGAATAATATAATTACAATGTCAATAGCTGAATTTTCAATCCTATTACCAACAAAATGTCTTCAAAAGAAACTAATCAGCCTGAAATTTCACATTCTATATTGTACGCCAGCATAGAATATTTCAGGAAAGTGTGGGACAAACCAGAAAAGATGTTTTAGGCCTTGTACACACTGCAAAGTTATTGCGTGATAACGCTCGTTATTGCGTGATAATAGGCACAGCGTCCACACACAAATCCATGTTGTTGCGCAGTAACCGCCGTCTTACTGCGCAACATGTAAACCACCAAAACGAGGGTGGTAGTTCGTGTGTGTATGGTTGCCGCGCAATATGAAACCTCCGGAAATGTCCCAGAATTCCAATTCCATCCCTTCTGCACTTCCTTCTGTGCTCTGTGGCTGTGACGTGACTGTACCCGCCCTCCCATCATTCCCGGGAATTTTTGAATTCTTCACTCTTCCTGTTTGCTCGGCGTGGAGTGCAGCTGCAGCTGTGTACTCCAAGAGCAATGGCGGCTCAACGCAGCAAACGTGCTCCAGTCTGGACCACAGCTGAGGGGCTTGATCTCATAGGCATCTGGGGAGAGTCTGCTGTGCAGGCACAGTAACGTGGCAGCCGGCAGAATTTCGATATTTTTGGCCAGATTTCTCGGGCCATGGCAGAGAAGGGGTACGAGAGAGACACTCTTCAGTGCAGGTCGAAGGTGAAGGAGTTGCGAATTACGTACCACAGAGCCAGAGAGGCAAACTGGCGCTCCGGCTCAGCGCCGGCTACATGCCGATTTTACAAGGAGCTGGAAGCAATCCTGAGCGGGGATCCCACAACCACCCCAAAAGCTCCTGTGGACACGTCGGCACCCCCCCATGAAAAGGATACCAGAGCAGACGGTGACGAGCAATTCGTCGACGAGGATGTGGAGGTGGAGGATGACCTGGAGGATGAAAGCGGTGCAGCCGACCTAGGGAGCCAGGAGCTGTTCTCCACGCCACCTGACACGTGCTGCCCAGATTCCTTCTCCATACTGTCTTCGGATGCAGCAGAGGGGAGCTCTGGTAAGTTTAATCAGAAGTGGATTCTATGCTAGCTGGATAAGCTTTGCGGGCAAATGAAGAGCGGGTGGGAAATAGGCGTTTTGAGTTTCATCCTTTCTTTTCTTTTTTGGATGGGGGGGGTCTACCCCGCATTACATGAGCAGTGCATCAATGCATGCTGTAATTGTCAAGAAATCCTCTCCGTTGAGATCACTGAAGGTCTCCTCAATGTACTTCCACAGCCTCCTAGTTAAATTCGATGGGAGAGCAACTGTTTCCCCTCCCCCATAGAGGGATACTCTCCCTCACCAGTTGCAAAGCACAGCAGCGGGAACCATGGCTGTGCACAAGCCTGCTGCGTACGGTCCTGGCTGAAAACCAGTGACATGCAGGATATGCATTCTGGCTTGCAGAGGCACTCTAAGCACCGAGATATCGGCTTCCATGGCAGTGCTGTATGTGAACTAATCACCCAAAGCACTGCAAATAGTTCACGGAGCTGTGTGTCTTGTCTCGGCAACCCGAACCTCCCTTTGCAAAAGCCCTTTCAGTCCCCGGCAATGCCCTGTCCCGTGGGCACAGCGGAATGTGGCGGGACAGCATATTACCGGCTCCTTAACCAAAGTGAGAACAATAGCACTACTTATGATGTTTCATTTTTACTTAGAAACGACTTTCGCCGGTCGGCGGTCTGCGCCAGCTGACCGGCTGAGACAGATAAGGAGGAGGCCTCACAGGAGCAAGGAGGATATCTTCTCGGAGCTGATGCAGTCCAACGAGGCATCAGCAAGGGAGACTAGACAATGGAGGCAGGAGTGCCGGCAGGAGCGCAAAGAAAACAATGTGAAGAGGCAGAAGCAGAAGGATGCCCTCAGGCATCCTACAGGAGCAGACCCAACTGCTGAAGACCATGGTTGGTCTGCAGACCCAGCTGCTCCAGGCTCGCCCCCCCCTGCAGCCACAGCAACACTTTCTGTCCCCCATACCCCATTCTCCCTCAAAGCAGTTCTTTGAAGCCCAGGGACCCTCCTGGTACAATGTTACATCCACTCCTGCACCAAGCTATGGCATTGAGACACACACCTACACGCATCTATAGCCCATGGTGCAGGCACTGCTTACTGTAAATATTTAATGTTTTATAATAATAAAATTGAATCACTTGAACGTTGCACAGTGTCTTTATTGATACACAATAAGATTAGTTGTTGCATGTTTAGTATTCACTCATTCGAGCACAGTACAGTACATGCCCACCGGCACTGTCCCTCCACCCCCCAATCAGCACCCAATAGTGCTTGGGAACACTACTGCACAGTAATGCAATGCGTGCTATGAGTCCCCATCACTAAAACGCACCCTAAGTGCCTCCCTTATGCGGACGGCTCTCATCTGTGCTCCCCTGATACTCCTAGTGGCTGGCTGCTGGAAGGCAAACTCTAGCCGCTCAGCCTCCACGTCCCATGAAGGGGGAAATTTCTCTCCCCTATTTTCACAGAGGTTATGCAGGACACAGCACGCCACAATGACGGCTGGAATGTTGTCCTCATTTAAGTCTAGCCTCCAGTACAAACAGTGCCAGCGGCCTTTTAAGCGCCCAAAGGCGCACTCTACGGTCATTCGGCACCGGCTTAACCAGTAATTGAAGCGCTCCTTGCTGGGATCCAAATTTCCAGCATAGGGCTTCATAAGCCAAGGCATCAGTGGGTAGGCTGGATCTCCTATGATGACTATGGGCATCTCCACATCCCCAACAGTAATTTTATCATCGGGGAAGAAGGTCCCTGCCTGCAACTTCCGGTACAGGCCCGTGTTCCGGAAAATGAGAGCATCATGCACCTTACCTGACCACCCCGCATTTATGTCTGTGAAACACCCCCTGTGATCCACGAGTGCCTGAAGCACCATGGAGAAGTAGCCCATCCTATTAATATACTCAGTCGCAAGATGCTCCGGAGCTAGAATAGGGATCTGTGTGCCGTCTATTGCCCCTCCACAGTTCGGGAATCCCATGGACGCGAATCCATCAATGATCTCCCACACGTTGCCCAACGTATGGTCCTCCAGAGCAGAACACGATTAATGGCTCTGCACACTTGTGAAAGTGCTAACCCGATGGTCGACCTGCCAACTCCAAACTGATTCGCGACCGAGCGGTAGCAGTCTGGAGTCACCATTTTCCACAGCGCGATTGTGACACACTTCTCCACAGTGAGGGCGGCTCTCATTTTGGTGTCCTTGCATCGCAGGGCAGGGGCTAGCTCCTCACACAGTTCCATGAATGTGGCTTTCCGCATTTGAAAGTTCTGTAGCCAATGGTCATCATCCCACACCTGCAAAACAATGCAGTCCCACCACTCGGTGCTTGTCTCTCATGACCAGAACCGGCGGTGCACCGTGTGCAGATGCTCTGTGAAGGAGCTCAGCAATGCGGTGCTGTTGTTCTGCATGGCAGTCACCAGCCCAGGGTCATCCGAATCCTGCTCTGATTCAGAGCTGAACGCATACTGTGCCACCAGCCGAGATGTATTCATTATGCTGAAGGCGACAGTTGAGATCAGACCTGGATCCATGTTGCTGCAAAAGGACTTCCGGGAAACAATGCGCTACTGTTGAAAATGGGTGCGAGTTGCTAGTAGCAACTCTCGTGATGCAAGGGGAACAGAATGCACCATGGGAAACCAAGACTTTACCCATGATGCTCAGCGCTACTCTCCTTCTACCCAGGATTCTTAGCGCCAAATCAGGATGGATGGAACTGTGGGATAGGTTCCCACAATTCAGTTGGGTTTCTTGTGAAATCGCGAATTGCAGGGGGGGGCTCTGTTCCGTCACAAGCGGCAGAGTGTGTACATGATCCTGCGCTACAAAAACCACGTGACTTTTAAAGCGCAACGGGCTTGTTGCGCGATTATTCCTGTAGTGTGTACATGGCCTAAGACTCTTAAATTTTAAGGGCAGAAGAGACCATCATGATCATCTAGTCTGACGTCCTGCACGCTGCTGGCCAAAACCTTACGCACACACTCCCCTGTAAATAGACCTATAACCTCTGGCTCAGTTAGTATATTTATTCCAGTTTAAATGAACAAGTGACTCAAGCTCCAAGTTGCAGAGAAAGGCAAAATAAACAAAATAAAATAAAAATAGAAACAAAAAACCAGGGTCCATGCTAATCTTACCTGGGAGAAAATTCCTTCTTAGCCTCAAATATGGCAACCAGTTAGACCATGAGCATGTCAGCAAGACCCACCAATCAGACCACTGGAAAAGAATTTTCTGTAGTAACTGAGCCGTCCTTATTTAGTGCACCATCTCCACCCTACAGGGATATTTGCCTCTAGCAGTGGCCATATGGGCCATATGCCCTTGGAGGAGCAATCCCTCTGAACTATCCCCTCTCTAAATTTATCAAGCTCAGTTGTGAAACCTGTTAGTATTTTTTTCCCTGTATTGCTCCCCTTGGAAGGCTCTGATATTTAGAAATCTTTGTCTAATTTCAAGCCTAAACAGTTTTTATCCATTTGTTCTTGTGTCAACACTGGCACTCAACTGCTTATCCCACAGAGGAAGAGGAATACAATCTTCCCTTAGCCTTCATTTGGTTAAACAAGCCAAGTTTCTTCAGTCTTCTCTTGTAAGGTAGGTTTTCTATTCCTCTGATCATCCTAGCAGTCTTTCTCTGCAGCTGTTCAAGTTTGAATTCATATTTCTTAAACATGGAAGACTAAAATAGTATACAGTATTCCAGATGAAGTCTCCTCAGTGTCTTGTATAATGGTAATAATACTTCTCTATCTGTACTGGAAATACCTCGCCTGATGCATCTTAGAACTGAATTGTCCCTTTTTATGGCTGTATCACATTGGCCGGTCTTGTGATCAGGTCTTCCTACCCAGGTCTTTCCCCTTCCCTGTTGCTTTCAACTGATATATCCACTGCTTATAGCAAAAATTCTTATTAGTCCCTACATGAATGACTTTGCACTATTAAATTTCATGCCATTTCTAATATTCTAGTTTTCAAGATCATCTAGATTTTCTTAAAAGATAATCCAGTCCTCCTACATACTGGCAATACCTCCTACTTTGTGGCAGCTGCAAATTTTACAAGTACAGTTCCATATTTTGTATCTAGGTCATTAATGAAAATGTTAAACAAGATTGGTCCTGAGACTGATCCCTGAGGAACTCCACTAGTAACCTCACTCCAGCCTGATAGTTCCCCTTTCAGTGTGACCCATTATAGCCTCCCCTTTAACCAGCCCCTTATCTACCTTTCATTTCTCACAATGATCCCCAGTCTTCTCCAATTTAACTAATAATTCGCCATGTGGAATGGTATCAGATGCTTTCCTAAAATCCAGATAGATTAGATCAACTGCATTTCCTATCTAAAAAAAAATCAGTTATTTCTTCAAAGAAAGATCAGGTTGGTCTGGCACAATCTACCTTTTGTAAAACCATGGTAGATTTTATCTCAATTACCATAAACCTCTATATCACAGAGGATGATCCCAAGTTTACAGAGTCATTAAAAATCCTTGCTATTTGGCTTGGAATTTCATATGCCAGTCCCGTTAATGATTTTGCAGGAAGATTATCTGGGGACGCCAATTTGGTCCCATTAAGATGTTTGAGTTTGACTTTCACCTTTGATGTGGTAATTTCTACTTCCATATCATTTCCATTAGCCAACCTGCCACTACTCCTAAAATCCTCATTATCCTTATTAAAAAGTGAGGCAAAGTATTTGTTTAGTGTTGGGCCATGACTTGATTATCTTTAATTACCACCACCCTTCCTCAGTGTTGAGCAGTCCCAATTCTTCTTTCCTCTTGCTAAAGCACCTTTTACTATCAATTTTAATTTCCTTTGCAAGGTCCACCTTTGCTTGGCTTTTGGCAATTCTCACTTTTCCCCTACACCTTCTGACCTCCAAGAAGTAGCTTTCCTTGCTGTCATGTAGCTTCTGCAACTTTCACTTAAAGTAATTCCAAGCCTCCTCTACATTCAGATCCTTGAGTTCTTTAAACCAGTCCACTTCCTAACTGCTTCCCTTAATATTTTTTAAGTTTGTTCTTTTGAAATCAAGGATCCTAGCTGCAGACCTATTTTTTCTGTTTATTCTTCTATGTAATTTAAACTGAATTAGTTTACCAAGTTTGTCCTCTACAATCAGATCATCTATGAGGTTCTCACGACTTACAATATTAAATCTAAAGTGGCATCACTTCTTCTTGGTTTGGTGATTCAAAAATATCCCTGTCTTTCACTTCCTGGACACCTTATTAACCTGTTTTTGGCTCATCATATTTTCAAAATGACTTGGACATACAAATTCCAAATTTGTTTTATCAGCTGGATAGCATGGACATACAGATATCTTAGCATCTAGAGGAGGGGTGGAGGGAGGACAGGAGCCTGCAAACTAGTTCTGGCTTGAACTTTAATCAAAATCAACTGTTTTTAATCAGAAAATGCTGTTTGACTGAAGCAATTTTTTGTGAAATTGTACCAATTTTGACACTCCATCTACAGAAAATGGAAAAAAAGCTCTTTTGAAATGTGAGGCCACCCCATTTCATTTTGACTTTTATTTTATATCAAACACTTTCAAAAGGATCAATCAAAGAATATTTCAATTGATCCCCGATTAATTTTTTTCAAATTTTTTTTTTTAAATTTGCCTTTTTGTCCTAGTTCAGAATTTGAAAAAAACTCTGAATCCTAAAAATCATGGGGCAGACAATCTATTTTTTTTACCAGTGCTACTGGGGACATAGAATGAGTGTCAGAAGACTAAGATAGGTATGAATGGCTACCACACTTTACATTTATGCTGCACTTTTCACCCGCATGTCTTAAAGTATTTATTATTAAGATGTAAGTAGAGCAGCGTTTCCCAAACTTTGTTCCATGGAACACCGGGGTTCCACATGATGTGAATAGGTGTTCCATGAAAAAATTTCAATGCTAGCAATATTCCTTCTAAAATATTAAATATGAAATTATGTATGTATCAAAAATACTAAGGTATTTGAATACCAGTTAGACTGTAGGTATATTAATATTTATAACACATTCATAATATCATAGTTATTATGCGACTCATGACAAAACACGACTCTTTTAAATCAACTTTTGAGCAAAACGTGAGGCAATTTTTCTATATGAACACCCTCCTCCCCCACCTGGACCAGCATGTATGTGTTCCGTCAATATATTCCAAGCCCAAAAGTATTCCATGGCCAAATTAGTTTGGGAAACACTGAAGTAGAGCATAGAGTTCATCCAGTTTCTTTAGACAAAAAATTAGCTGTTAGTACCTCACATAAAACAGTGGAACAATGATCCTCATATTATCATTAGGTTCTAATTTCAAATTCAACAGAAAATATACAGTACAATTATACAACAGTATTATGGATATTAGACAGTGCCCTCCCTTCATACAGACATTGTATTAATACTAACAAGGAAAAAAGATCCCTGATTACCCACATAGTATAGATCAGTTTTGCTACTAAATACAGATCTAAAATAACAATGCAGTTCTAGCCAATTCCATTAAAGCTGTTTTAACTGTATAATTTATGTCACATAGATCAAACAGGATTTATTTCTAAAGTATGTTTTCTCCTGAAAACATTTAGACACCACTGATTGTCTTCTCCTCTGTAATCCTGTTCTACCTGGAAACATCACAGCCTCTATGAATGCTGGACAAGCTTTGGACCAAGTGGAGAGGACCAACATGATGGAAATCCTGATGAAAGGCAGCTTTTTGGAAAAACATTTAAAAATTTTCTGGACTGGGTTTATGATAAGCCCTGGCGCATGCAAATTTTAGTCATCTCTAGACCCTTGTACTTGAGAAGAGATTTAAAACCAACCTTGTCTATCACCTTGAATATTTGTCCTGACATTAGAAGTGTTAACCATTGCTAAGTAAGAAAGTCTGACTGTCTTCACAAAATAATGAAAAGATAAAGTCAATCTTTATGTAGGTGTTCTCCTGGATGTGGAAAATGTAGAGGCATACCTTCCTGAAACTATTAAAATCATAGCTATGCTCCTTTCCAGGATATAAGCTTAACTTTTCAGACTAGAATTGAATTGAAACTGCTCTTAGCATTCATCAAATACAACTGAATCTCTTCTTTTTTAACAAAATCTAAGACTGTGGGCTCTCTTTTCACTATCTTGGATAATACACAAGTTATGCATAAAAGGCTGTCCATTACACAGCTTTTTTTATTGTCTTCTAGGCAGAATTTTGTAACTTTGAGAAACATTTTACTATCTTTCTCTGGAAAAGGAAAAGAGTAAAATAAAATAAAACTTCCCAGCAAAAGAGAAGGGGGGAATATAGTGCTTCCTGATACTATGGCTGTGTGATTTAAGATATCGATATTAAAAATATTAAGAGGAAATGCATGTTTAATATTCAAAAGTCAAAAAATGCCAACGCTAAAATTATGCACAACTTTAATTCTGCCCTGTGTGCATATGTATTGGAGTGCAAGTTTTAATTGTGATCGTGCTATTTTTTCCAATAATCCAGCATGGTATCATGGATGTTGCTGCCACTGGACACAGGGGACATGAGCCCCCAGTCCCAGTGCCCTGAGTCCTGTGAGCAGCATAGGCTCAAAGAGCTTGCGACTGCCCATTCCGCCCTGATCCCGGCCGGGGATCCGGGGCTGGGCCACTGCTGGCAGCAGGATCCCGCCCCAAACATGGCTGGGGACCCAGGGCCGACAGGAGCAGCAGCTGGCCCCAGCCCAGCCAGAACCCGGAGCCAGTGCTGGGAGCCAGCTGAAGCAGGCGGCACAGCCGGGACCCAGGGCTGGCTCCAACCTGTCTGGGACCCAGGGCCAGCACTCAAGGCCAGTGCTCAGGGCCTCCATCAGTGGCAGGAGCCGGCCATAGCCCGGGAGTCAGTACCCCAGACCTGGTGGCGGCAAGAGCTGAATTGGGTCCTGGGTCTGAGACAGCATCAGGAGTCGGGTCCTGGGCCTGGCCCAGCATCAGGAGCCAGATCGGGGGCCTGGCCCTGTGCGGTGTGGGGTGTGACAGTGGGCACACATAGAACATCATTATACAGAAAAGCTGTTGCCATAATTTTAAAAAACTGCCGTTATTCTGTGCCAAATCGAGACATGGTCAAGTAGGTGTAATTCCAATGAAGTGAATAAAGAAGGTAGGTACAACAGCAGGGGCTCAGTCCTCAGCTGCACCAAGCTCATACAAAAAGGGGTCAAAAGTTGAATCAAAGATGGCTGTAAGGCAAATTTTATGTGTCCCAGGATCCAGGCCTGTGCTGGAGGCAGAATAGGCGCCCAGTATAACAAGTTAGAACAGTCAGAGGGAAGGCCATGAAAATTGGTAGTGTTTCCCTTAACTGTCTAGCCACAGCTAAGAAGTGACTATGATACCATGACTGTAGTTCTATAATATGGGATTTTTTTAAAAAATCAAACTTTTATTTATATTGTCATTGACTTTACTTTTGCTTTCTAAAGAAGTAAAATGAGGAGGATAGCTACTTTATTGGAGCTTGAATACCTAGGCTCCATACCAAGTTCTCTCTACCCTGTTTTCTGTCCTAACTACATCAACATTAACTGCTAGTATCTAACAAACAAAACCAGGGCAGTTTTGCAGAGGGAGGACAGATTTCTTCTGAAGATCATTGTGACTCTTTAAAAAATACAGTTTATCTTTAAAGTAAAGGTAAAACTAGATGGTGAGTTGGGCTTGGTGGCCCACTGGTGGGGTGAGGGAACAGGCAAATGAGGGGAACTGGGTAGTACAGTGGGTCATTTAATTAGCCTGATAAACTTTGAAATATACAACAGGTTCAAATTTTTGCCTAGGTCGTAAGTGAAATGAGCTTAGACTATCTCTTTTCCCAACTCTACATAAATAATGTTCACTTTTAAAACCATCCCATAATTTTGGCAAAACTAGCAATATTTGTCCATGAAAAGTCCATGGCTGGAATATCAAGATCATGGATGTCAGAACTGTGGTGCGGTGACAGAGCTCTGTAGAGCGCTGGACTTGAATGCCAAGGGTTCCCCAGATCTCAGTTGAGGTATACGGGCAGTACTGGATAGGAATGCCCAAGAGCAGCAAAATACGGGTGCATTCTGTTGGCTATGATTGTAGTGCACTACATAGCTAAGGACGGGCAGAGAGCAGAACTGAAATAGCAAAGGTGAGGGATGCTGCTAGTCAGAGAAAGAGACTGAGGTGAATTGCCAGAATTTGTGTGGGTGGAGAGAACTAGAATGGTAGGAGATACTGCAGGTCAGGAATAAACGGAAACATCAGACCTAGGCTAGGAAGCTCTCAAACTATCTGCCCAGTCAGGGTGGACTGGAGCCTCTCTGGAGCTTCAGCCTCTCACATTCATGAGCACTGAATCCATTCTGAAATTATTAAAAATGTGTTACTTATACGACTCACTAAAGCATAAAATAAAAGTTGGCAGTTCAGCAGCATCTTATGTTAGGTGGTGAGTGATCACTCTCCTGGGATAGCTCAATACCAAGTCTGCCAAAATGGCTTTACTGGACTGTATCCCATCCTCCCCCCACCCACTCTCAACCTCTTTGCTATATCTGGTATTACTCACATGATTTGTGTTTAACTGAAACAGGGCATAGCAGTTAGCAATTTTCCGTGGCTTGGTTTCAGATATATGAGTTTTATGTTTCTAGTTCACAGTTCTGGAAGTTAATTTTAAATAGTTAATATTTAATTAATCCTTAGCATGCACAGACAACACACACACATGAAAACACAATCAAGCAAATTTACATATGCTCAGGTACACTTACAGATCTACATGTGCACAGACGCACACAAAAGCCAGCCATACACCTCCACGTGCACACACACACAAAAGCCCACAAAACATTTATGATTGAGGGAAAATATCTGCTTTTGACCAGCAGAGGGAGACAAATGAGAATATCAAAGACCTAGACTGGTGGTGCTTCACCCTAACTGCTGTAGGTTTCCTATTTTTCATAGGATTTTTTTTCAGGACTTTTTCAAATGGCTCAGACAGGAAATGCCAGATACCAAGCAATGCATATCAGTTATAACAAAACGTGCTCTTCTAATTCCCTACACTTCTGAGATATGTGTTTTTTTCTCTACTCCCTGCAGTTATAGGCAAACATCCAGTGGCATACACCGTGGGTGTCCGGCGCCTGGGGGCTAATACTTGTATTTGCACCCCCTCTCCCTGTCAGCAACAGCAGTCAGTGGCAGCGCCTTGTGAGGGAGGTTCCTGCAGGCCTATTTCCCACTCCCCCCCCTGCAGTGAGGGTGGTGGGGAGCAGGAGTGAGGGGGCAGATCCCTGGGCCACCTGCAGTGGGGGGGAAGTGGGCTACCTGGCACCAGAAGTGGCGAATGCAGGGGAAGAGAGGAAATCCTTCCCCTCCTCCCCATCTGGAACTAGCAACTGGAGCCCAGACCATGGTAGGAGCTGCCTGGGGCACACCAGCCCTGCCCCTCCCTGGCTCCAGGCTCCGTGCTTGGAGGCTAAAGGAGCCTTGGGCTGGCTGAGAAAGGAGGTGGGGAGTTGACCACAGTTTCCCTCTAACCACTGCACCCTGAGCAGTTGCCAACATTCACCCATCCCTAAGGCCAGCCCTGTCTGCTGTGAAGTTAAAGTGGCACATTTGTCCTTACCCTACTAAATCATTGTTATTCTAGGGTGAGCCAGAGATATCTAGTTTGGAAAGCCAAACAAACAAGGAGTCCTGGGGCACTTATAAAGGCTAACAAATTTATTTACTGCAGGAGCTTTCATGGGAGAAAATCCCACTTTGTCAAACACTTTGAAGACCACTGTATTCCCATTTTATAAAATGGCTGTAACCTACTTCTAAAACTTGTAAAATTAGTTTAATTCCCCTCCCTCACCCGCCAGCTAATAATTAAATAAAATTGACTGAGTCCGTAGCTTTGTTCAACTGAATTCATGCATTCAGGGCCAAATTTTGCCTTTGCACATTTCCACTATTCCCTGTGATCAGTGGGAGTGACACATGCACATGGATTCACTAGACCTGATTAGAAGTTTTCTGACCAAAGTTTTGTCAGAAAATGCCAATCTGTGAAATGTCCACCAAAATTTTTGGTTCTGACAAACTTTTGTCAAATCACAGACAGGGTCCACAGTTCTGGGGCAACTTGCCATGCAGACTGCCAGGTCCATAGCAGACTAGCCATGCGAATTTCCTGGGTCTGCAAAACCAGGTTTCTAGGGTCTGTGGGCTTGTGGTGGTCCCTGCATACTAGGCCTTCCACAATGCAAACCTAAAAGTCTTGTGAGCCCCGACTCCACGGCAGGAAGTCTGGAAGCCCGAAGAATTCCTTCAGTGGAACTAAAAGAAACAGTGAAAAAACTGATTTTGTTCCAGTTCAGAACAGCACACCATGCACTCTCCAACTACAGAGATACACAGTGCACCCAGCCACTGCATCCCCAACCAGAGAGACATAGTGCATGCTGCACTCCCCAACCAGACACACAGCATCCCCTGACCCAAACCACAGACACAGCACACCTTGCCTCCCTCCAGAGACATACGTCCAACCACAGAGATACAGAGCACCTTGTATTCCCCAACCAAAGACACACAGTACCCCTGTCCCCACCAGAGACATACAGCACCCCCTGCACTCCCCAACCACAGACACCAGACAGTGTAACCTTCACTCCACCACATACACACAGTGTGCCCTGTACTCCCCAATCACAGAGAAACACAAAGAATCCTACCCCCTGATCAGTGTTCCCTCTAAGCTGCGCAGGTGTGTGGCCGCGCAGCGGCTGTCACACCCCCCGCACAGCAGTGAGGGACCCCCGCGCAGCTTGGCAGCCCCCGCTGCTCCCTCCAACCCCCGGAGCTGCGGCTTTGCCGCGGCAGACCCGCCTGGCCTCTGGGCTGGCCCTCCCCGCCCCCAGGGTGGGACAGGCAGGCTCAGGCTAGGGTCAGGAGCGCGGGCCTGCCTGCCTGCCTGCCCCACGCAGCCGGGGCAGCGGGGTGCCTGCAGCCGCGGCGGGCTCCCACCCGCCGACTGCCTCGACTTCCCGGCCCGGGGCCGGGCTAATCCACGGCCTCGGCCTCCCAGCACGGGACCGGGATCAGCCTCCAGGGCTGGGGTCTGCTCCGCCCCACCGGCGGCTTCCCAGGGCCGCGGTAGGGTCCTCCCCTGCCAGCGGCCTTGGCTTCTTTCTTTCTTTCTTTCTTTCTTTCTTTCTTTCTTTCTTTCTTTCTTTCTTTCTTTCTTTGCCTGCCTTCTTTTTTCTTTCTTTCTTCCTCCCTCTCTTTCTCTTCCTTCTTTCTCTTTTCCTTATTTGTCTTCCTTTTTCTTTCCTTTTTTTCTTTCTCTTCTTTCCTTCCTCTTTCTTCTTTCTCTTCCTTCTTTTTTCTTTCTTTCTTTCCTCTTCCTTCCTTCCTCTTCCTGTTTCCTCTTCTTTCTTTCTTTCTTTCTTTCTTTCTTTCTTTCTTTCTTTGCCTGCCTTCTTTTTTCTTTCTTCCTCTCTTTCTCTTCCTTCTTTCTCTTTTTTCCTTGTCTTCCTTTTTCTTTCCTTTTTTTCTTTCTCTTCTTTCCTTCCTCTTCCTTCTTTCTCTTCCTTCTTTGTTTCTTTCCTCTTCCTTCCTTCCTCTTCCTGTTTCCTCTTCTTTCCTTCTTTCTCTCTTTCTTTGCTTCCTTCCTTCCTTTCTTCCTTTTCTTTTTTCTTTCTCTCTTCCTTCTCTTTATTCTTTCTCTCTTTCTTTCCTTCTTTCTCTTTCTTTGCTTCGTTCCTTTCTCTTCCTTCTCTTCTTTCCTTCCCCTTTCTTCTTCTTTCTTTCTTTCTTTTTTTCTTTCTTTCTTTCTTTTCCTTCCTTCTCTCTTTTTTCTTTCTCCCTTCCTTTTTCTTTCCTTCTTTCTCTCCTTTGCTTTCCTTTTTCTTTCCTTCTTTCTCTTCTTTGCCTGCCTTCTTTTTTCTTTCTTCCCCTTTCTCTTCCTTCTTTCTCTTTTTTCCTTGTCTTCCTTTTTCTTTC
>ML685814.1:9157392-9174413 GCA_007922175.1 Pelusios castaneus
TGGTGAGGGTACGGGTGTTGCTGTGATTGGTGAGGGTACGGGGGTTGTGACTGGTGGGAGTATGGGGGTTGTGATTGGTGAGCGTACGGGTGTTGCTGTGATTGGTGAGGGTACGGGTGTTGCTGTGATTGGTGAGGGTACGGGTGTTGCTGTGATTGGTGAGGGTACAGGGTTGCTGTCTCCAGTGGGGTACAGGGTTGCTGTGACTGGTTGGGCACGGGGGGCTATGTCTCTGGTGGGGCTCTGGGACTGCTTTTGGGACCGGTGGGGGCCGGGGCCCGCGCGCTGCTCTCTGGGAGACGCGCAGGCAGAAGCAGGCTCTATTCATGGCAGAGGGATGATGCGGGGGAGCTGGCGGGGGGGGCGGGGCTGAGTCATTGGCCCACGAATCCGGCCTGGGCCAGTCTGAGCCGGCCTGAGCCGGTTTCTGCGCTGGCTGAGACGACGGAGCAGCTGCCGGTTAGGTAGCGGCTGCCGCACCGAGGCTGGCTGGAAGCTCCGCGCTGGAATTCCAGCACTGGCCCTGGAGCTGGAGCCCGCCTGTGGCAGCAGAGGGCGAGCCCTGAGCTGCCGCAGGTCGCTGCTGAGAAGGTTGGAATCTGCGGAGCCGGCCCTCCCTGGAGCCGGGGTTCGATCCGCCTCCAGTCAGCGATCCGGTCCGGGTGTGCTGTCCCGCCGCCCCCTGCTGGGCCGGGTTGGGGAAAGGAGGCCTCAGGCATTGCGTTTCAGCCAGAGCAGCTGTTGTGTGCAGCAGTGTGGGGGAGGGGAGCTCCCCTCACCCCCGTCAGTGCAGGGTGTGGGGGAGGGCAGGCACTGTGCAAGGCAGGCTGGTGCTGGCCTCGTCTTCAGCCCATGACAGGATCACGCTGCAGGGCCATGGAGCACATAAGCACAGCTGTGTATGTGTACAGCCCACCTGAAGTGCAGCCCATGCATGGTGCACATGGTACTGATTATACGCCATATTATACCGTCTGCAGACAAGACATCCTATCCCATGGATTTAGCTATATGCTACACGTGCAAGAGCCACACAATGTACAAAACTAGCGCTTGTGTGCACGTGCTATTGCTGCACACAATATGCTGCTCAGTGAACAATGTGCACTTGCCAATATATTTCAGCAGCTGAAAGCTATTAAGTTAAAACACATTGGGAGGTGTAGGTGCAGAATAACAGGGTGAGAATCCTACTATTCATTCATTGAGGAAGGAGATTTGTTCTTTTCCATAATATTTTATGCACTTACACTGAATGTTGCAACCTAAATAGCTTTTCCAACAGCCACCCGTTTTCTTGCATTATGACAGATTCTTGTAAATATTAAATGTGATGTACGTAGACTTATACAAAATAAAAAGAGAAAAGTCATCTAAATCCATTCCTCCATGAAAAGCAAGTGTCTTCCCTGAAATACATGCTCTGATTTTGGAGATTGTTTGGTTTGGGCTAGTTACCAATATAATTTCTGTTCTAATGTTCCCTGCACTGTATCATCTAGGCACTAAAATAAATGACTCCTGTTAGGGCTCCTCTTACATTGAGGATTCTATACATTAATAGACTTCATCAGTTAGTAAATGTCTGATTCATCACATTACTCTAAGAAAGTTATACTTAATGGAGAAACCCAGAACTGACTATAATGTGGAAAATTAATGCAGTTTTAATATTTGTCTATGTATTATTTCCATGGGGGTCAACAAATGCCTCTGTAATGTTGCAGTCATAGATTTACAATAACGCCTTGGATTCTGATCTAACAAAAATTATGTTGCTAATGATATACAACACTGCCTTTAACACAGAAGAGTCTGGAACACAAAAGTTCCAAAGGGGTAACTGTTATTCTAGTTCAGCAAAACAAACAAATAAAAAAGTGCCACCAAACTCCTTGTTTATTTAGGAACACAAGAGTCTAGAAAAGTGAACAGTTTTAGAATCTAAATGCACAATTGTGGTATAAAATATCTGCACATACACATTATGATCTGAACATATACTTTCTTGGGGTCTGAATGTTTGAAGTAATGGATGTGATATTCAGGTCTTGAAGCTCATTTACACTGAGGTCATTTTATACCACCTGGAAGTATAAAGGGATCTCAGAATGATGTAGAGTAACTTTTGGTGTAAATGAGACTCAAGCCCAACATGTTCTTATACACTCTTCCATATTTTTTTTCCATTTTAGTTTCTCAGCAGATGTGACTTCTGCTATTGACATTCTTTTGTTCCTCTTATTGTAGCAGGCTAGAAAAAGAAACAAACTGGCCAGCAACATTTCAGTGTGATGGCTAATTCATTCATCTCATAGTAACATTGAGTAGCAGAACAGTAACAGTCTTTCTTTCTCTTTATTTTACATTATCTCTCCCTTTTTTCTTTAATCTCCCCATCTTTGATCTCCCCAGCCTGTCTTTAATCTCTGCCTCTTTCATTTCATTGCCCCTTCTCCCCTGACAATGCAGATAGACTGAGGACATGCCCCAGCAATCACTCAATGGCTTGAGTAATACCTTTCAACTGCTGAAACACCCTAGGTGTTTATGGGTGTGCCTATAGGAGATTGTTTTGGGAAAGCTCACATCACACCATCCTCTAGTGTAGCTGCATGAGTCCTGGCAGTGATGAATGCTGGTCATATTGTCATAGCTTCATCACTTGATGAAGTGGGATTTTCTCCCACGAAAGCTCATGCAATAAATAAATGTGTTAATCTTTCAAAGTGCCACAGGACTCCTTGTTTGTTTTGCTGAACTAGACTAATATGGTTACCCATTTGGAAAAATAGTATCTTCTGGATATTGTCACAGCTATAAAATATAACCCTTTGATATTATAAGTGTGAGAGCACTTGTTTTATTATCATGCAGCCAGGAGGTTAAGTGACTTGTTTTGAAGGGTCACACTGTCAGTCATTGCCATTCTGAGTAAAAAATGACATTGATTAATTGATTCCTCACAACAAGACTATGATGCTTCTCTAAGATTACAATATATTTTGCATTTTAAAATAAAACAAAAACATCATTCTTTTTCACTTATCTGTAAAAACTAAAGAGTTCAGACTTTCATGGCTCCTTGGCCACAGTTGAGAATACTACATGCACCTAAATCAATGAATCAGTGAAATATTCTGCTGCCTGCCTTTTAGTGTTATCAACTGTTACCTAGGAAACAAAGAGCTGTGAATGTGGGACCTGACAGGTAAATGAAGGAGCAGTATTGTATTTTTAACACCACATGTATTAGTAATTTTCAAGTCTGTATACACCTTCTGTAAATGATGTATTTAGGGTTGTTAACACCCACAAAAGAACGTAACACAAAATTTAACATTCTCAAGTCATTCCATGTTTTTGAGATATAAAACTGAGTCCCTTACCAACCTGTTGGTAGGTAAAGATTTTTTTGTGGCATTCCCTCTTCCCCCTGCAAGAATGGGGATATAAACCTATTGTCCTAGCCAGGTTCCAGTTTGCATAATATTTGATTTATCTAAGATTCCTTCTGTCTAAACTAATATGTCCCAAACTATTGTGTAGTGTTACCATGCAGAGCTAAACAGCTATTGTATTCTGCCCAGAAGTGGCTGCATTGTAATGGTGCATGAATAGATTCAGCCTACCTGGATACAAGGGGGTGTCTAGTCCTCCCTCAAAAAAATTATGGTAGTAGGGCTAGCTGTTGAATTTGGCAGAAGGTGTTTGTGATGCTCACAAGAAGAACACACAGCTGAGCAGGCTCTATGCTTCTCAGGCTAGGGCGTACACATAGTTATAAGCCAGGATTTCAAAAAATGGTGTGAAAGAGTAAGGGGGTTTTGCTGTTGATATGAAGGGAAGGAGAAAGGGAAGGGGGGAACTGCATCATGGGAGGTCAAAGCCGTGTTCCCATTCCACCCTGAAACAATGTTTCAGTCCTTCCCCAAACCCTGTGCAACTACTTGCATTGTGGGATAGATACACACAATGCACTGCTCTCTGCATCCATGTAAGCAGTCTAGTGAGGATGGATTCCACTGACACAATGAACATGGTGTGGACATGCCCACCGATTTAATTACTGCAACATCTGAATGTCCACTTAAATTAAGTCAACTTAATTTTGTAGTGTAGACATGAGTCACTGTGGGCATTGTGGCTGGAACAGATCTTGATTCTTGAATGGGCTCCAGTTTAGAGACAGATGGCTCTTTCCCTGGGTAAGTAATGTGGAGAGGGTGATTATGTAATAGTGAGATGGTTGGGGGCAAGACATTTTGTGACAATATAATAAACCACAAAAAATGAAACACTATGCAACCACAAAAACAACAAGAGTCCTGTGGCACCTTATAGACTAACAGATTTTCTTCTGCATAAGCTTTTGATGCACCATCTGACAAGGTGGGTTATAACCCATGAAAGCTTATGCTGAAGAAAATCTGTTAGTCTATAAGGTGCCACAGGACTCTCATTGTTTTTGCTGTACACAGACGAACACGGCTACCCCTCTGGGAATATGTAACCACAGTGTCACTGGATCCTGAGCACAACTTATTGTTCCAATTACATCTCTTTGAGCTTTTTCTCTTTCTCTAAATCTTTTTCTTTAGTTTAGACCTATGATAAACTTTCTGGTTGGAAACTATGGATCAGATCTCTTGGTCCAACCAACCTACAGTCAGCCAAAACCTGAGGCTGACACAGCGTTTGGAAATGACATCTTTTCTCTTCCCTGATGCTGAGGCTAGCTGAGAGTGGGTGCAGTCCTCTGCATAACTTAGAGAAGTCTTAAGGGCTGGTGTAAGTTGTGCTTATAGGAATGATCCTTTACAGTCCATTTCTCCAGCCAATTTGCAGAGCTGTGCACAGTATACTCTGGCCATCTTGCCAGCGAGGTTCATTTTGTTTTTTCCCCTCCTTCAGGGAGGACACTAACACCACAAAGAGAATCTTGTGGGAAACTAACAGCTCATGGGCACTGATATCCTTTGTTTATCCACACAGAGGGTACAGCCTGGGCAAAGGCACACAGGCTTCTACACACACACCAAACCACGTCCTTGACCTTTCTGCAGAGCTAGCTAGCAAAGGGACGATAGCAAAGGGACTAATTAGTGCTATGCATGTTGATTTTTGTAATGTGGAGACTTCCTTCTAGGAAAATACCCACCAACTCCCTTCACATAGGCCACCAAAAGCCACCAATCAGATGGCAATAACTTTCAATCACTACTAGTCTGTGAACAGATTGGAACTGCTGGAAGAAGGACTCCATGTACCCTTCCTTCTGTCTTACTAATGTAAATGTTGGTCATGCATCTACAGCCTTAACTCCTTCCCCTCCATTTTCATCTCACTTCTTCCCTTCTCCATACTATTCATCCTGCTTGTTGAACTTGGTCACCACCACCCCACACTACATGCTCTCTGCACTGTTCCTCACACCCCCCCCCCACCTTCCTAACTGCTGTATTTCCTTCCACTTTCTCCCCTCTTCTCACAGCTAAAATGATAACATTAAAAAAAAAATACTGAACAGATTTGACTGCACTTTAACAACTGTGACCCACGGACCTTTTGATGCCAATTGGCAGAGGGCACAGGGGATACACAAGGTTTTATAGTGATCCTTTGGATCAGATAAATGCATATCAGTTCTCCAAAGGATGGCAAGTAGCTCACGGGTTGTTGTAATAATTTTGAAATGTATGTATGGGCAATATTTAAGGAGTTCTCTATCTATCCTGGAATTATGTTATTAAAGTCTTTGGAACTGGGCAAGTAACCATAAGATGATATGCCAGACAGGTTCCTTTCACACAGGGGGTAACAGACACCTATATCTAGAGCCCTGCACAGTTACAAATATGGGGATCTGCATCCACAAGAAATGGTCCATGTACATCTGCGTCATAACTGTGGATGCAGATATAATATGGATATCCACAGATTTGCAGGGCTCTATTCATCTATAGAGGCCTGTGCGGATACAAATACATGGCTCTGCATCCGATCTGCATCCATGAGAATGGTCCACAGATATCCACATCCGTGAATACATATATCCAGGGATATGATGTGGATATGCGCAGATTTGCAGAGCTCTACTTATCTCCCTTTCCAGGTATTGTGTATAGTCTACAGTGCAGGTCTCTTTGTATTCTGAGTCATAAGCTAATCAAGAGCACTAAATGGCCAAAGATGGCAAAATCTACAGGAAGAAACAAATAGCAGGAGGTTGTCCATTTTATGACTAAAGATCAAAGGACCATTTTGATATATTTGAGTTATAAAGGAACGACCAGGATGGTTTTACCTAAGAGACTAGCTGGCAGCATGTTTCATTTCATGAAGGCAGAATCACTGCCAGGCCTAGCTGTAAAATGCGGTGAGGATCTTTGAGTGAGAAATATTTAAATTTAAGAGTAACCTACTAATTTTTTAAGTCTAGGCTCTATAATAACTGCTATGATTTTATTTTCTATGTAACCATTTGTTTCCAATCCTTCCACTTGAAACTCTTTATTAAACAAGCTTTTGCTTATTTTCATTATAAATGTATCTCAGTGCTGTGTGCCGCTGAGTGGTGAGCTGAGGTAGAACCTGTAAGTTGGTGTGTACAGCTGCTTTGGAAGCAGAGAAGCTGTGAACATTGTGAGTGCCTAGTGAACAGGGGATGGATGTTCCAGGGGAGACATTCAAAGGGCTCAAGGGTTGAAGTGTGCCTACTGCTCACCTAGGCTATGTCTACACTTGCACTTTTAAGTCGACTTAGTGCGTCTACACTATAAAATTAAAGTCGACTTGCACTTTTAAGTCGACTTAGCAAAGTTGACCTAGAGCGTCTCCACTTGATGCCTAGGTTGATTTCTAGGGACTAGGGGGACTTTGGGCAGGTCCACGGTGGCAGGGGGCACCCCTTGTGTGCAATGGGGCAAAAGGGGACAGGGACCCTGGCAGGGCATGTGGGCAGGGTGTGATGCTGTCTGGATTTAGGGAAGCATTTATGATATTATTTTCTATTCATATCTCATAAATGCTATAATCCATAGGAACTATGTCATGTTTGGTATCAATAGAAAGGTAGTAATTTGCTGGGAATGATTATATAGTTTATGTCTAGGAATTGTATTTGGATTAGAAGTTAGTTTAGTTAGGAATTTGGTGTTATATCGATACTTTAACTTGTAAAACCATTGTCTCCTTAATGTTAAGGAATGTGCCAGGTGATATGGGCCCAGGGAGTAACCTGATGAGCCATTAAGGACACAATGGTTGTATTCCTTATGTCCTTAATGGCTCATCAGGTTACTCTCTGGTCCCATATCACCTGGCACATTCCTTAACATTAAGGAGACAATGGTTTTACACAGGCATTTCCATAAAATCACACCAAGTTAAAGTATAGATACAACACCAAATTCCTAACTAAACTAACTTCTAATCCAAATACAATTCCTAGACATAAACTATATAATCATTCCCAGCAAATTACTACCTTTCTATTGATACCAAACATGACATAGTTCCAATGGATTATAGCATTTATGAGATATGAATAGAAAATAATATCATAAATGCTTCCCTAAATCCAGACAGCATCACACAGGGCTCTGCCCTGCCCTTTGGGGGGCATGCCAGGCTCCCCTTATGCCCCCCCTTGGCAGGAGGGCATTGGTGTAGTCCTGGGGTAGCCCTAAGTCAATTTAGGACTACCCCAGGGCTACACTGGCTTAATTCAACTTTAAAAAGTCGTATTAAGCCTTACGTCTAATGAAAAGGTGGTTTAATAAAATCGACTTAATTTTCATTAAGTCAACTTTATTTTCCTTAAGTCGACTTAAGCAAGCTGCTTAAGTCGACTTAATTTACCAGGGTAGATGCAGCCATACACAGGGAGAGCAGAGCCTGCATAGGCTGAGAGGAGTCAGTGTAGGCTGTATTGCTTGTGACTATAGTTAGGTGATGTCATTCACCTGCAGTTAGCTTCGCCTAGCTTCATCACAGTAAACAGAGCTTTGTGTCTACTAGCATTTTACAGTGAGAAAACTAATGAAAGAAACATTACTGTCAGGGCTGTTCTGGGGTGCATGGGGGGAGGGAGAGTGGGGTGACTGTTCCAAGCCCCGCAGTTACACGGCCCCCCCCACTGCCGTGCTTTGTCCTGCTCCCACCCTGCGGCCTTTGTCAGCAAGCCAAAGGCTGCGGGGTGGGGTGGGAGAGCGAAGCCCAGCTTCGGGCCAGCCCTCCCTACCCCCAGGGCCGACTAGCAGGCCCAGGGGTGGAACGGGGAAGCAGAGCCTGGCCTCTAGGCCAGCCCACCCCGCCCCAGGGGCAGAGCAGCCTGCCCAGGAGAGGGGTGGGTGCTCAGGGAGGCCAGTCCACCTGGCCCCACTCCCCAGCAAAGGAGGCTCCAGGGTTCCCCAGAGGCCGATTGGCCCTGGGCCCCATTGGCCCCCTAGGGATGGCCCTGATTATATTTGTATTTGTGAAAAGCTGTGTGTGTCACTGGCAGGCTGCTACTTGCTGTTCCTGTGATCTGGTGGGTTGTTTTTTTTTAAAAAAAATAACCCATCATTCTTGGATGATGAATCAGGGAGGAAAACAAAGCTGCCTTTCTGTCTGTGCTTGTACTGCTTTTGATTCCTTGTGCAGGAGCCAGAGGGCACAGGGTCCTATGGGCCAGCAGAACTTGTGCAGACTGTCCTGGGAACTCAAGCGGTGAAGAATGCATTTCACATAGACCCAATTTTACTACCCACCAGAATTCATCAGTGTCAAAATATCACTGAGCAATTTTCATTCTTCAGAATTTCTTTGTGTGAAAGGAGAAAGCCAGTGGTGAGAGGTTGGGGCATGGTTGATCACACTCTTCTGCCATCTTTGGTATCTGATTAACTTGTTCTGGCACTTTTCTGGCACAGAGTTTGCTGCTTGTAAGAATGGGACCAAAAGAGAACCATAAACTAGGATAAGTGCAGGTTTTGCTTTTAAAAATCCCCTTTTTAAAAAACTACGCTAAGATTGTAAATATTAACAGTAACTTAAGGAAAAACAATTGATAGAAATGTTGCAAAAACAAAACAAACAAGTCCGACAGCCAGGAAATTAAAAATGAAGGTTAATAATAAACTCTATATATTGAAGAACATGGAAATGGAGAATTAAGGTAACTCAGAAAACCTCAACTCTGCCCTTCTATCTGTGCCAACTTGTGCACCCTCCATATGGTGGATACATATCTGATTACTGTCACAGCTAGTTGAGGAGTTAATGGTGAGTCAGCATTAGAAGAATTAGAGATCACATCTGCTGGGGTTTATGCAGCAAAGAATATGTAGCTCCACCACAAGGATATACAAAGTTGAAGATACTTTAGCCAAGTAAGGTACATCTACGTTGGAATAAAAGACCCATGGCAGATCTGCAGCTGGCTTAGGCTGCAGAGCTAAAAATTGCTGTGTAGATGTTCAGGCTTGTGCTGGTGCCCAGGCTCTAAGACCCTCCCACCTCACAGGGTCCCAGCCTGAGCCTGAACATCTTCACAGCAATTTTACAGCTCTGCAACCGAAGCCCCGTGAGCCCAAGTCAGCTGACACAGACCTGCTGCAAGTGTTGAATTGATGTGTAGATGTATCCATAGAGCCCAATCAATATAAAATAGCTTGCCCAATTCACCCCTGGTGTGGCAAAAAGATTCACCACTTGTTATAAAGCATACATGGGAAATTTGAAGCAGAAAGCTCATGCGATAAATAAATCTGTTAGTCTTTAAAAGTGCCACAGGATTCTGTTTGTTTTTTTTGAAGCAGAAAGGATCTTTTGTGAGGATTTCAGAGGAAGAGCTGCCATGGTGCTAAAGCAAAGTGGGTTGCAAATTAAATGAAAGCCAGTGAATTGAAATCTACTCAGCTGAAAAGTAGTCAAGTCAGGTACTGTCCTGAACTTGAGTTGCCTTACACCACAGTGCCCACGCCATGTGGTATGGAGGCAGCAGGAGCTGGGCATGCAACCAACTCCACAGGAGGAACATTCAATTACAGTGGCTATTTGCAGTCAGATTTTCCTCTTTCTTGTAATGCTTTTATCATCAGTGTTGTAGTGGAAAATAGAACTCAACCTGACATGACTCAGTTACAAGCATCAAGTCTGGGTAGCAACCGGACTCTCTTGGGCTTGGTGCAGGTTGGGTCTGCACCGCCTTTAGAAGTGGCTTTGTGTCCCGCTCCCGCTGGCTGCTGCCTCCTCTCTGCAGGCACGAGGGTGTGCGCTGTAACGTAAGGGTGCCGAGGTCCCCAGCACATACCCAGAGCAGCAGGGGGCAGAAGAAGCAAGAGCAGGGCATGCAGCCGATGGCGCACACAGACACACGCTGACCCCACAGTTAGGAGGCGGAGATGACTTGGGTTTGGGAGAAGGGTCAGCGTCAGAAAACAATTCAACCCTGTCAAGCTCAGGCTGGGTGGGCAGGCTCTGGTCCAGATCAGGCCTAAAATTAGAGAGTCATATAAACAAAGCAAACTGACAAAGGAATTTTCCTTGAGGGCAAATTGGCAACGGCCCTGGGTTTTTTTTGCCTTCCTCTGTAGTGTGGGGCACAGCACACTTGCTGGTGGGTTCTCTGTACCTTAAAGTCTTTAAACCATGATTTGAGGACTTTAATAACTCAGTCATAGGTTAGAGGTTTATTACAAGAGTGGGTGGGTGAGATTTGGTGGCCTCCACTGTGCAGGAGAAGAGGTCAGACTAAATGATCATATTGGTCCCTTCTGACCTTACAGTCTATGAAACAATTTAAAATGACTTTATACAAAATATAGTCACAAATGCCAAATACTGGCATTTTCCCTCTCATCTTTCTAATTTAGTGACTGGTAACTAGAGCACCACCTAATTGTGGTAACTTTCTGCCTAATCCCAGTGGCTCTGTGGACCTGTTTACACCAGGGGAAGATTTAAAAAATTTCCCTTTATTGCTAGCACCAATTCAGTTCCATTGGTGCTAGCAACTATAGCTACAGGAGCAAGGCAGTTGAAGTGCTCATCTTCACTCAAAATACCAGCACTGGCTGAGATGAGTCACTTTAATGGTGGGAACTTTTTGAAAACTTTCCCTGATCCCCACAGGGCCATAACCTTGTTCCCTCTACATGCACACACCACCCCAACAGAAACATAAAGTCCTCCTAGTAGTGTGTGGAAATGGCATTTCTCTGAAGTTAAACACAAGGCAGTGGGATGTTTAAGGCGAAAGTGTCATTTTCAACTATGGAGTCTATGGCTACATCACCCATACAATGAAGGGTGTGACTGCAGGTGCAGCTAAAAATGGCAGTGACGACACAACACCACAGGCTTCAGTACAGGTTATAGGAGCCGACCTGGGACTGTGGCTCTATCGTTGCTTTCCTAGCCCATGTGGCAGACTGTACCATTGTGTCTTCACTGCACTGCTATTTTTAGCTGCACTAGCTAGATTAAAGATAGCACATATGCCTTCCCAAAATGCAGTTGTACCTTTGGTGGCAGTGTAGGCATAGACTATATCTCTGTCACATTTTCAGACAAAGGCCTTGTCTACACGATCACTGTATTGCGCCTTAAAAATCATTACCGCGCGTTAACAAGCACGGTGTACATACGTGCAACGGTGATGTTGCGCGTCAAGCACCTTGTTGTAGCGCAATCCAACAACCACTCCGACGAGAGTGGTAACAGCTGTTGCGGATCATCTTTTGCGCGTTTGCGCTCGTGTGTACACTTACCGCGCAATGATCGGCCTCCGGAAGTGTCCCATCATTCCCAAGTCGTCCTCTCTGGACTTCCCCCCACCCGCTCTTTGGCAGTGACGAAACTGTCCCCGCCCAGAGTTGAATCCCGGGATTTTCAAATATTTCGTCAGTTTCATTTACTGGTCTTTTCCTCCTGGAGTGCAGTGGAGTGGAGTGCAGCAGTGTTCCCAGTAGCAATGGCGACCCGTCGCGGAAGACGTGCACCCCTTTGGTCCACGGCAGAGGTGCTTGATCTGATCAGCATCTGGGGAGAGTCTGCTGTGCAGGCGCAGCTTCGCGGCAGCAGACGAAATTACGATACATTTGGCATGATTTCTTGGGCAATGACGGAGAAAGGTTATGATAGAGACACATTGCAGTGTAGATCAAAAGTGAAGGAGCTAAGAATCAGCTATCAGAGAGCAAAGGAGGCAAACCAGCGATCGGGATCAGCGCCTGCTACATGCAGGTACTATCAGGAGATCGGAGCCATCCTCAGTGGTGACCCCACAACAACTCCAAACACCACAGTGGACACATCTGTAACCACAGATGACGTCAATGCCACAACGGAGCTGGATGAGGACCTTGAGGAGGTGGCAGGAGAGACGGAGGAGGACCCGGGGCAGCAGCGTGTAGCCAGGAGCTGTTCTGCACCCCCGCTGATACGTCCTCTCAAGAAGACATTAATTGCAGCATGTCCCTTGAGTCGGCTGAGGGTGGCTCTGGTAAGTTTCTGATTTGTAATGCTAAAAGTCTGTCTCACGTTAAAATATCATTGTGCGTTACGGGGGTGCTTGCTGTGTCTCCCCGCTGTGCACGCTCCTTACTCCCCATCCATGAGAAGGGTATCAACACAAGCAGTGATTGTGAAGTAATCATCTGCATTTCGGTCAGTAAATGATTCTTCAATGTACCTCCAGAGCCTAGTACTCAGATTGGATGGGATGGCGTTTGTGCCAACGCTCCCAAAGACGGACACTTTGCCCTGCCAGCTGCAAAGCACAGCCCTGGGAACCATGGCCGCAAACAGTGCTGCAGCATACGGTCCCGGCTGGCTGCCCGCAGCATGTAGGAGATGTATTCTAGCAAGCAGGGGCACTCTGAGGAGAGCGATATCGGGTTCCATCTCGGTGCCCAACGCTGATTATTAGCCCCCAGTAAAGCTGTCTACTAGGACGTACCTTGTCCGCTTCAGCAAGGCATAGGGTGTTGACCGCACTGCACCTTCCAGAGTAATGTGCTACTGGAAGTTTAATTTTCTTATCCTGGCTATGTGTAAACAGCAGCTTGACAATTATTTCTTTCTTTAGAACAGACCTTGAGAAGGCCGTTGTCTACCCCCGCTGCCCGAATGAGAAACATTCGGCAGCGTGCACGAAGGAACAGGGAGGATATGTTTCAGGACGTGTTGAAAGCTACACAGGAGTCCTTGAAAACTGCACAGGAATCCTCCTCTGCGACTACAGCATTCAGAGCTGAGTACCAGCAGATGTAGAAAACACACACCGAGGAACTGATAAGCGTCATGAAGGAGCAAACAGAACTGTTCAAGAGCATAATCGCTTTGCAGTCCCAGGCGATTAATGTTAGGGCTCCACTACAGACACTGCAGCCGCGTCTGCCTCCCACCCCCCGTAGTCCCTCTAAGAATTTCTATGAAGTGCACCCGTCCCACCATAGCACTCCAAGAACTAGCTCTCCCCCCCCGTACTTTCTAGAGCCCCGCAGCTACACACACCTGTAACCCCAACCTTCAAAGTTTGAATAAAAACAGAATAAAATCATTTGATTAAGGCTTTATTTTTACACATGGCAACTTTCATAAGGTGCAGCAGATGCGTCCTAAAGAAAACTAGGGGAGGGCGTGATTGAAATGCTCCCTGAGTGCCTCCCTTATGCGAGAAGCTACCCCTTTAGCCCCCCTAATACTCCTAGTGGCTGGCTGTTCGTATGCCTCCTCGAGGCACTGTGCCTCGGTAGCCCACACTGGGCAAAACTTTTCTCCCCGACTTTCACAAATATTATGGAGGACACAACAAGACGCAATCACAGCAGGGATGTTGTCCTCTGACAAGTGCAGCTGCCCATACAAACAGCACCAGCGGCCTTTTAAACGGCCAAAGGCACACGCCACAGTCATTCTGCAGCGGCTCAATCTGTAATTGAACCGCTCCTTGCTTTGATCTAGGTTACCGGTGTACGGCTTCATGAGCCATGGCATCAGTGGGTAGGCTGGGTCTCCGAGGATAACTGTGGGCATCTCCACATCCCCCACTGTAATTTTTTTATCAGGGAAAAAGGTACCCCTTTGCAGCTTCTGGTACAGACCGGAGTTCCTGAAAATGCGGGCATCATGCACCTTTCCCGACCACCCAGCACTGATGTCAGTGAAACGACCCTTGTGATCCACGAGTGCTTGCAGCACCATGGAGAAGTAGCCCTTCCTGTTGATGTACTCGGTAGCGAGATGATCCGGTGCCAAAATAGGGATGTGTGTGCCATCTATGGCTCCCCCACAGTTTGGGAATCCCATGGCAGCAAAGCCGTCCATAATCTCACTAACATTCCCCAACGTCACCGTCCTCCGTAGCAGCACGCGATTGATGGCTGTGCAGACTTGTGTTAGGGCTATTCCGACGGTGGACCTCCCGACTCCAAACTGGTTTGCAATGGACCGGTAGCAGTCAGGAGTCGCCATCTTCCAAAGAGCTATCGCTACACGCTTCTCCACAGTGAGGGCTGATCTCATGCTGGTGTCTTTACGTCGCAGGGCAGGGGCCAACTCTGAGCACAGTTCCAGAAATGTTGCTTTCCGCATTCTAAAGTTCTGTACCCACTGCTCGTCATCCCACAGCTGCATAACAATGCGATCCCAGCACTTGGTGCTCGTCTCTTGCGACCAGAAACGGCGTTGGACCGTGTGTAGATGGTCGGTGAAGGTGCTGAGCAACGCGGTGCTGTTGCTATGCATGGCATCGATCAGCTGCTGCTCCTCTGTGTCATCCTCTGGCTGGGAGCTCATAACGTAATGAGCAACCAGCCGAGATGTGTTCAGCATGTGGAGGGTGAGAGTGGAGACCAGAGCAGGATCCATGCTGACGCTGATTTTGTTGCTTTCCAATGGCGCGCTCCGTGCAAACACTATTGAAAATAGGTGCGAGTTGCTATTGGCAACGCGGAAGACGCTAGGGAGACGCAGTGCACCACGGGAAACATCTAGTTTACCCATGGTGGTTTGTGCTCCTTTCCTTCATCCCATGATTCCAAGCGCGGACTCAGGGAAAATGGAACGCTCGGATACGTGCCCAGAATTCAGTGCGAAAATGCGCATTACAGCGAGGAATTCAGTGACGGAACAAGGAACGACGTGTGTACGTGCTACACCGCAATAAACATCACGTGCTTCTTATAGCGCTGTTCAGAAGTTGCGCTATAATCTGATCGTGTAGACAAGGCCAAAGATGTGTGTGGAAAAGAAGAGAGTGAGTGAGGCTGAGAAGAAGAGCAAGTGAGAGACTTTCTTTCTGCTACTTCCCAAATTGAAGTTACTGTTTTGTGCTTGTGATGTCCTAACCAGTTGTGAGATACACCCTTGCAATTTAATAGTAAGAGCCAGCAGCAGCAGGAGGTAAAGACTAAACTGTTGGGAGGAGAACAAGTCTTACGTTTAAATCTGCTTTTTTTTTGTTTAATAATGTAGCCACAGAGAGATAAATGTGAGTGTTCAGGGAGGTATCTAATTATTAATTTAATTAGTTGAGGGGCGCACTCAACCTCACTCCCTGAACAAAAATCCAGTTGGGTCACCCTGATTACCTGTTTCTATCACCAGGGTGGTTTGACTAAGCACAGATAGCGGTTAGGTTGAAAACCAAAGGGAACAGATTTATGGAGGGTTAGAAACAAGTGGGATAAGGGAGATGGAATACAAGGTATCAATAAATCCACCAAGCCCAGTGATCCCCAGCAGACATAAACACAGGTGTTGAGATAAAGGGAGCTGAACTCCAGACCCTCTAGCTCAGAGCTTAATCCTTGGTTGCCTTTCGTCTCTTAGTAACACATTACTGTTGTTCTTCTCTCCCTCCAGGGAGTGCTGATCACGATTCTTCTCGATTCACCATCTAGAACTCGACTCCACCCGGTAAGTGTTCTTCCTCTTCTCCTCAGGTCTGATGGTAAGGCATTCTGATTTTCCTTGTCTGCTTCTCTTCCTCGTCCGATGCTACGCACATAAACAGTCTTGTCCTTGCTACTGCTATAATGGGCAGCCCTTAAGCCATTGGGCTCGCTGGCCTATATAGACTCTCTGAGTATCATCTCCTCCAATTGAAAGAATGGAAATTTTCCCGCCTAAACTCCACCCAAGGGACACAACCATCTCTCCTCAGGTCCTCCCACCACTGAGTCACTGAGCAGGTATCAGCCGGCTGGCCAGGTGCCAACCCTTAGTGCACTGCCAGCCACAAGGCAGACTCTATGTTTTC
The DNA here is from genome assembly GCA_007922175.1 of Pelusios castaneus. Lineage (NCBI taxonomy): Eukaryota > Metazoa > Chordata > Testudines > Pelomedusidae > Pelusios > Pelusios castaneus. Next base: position 9,173,645 of record ML685814.1, read on the forward strand.
CAAAATGGAGTTCCTACATTATTAACCCAAATACATAATAAACATAAAAGACAGGTCTGTATATAAATGTTAAAACTAAAATATTCTCTAACATAAAGGTATAGGAAAAGGGGGAATGATGACAAACGTGGATGGATGTAGATTCCCATGTGATATGAACAGTATGTTTCCCTTTTTCTTTCCAGTATCAAGAGCTCATCTCTTGAAAATGCCAGAGTTATCGATAGTGCATGTTGTCCTAAGGGAGCTTGAGTCTCTTCCAGAGGTTAAGGACTACACCTTCTAGCACAATTGCAGATTTTGCCTCTTTCCTATAAGAGATGGGACTCTGGGTTGTGGGAATGAAGGGAACAGACATCCCTCCCTGAAAACAAACATAACAGAGTCCTGTGGCACTTTTAAAGACTAACAGATTTATTTATCGCATGAGCTTTTGCTATGTCATACACTCCCCTGCATTTAACTTCCTCCCACTCTGTAACTTTCCTATCTTCAAAGCGTCTGACGAAGTGGGATCTTCTCCCACGAAAGCTCATACGATAAATAAATCTGTTAGTCTTTAAAAGTGCCACAGGACTCTGTTATCTTTCTACAATAGACTAACACGGCTACCCCTTTGGAATTTGAAAACAAACAGTTTCAGACATCCCTCCCTGACAACAAACATCAAATTCCAAAGGGGTAGCCCGTGTTAGTCTATTGTAGAAAGACAACAGAATCCTGTGCCACTTTTAAAGACTAACAGATTTATTTATCGCATGAGCTTTCG
>ML685814.1:9179413-9196724 GCA_007922175.1 Pelusios castaneus
AAAGCTCATGCGATAAATAAATCTGTTAGTCTTTAAAAGTGCCACAGGACTCTGTTGTCTGACAACAAACAGGCTGAGTTTAAATCCCTCATTGCTGATGATGAACTGATAGCCCAAGTTGCCCTTCAAGCCATGGTTGACACAGCAGACACAGCCTCTCACACACACATGGCGTGGTGCTATGCCATGATGCCTGACTCCAATCCTCTGTATTCTCTAAAGAGGTCCAGACCACTCTTCAGGACCTCCCATTTGACAATCAAAAGCTATTTACTGATAAAACTGATGAGTTTCTTCATTCACTCAAGGAGTCCTGAGCCACACTCTGTCCCCAACTCATTGACAGTATTCACATCTTTCTGCCCTTGCTATCCTGCCTGTATTTTTTAGACCCCATAACAATGCAGTTATAAGAACCTAAACCCCAGTGTACACAGTGCTATGTCAACATGAGGTTTTCTCCTGTTGACATAGCTAATGCCTCTGGGGGAAGTGGAGTAACAATGCAATAGCATGAAGTGGAATTACCTTACATGGAGCCAAGGAGAGCAGTAACGAGTTCCAGATGGAGAGGATCCTTATAAAAAATAGGTTTCCCTTACTCCAAAAATAAAACCCAATCCCTTTCCAAACTCTTCCATTGTTAGAATTTTACTGCAAATAACATTGTTGCAAATTACTGGTGTCATATATACTTTTTATGATACAGGGACACATTTTATAGCATTTACAAAGTATGTACTTTTATTTCTAGTGTCTACTTACATGATAAACTTTCCTGGTTTTCAATCTTATTTATCGATATCATCAGTACTCCTTGATCAAATCATGGTCTGATGTTGTACAACAGAGTATATGCTATCCCTTATATAATATATAGAAAAGCATAATACTATCTGTAAATAGGTGATGTTTTACAGTCATCTTCTAGTTTGAATTGAAAACATGTTTAATACTACTAAATGCAGAACAGTAACATTTTATAGTCAGCTGTGATATGTAAAAAATCATTTACTAAATCATATTTTATTCAATATATATAGCTTGTGCACGTGTTCTCTCTTGCCAGTAATACTAAGCAGCTATGACATAGGTCTGCTTCTGTGTGCAAAGTGGAAGTAAGGCACAACTATTCTGATTTGTAACTTATCATATCCAAAGGTAAATGATTGTACAAAGTGCAAGGCAGTGGAGAAACTGACCCATGCATCTATCTCCAATTTTAGCTGATAGTTATAGTAACATTTTTAAAAGTTTTAAAAATTGAAACAAGCTATAGAAGCCTGGTGCACAGGGTGTACTGTGGTCTAGAGAGGAAGTGGGCTAGGGCCATAATGTATGCAGTATTGTGCTCAAAGGCACCTAATTTTTGGTTGCAGTAGTTTAGGAGCTTAAAGCTCCTTTTGCCATTGGACCGTGAGATTTGCAATGCACCTCTATACAAACCAGAACTAAATCACGCCCATTGTCTTTTACATGAGAAGTAACACTGAAATCTCCAAATGGCCACAAAGATTCCACTGCAATTTTTGCAAGAGCCAGTCCATTGGCCTCAGTTTCCTGGCCAAATTCCAAAATAAAGAAACTACATTCTTCCTACTTAAATTCCTCTTGAGAGTTCAGCTGCATACAGTATACTTCCTTGTCTAACCTGCCATCAGGAAGTATTGTGGAATCCTGTTAAATGGCTGTCACATACAGTTAGCTACCTTTCAGTGATGAATGAAGTGATTAACATAAGAATAGTAGTAAGTAAAAGTGAACTGCAAAGGGAAAACAAATAGCAATATATGCTCTTTCATAAAGGTATAAAAAAGGCCTGAAAATAGTGCTATTCTCCCAGAAAAAGGTGTCTTTTTTCCTCCCTTCTTTTTGTAGAAATAAAAAGGGTTGTTTTCCCAATTTCTACTGGAGGTCTACTTAAAGAATAGAGAACAAAAATTTAATCTTTCTCAACACTCGAGCGGAAGGGGCAGATACATTTTTCATAAAAAGATCTTTCCTCCCCACTGTTTGTCAGGTGTACAAGTTACTAAGTCAGACACAAATATCTTCTAGGTAAAAGCAGGCTATACAAAATCTGGTGTCTACTGTAAATAAACAGGTTGTAAGGGAGGAATAAAAGGTAGTGAGGTGGAGAGAAAGAAATTTTAAAAAACCCAAACACACTAACTCTCAAGTCTTTTTTTATACATTGGTTGCAATTATAAAACTGTATTTTGAAAGATGCTACTGGTTTGATATTTGTTTTAAAACTTTCTAAAATGACTAATTTCATGTAATTACAGTGTACTTATGGATGTTACTTACTTAAACAGGAGGTGTTTCGAGCTATGAGTCCCAACATGGCTTCCATATGTGGGTGCACATGTACACCAAGTTCCAGAGCTGAAACTGTATTAGTGTCCATCAACCCTCATGTGTTTTGTGTATTGGCCACATGGTGCACCCAAGGTTATATGAAATTGCACAGGTCAACACCCCTCCAGGTCTCTCTTTGACAGACACAGGGCCCATAAAAGACAGAATGTGGGGTGTGATTGGAATCCAGAAAGGGACCACACATCTGGAAGATAACTCCAACTCTTCTATGCCTGCTGGTCACTATGTGGATTCCATATGTGGGTAGCATAGCAAGCAGTATTCACCATAAAGCAAGGGCTTGCTGGAAGTAAAAGTGTGTAGGACTGCACGTCCAACTGCCACATCTACTGCTGATGTGATGCTGTAGTGAGTGATGAAAGTGTGGATGGAGGGACATGTGTCTGCCCTACAAATGTCCTGCCATGAGATGTCTGCTAGAAGGGCAGATGTAGAAGCTTGCGCTCGGGAAGAGTGGGCAGTGATGCCAGGCAGTGGTGAGATGTGGGAAACAGAGCAGCACTCTGTAATGCAATGAGAGATCCATTTGCGGTGGTGTTGTGATGAAAAAGCTTGGTCTCAGCAACACTCCACAATGGTGAGAAAAAGTTGAGGTGAGGTTTGGAAAGTGCAGATGCATTGGAGATAGAAGGCTAGCACGTGGTAGATGCTGAGGGAATGTAACATGCATGCCATAGGAGAGGCATGGAGTTTGGGATAGACAACCAGGAGGTGAATTGACTAGTTGACGTGGAATGGAGAGACTTACGATGAAGTCTAAGGCCTGTTCTACACTGTGGGCTTAGGTCGATGTAATGCTGTGTACTTCAACCTTCTACAGCTTGCGTACACACTCACACGGCTGGAAGGTTGAATTAAGTGGCATTACAAGTCGAATTTGTAAATCCATCCCTCCAAGAGGCGTAGAGTTAAGGGTGAATTTAGTAATTCGCCCTAACCCCAGTGTAGACATTGGCCTCTGGCTGCTGGCTAGGCAGGCTCCCCCACTCCCCCCCCACGGGGCTGCTGCTAGCTCTCGCTGCCCCAGCAGGGCTGCTGCTGGCCCCCATAGTCCCCTGCCAGGGCGGCCATTGGCCCCGGCAGCCCTCCAGCAACAACCCTGGCAGCAGGGATGTGGGGGCCAGCAGCAGCCCCAGCAGTGGGGCTGCAGGGGCTGGTGGCAGACCTGGCAGGGGGCTGCTAAGCCAGCAGCTGGAGGCCACTGTCCACATTGGGGACAGAAGGAGCCAGAGTAAAAGTGTCCTGTGGACACTCTCCTCCGATTTTATTATGTCGATGTATTAACATTGACTTCAGATGGTGCCCCAGTGTAGACATGGCCTATGGAAGACCTTGTGAAGGATGAGAAGGTAGTCAAGAATGGAGGAATGGACACAGAGTCCAAGGGGTGATGCTGGCTGGACGCCCAGGTAATGAAACATCTCCACTTAGCCTGACAGAATGCTTTGGTGGATATTCATCTGCTGTGTGTGAGTGGATCTCACACATGGGTTTAGAGCATGCATCATCTACGTGTGAGCCCCATCCCCCAAATACCCCCAAATACCAGGCCGTGAGGTGGAGTGGGCCTGGATTGGGGTATAGGATCTGATCATGTACTTGTATGAGGAGATTCAGGAGAGAAGGAAGCTGGGTCAGAGAGTAGTTGGAGAGGTGAAGGAGGTTGGTTAACCAATGTTGGCAAGGCCAATAGAGAGCTATGAGGATGAGGTTCTGGCGCACCTTGCGTAGGACCTGTGGGAGGAGTGGGAAGGGTGGGACGGCATATTGGAGGCCAGATGTCCAGGAAAGGAGAAGCATGTACCCTGAGAGCTGGGTCCAAGAGCACTCTGGAGCAGAAGAGGGGAAATGTGTGATTGGCCACAGATGCAAAGAGATCCCATTGTGGCGTGCCCGAGTTTTGGAAGATGGAGTGGAGAGTGGGGTCATGGAGCTCCCACTCATAGTTGCTATCAAAGGAGTGGCTGAGTGTGTCTGCAAGGGAGTTGCTGGTGCTTGGATGATGCACACCATGCACTGTGACCCTGTGTCAGAGGCACCAGTTCCGGAGATGTATTGCCTCAATGCAAAGAGATGGAAATCGGACACCACCCTGTTTGTTGATATAGACAAATAACTGTCATGTTGTCCAAAAGGAGTTGGAAGTGGCGGGAGTGGAGGAGTGGTAGAAACACTTGGCAAGAGAGGCAGATGGCCTGTGGCTTCACAATGTTGATGTGCATCTTCGCCTCCCTGGAAGCCCAGAGACCTTGGACCATGCAGCTTTCCAGATGGGTGCCCCAGCCCACAAGTGTGGCATCCATGGTGAGAGTGGTGCAAGGTGTGAAGAAGTTGAAAGGAATACTAGCCATGACATTGGTTGGATTGCACCACTATGAAAGGGAAACCAGGCCGAGATGGGAATGTGAATTCCCTTGCTGAGGTGGTGGGATTGTGGGTTGTAGATAGAAAGGAGCCACAGCTGAAGTCATTGCATGTGCAGGCAGGCAGGCATATAGTATGATGAAGATCCAAGCCACCATATGGCTGAGAAAGGAGAGACACTGGTGGATCCGTGTGTGTGGGGATGACGCTGCAGGCTTACTATAAGTGAAATGAGAATGGCAAATCGGTTTGGTGGGAGAAAGACTCACCCTGAAAGGAAGTCCAAGCAAACTGCTATGAATGTGAACAAGCTGACTGGTACAAGGGTTGACTTGTCCTCGTAGATACAGATTCTCAAGCTGTGAAGGTGGTTTTGTAGATACTAATGGTGACAAGAAGGCAATTGTGGGACAAAGCGACTAGGAGCTAGTTGTCCTAAGATGGGAACAAGGAGTGACCAAGTCACATATACATTGCAACTACCATGAAGACCTTTATGAAGATGTGGAGAGCGGTGGCCATATTGAAAGGAAGAACCCAGAACTGGTAGTGAGTGTCCCAGCATGAAGCAAAGCAATTTGCAATGGGCAGGATGGCTGTTCACATAGACATATACATACTTCATATCAAGAGAGGGGATGATTGGGGAAGGGTGACCATCTGGGGAGTGAAACTTGCTGATACATCTGTTTAGTGCCTATACCTTTCTTCGATATAATCAAATAGGGGGAGTAGAACCAATGGCCATGATAGCTATGTGAGGCAGATTCTATAGCGCCCTTTTGGAAGACAGTATGTTCTTCCTTTTGGAGGAGATGATGTTGGGACAGATCCCCAGGACCACAATGGGGTGAGTGATGGGGAAGAGAGGAATTCTCTGAGGTACCCCTGGTGAATGATGTCCAGTAGTACCCAATCATTGGTTGTAATCTTGCCCCATTTGTGAGCAAAGAGGGGAAGATGGCCCCTGAACGAAACTGGAGGGACCACAGGAGAGGTGGAGAAAGTTTCACTGTCTCAAAGGAAGAGTCAAAAGGGATGCATGGAAAGGTGCTGCAGGACAGCAGAGTTGGCGGAGGCAGCAGCAACAGAACATCAGAGTCTTTGGGACCAGTGACAGCAGAAAGATAAATTCCAAAGGGGTAGCTGTGTTAGTCTATTGTAGAAAGACAACAGAGTCCTGTGGCACTTTTAAAGACTAAGATTTATTTATCGCATGAGCTTTCGTGGGAGAAAATCCCACTTTGTCAGACGCTTTGAAGATGGGAAACTTACAGAATGGGAGGAAATTAAATGCAGGGGAATGTATGACATAGGATCAGGTCAGGCTGTAACAGCAAATCAAAATAGGTGTTAGGATTCAAACACTGGGGAACAGCACATAGAGGAGGGTGAGGTCAAATCACTTGTTGTAATGCGAGAAAAATCCATAGTCCCTGTTTAACCCCAAGACAACTGAGTCAAATTTGCATATAAGTTCAAGTTCTGCAGACTCTCTTCGAAGCTGTGATTTGTTATTCATCTGTTTCAACACAGCTATTAACAAGTCGTCAAGGGAGTGAGCAGGGAGATTGAAGTGTTCCCCTATTGGTTTTGTAGTGTTGCAATTTCTGATGTCAGATTTGTGTCCATTTATTCTTTGGCGCAGAGACTGTCCTGTTTGTCCAATATATAAGGCAGAGGGGCATTTCCGGCACATGATGGCATAAATCACATTGGTGGATGAGCAGGTGAACGAGCCCTTGATGGAGTAGGTGGCTTGATTAGAAAGATAGTTCTTGTTGTTGCAGAGGGTAAGGGAGTAATGTAGGTATACATAAGTTCCAGTATATGTAGACATACTGACATAGGTAGAACAAGCCTACTAAACTTACTTCTAGGACAGCCCCTCCTTGGCTGCACACTGATGTTGCTAGATACTTTATGGCTAATCAGGGCTTCTGACTAAAAATGAAGATTAAAATGGCAGTGGTTGCACCTCCCACGGGGCAAACCTGGTGCCTATGGAGTGGGCCTAGTATCAGGAGTCTGGTTGCCATTTGGGTCTGTTAGCAGGACAACAGACGATTCCCCTTGCATCTCACATGGTAATAAAAATACAAACCTCAAACTTGGCTTGCTTTTTAGCGATCATTGAGACTTGCTTCAAGAGATGTTTGAAGTAGCATTGCATGTAAGAAGATTTAAAGCTCTTATGTTCTCACCAAAGTTCACAAACAAGGACTGACATTTTCTACCGTGCATATGTAATAGTGCATTTTTAAGTGTTCAAAATTTAGTTAACTAAACACATTTTTAAAATGTATTTTTCAGATAAATTTGGTATGCCATACCATTACACTCACATTCCTTCTCAAGATCCACCTATGTTCTCCCTGCTACAAGGAATGAGTAAGAGCCATTAAATTCTTCTAGTTATAATAAACTTTCCTTGCTTCACCATGCAGTGGCAACTGTATGAACTCGCTGTATCTTCCTTGTCCACTTTTCCTTCCCTCTGTTGGATCTAGTCTGAAAATAGACTTTGCTCTTGCCATCTTTGGCTATGTCTACACTTGGACTTTTAATTCGACTTTAACTAAGTCGACTTAGTGTGTCTACACTTAAAATTAAAGTTGACTTAAAGGGGAATTTACAAAGTTGACCTAGAGCGTCTCCACTTGATGTCTAGGTCGACTTCTAGGGGCTAGGGGGACCTTGGGCAGGTCCACGGTGGCGGGGGGGGGCACCCCTTGTGTGCAATGGGGCAAAGGGGGACAGGGACCCTGGCAGGGCATGTGGGCAAGGTGTGATGCTGTCTGGATTTAGGGAAGTATTTATGATATTATTTTCTATTCATATATCCTAAATGCTCTATAATCCATAGGAGCTATGTCATGTTTGGTATCAATAGAAAGGTAGTAATTTGCTGGGAATTATTATATAGTTTATGTCTAGGAATTCTATTTGGATTAGAAGTTAGTTTAGTTAGGAATTTAGTGTTCTATCTATACTTTAACTTGTGTGATTTTATGGAAATGTCTGAGAGAGGCGGGTGTGTCAAACCATTGTGTCCTTAATGTTTAGGAATTTTCCAGCTACAATGGGCCCAGGGAGTAAACTGATGAGCCATTAAGGACACAATGGGCCCATATCACCTGACACATTCCTTAACATTAAGGACACAATGGTTTGACACAGATGTCTCCCTCAGACATTTCCATAAAATCACACAAGTTAAAGTATAGATAGAACACCAAATTTCTAACTAAACTAACTTCTAATTGAAATACAATTCCTAGACATAAACTATATAATCATTCCCAGCAAATTACCTTTCTATTGATACCAAACATGACATAGCTCTATGGATTATAGAGCATTTAGGATATATGAATAGAAAATAATATCATAAATGCTTCCCTAAATCCAGACAGCATCACACAGGCTCTGCCTTGCCCTTTGTGGGGCACGCCAGGCTCCCCCATGTGCCCCCCCTCACAGGGAGGGTATTGGTGTAGTCCTGGGGTAGCCCTAGGTCGACTTAGGGCTACCCCACGTCTACACTGGCTTAATTCGACTTTAAAAAGTCGAATTAAGCCTTAGGTTGAGTAAAAAGCAGGTTTAATAAAGTCAACTTAATTTTCCTTAAGTCGACTTCAGCAAGCTGCTTAAGTCGACTTCAGCAAAGTGTAGTGTAGATGCAGGGTAAATTAAGTCGACTTAAGCAAGCTTAAGTCGACTTAATTTACCAGTGTAGACGCAGCCTTTCTGTGCAGACAGATCCTGTGCCTATGCAGAGCCCTATTGCATTAAATGGGATGTTGTGTGGACAAATAAATCTCCCTATCCAGTGAATATTGCGGGTTTTAGATTGTAACTCTTCAGGGCAGTGACGATGCCTTCTAATTCACCCTGTAAGGTAGACAGAACAGTTTTGAGTGCTATAAAATATTAATGGAGGGTCTAGTCACATAGTTAAGGCTAGGTTGTTTTTCACTTAATAATTAGAGAAATACATACACATTTGGGACTATTCAAATGGAATGTTTCATATTTTAACATTTATTTGCCAAAATCTCCAGTTTTCCTTAAAATATACAATGACCCTTTGCTTTATCAATAGGCAATTTGTATTTACTACAAACAGAAGAGTCCTCTAATCTAGAGACTGAAAGATGGTTTATCCAGACTCTAGCACACTGAATGTGAGGATTTCTCTCTTGTAAATATGTTATCCTATGTAGTGTGTCTGTGACTGTTCATTTTATCCATATAGTTGTCAAATATTTTCTTTGAAAAAACCCTGCCTATCTCTTGGCCTTAATGATGCCTTTTAGTAATGAAATGTACCTGGCAATTATGTATCATGTAAAAGCTGCAGGTTTTAAATTCGTTGCCTTTCAGTTTTCACTGATTGTGCCCTTGGTGTTGTATATGAGGGTAAATAGGAACATTCAATTTACTTTCTCTGTATATTCAGTGTATTTTTAACAGCTTTTATATTTCCTCTAACATCTTTCCTCTGAACTAAATAGTCCCAGGTCTTTCATTCTCTCCTCATATAGAAATCTATCCATGCCTCTAATAAACTTCACTACACAGCTCTGGATTCCTAATTCTGCTACTGGCACATCTTTTTTGAGAGAGAATGACTGGACTTGAAAACAGTATTTCATTTGTGGGCATATCACTGATATATATAGTGGCATTATAGTATTGTCAGTATTATTTCTTATTCCATTTTTATATACCCTAGCTTTTTGTTTACTTTTTTGACTGCTATTGCACATTTAGTAGAGGCTTATGCTATTATGATATCCAAGTCTTTTTCCTAAGTGATTAGTTCATTTAGAATCCATCAGCGTGTATACAGAATTCTAGTCATTCCTTGAACAATGAATTTCATCTGCCATCATGCTAACTATTTGCCTGCCTTGTTACTTGGCAGCCCTGTGTTCTTTGGGAACCAGGGCACAGTACTCAGGCTCTCTTACTCATCTGAACCCAGCCCCGATCCTCACCTCCAGCCTCTGCTTGTAGCAGAAACCAATAGCAATGGAAAGGCAAGTGGGAAATACACCTAAAGTCCTCCAAACAAGGGTGAGAGGATTAAGACACCTCCCCCTAGCCTCATCTACATGGAAGATGTGAGGAGGCATCTCCATTAGCACATCGAATGGAAAACAGAGAATCTTATTTGCATCAAAGATGGAACAAGAAGTAGCATACGAAATGAAGAACCATGCTCCAAGGAAGGAACTGCACCGAACTCTGGAATGAGCAAAGCACGGAAGCACTGCATGATGGGGAATTTCTGCACCCAATGTTAATAAACCCATGCCTGCACACACCCAGTTATCAGACCAATTCTAGTCATGGATACATTACTGATATCCAAAATATTGAATCTACCTGATTGCACTGTGAGCTCCCTCACTGGCCATAGCCAGGAATGATCAGTTCCTATTGTTCATCCTAAACAAAATAACTCTGGTATACTCCCTTAACTCATTATTTACCCATAAACAAATCTAGTTTCTCTCTGAAACCATTGTTTCTTCTCTCAAAAAACCTTTACCCAAGTTCAAAGCTCTCTTCTGATGCCTGGATTGAAATGCAGCATCAGTTCCATTGGAACTTCATATTTTACTGACCTGACTGATTATGTTGGGGGCTCTGCCTGTCTCAAGCACTCCAGACCCTAGCAGTCTGTCTCCTGGGAACATTTGACTGGTTCAAGCTGCGCTGAGTGGTGAGACCCCCAACTCTCTTTCTCTCTCTGGTGAGACCATTATTTCCCTTCAGACCCTTATCCTTACTTTGTTCTCTCTCTCTCTCTCTCTCTCTCTCTCTCTCTCTCTCTCTCTCTCTTTTAGTCGAGGTATAACTTTCTAAATCTGACTTTTGTAATCAAACTTGAGCTAGATGTCCCCAATATCCCAACTGAAATCATGTAATATCCTAACTGTTTGGTTGTTTTTCTCTCCTTGTATATTTATTACTATTAGTATAATACATTTTATATACCTGGCAATAAAATAACTTTTATAATCAATCTGGTTTACAGACTCTTTCCAAACTTCATTTACTCCTTTGTGTTCTTGGCTTCCCTATCTTGCTCTGCAGAACACTTATTTTACTAAAGCAAAGATCACAGCAATGCCCAAAAATCTGTGGGGTTTGCTCATCAAGGAGATTACTACTAGAACAATTGTAGAGTAAGAGTGAGGATAGTGACGTGCTGAACCTGTGGCATATAAAGGTGGCACCTGGGAAGTGCTGCTGTGCCATCTGTGGAGTCCAGAGGCATGGCAGCTGAAAAGTTCTGTGTAACCCAGCCTGCTGAGTTCAGGGATCAGCTGAGTGCTGATAGATTCGGTCCGCTCATCTGTGAATGGTTTGGGTGTTTGTTTGAGTCTGGAGCTGGAGGAACTCAGCCCTGGGAAAAGGGTCCTGACATAATAATACTTTAATAGAATTACAACCCCCCGTCCTCTGGAAAGTAACCCTAATAAATAAGCATACCCCCAGGTGACGAGCAAATCTAGTAACAAATTTATTAGATCCCTCTGGAATTCCTCACAGTCACCTGAGGCAAAAGTCTGTGACCAGATTTTAATATGGGTCTCTTTGACTTTTTTAAATAAAGACCACCTGCTTTAATATTTTTTGTCTTGTGCTATTTAAAATGATAACTCCCCAATCATTTAATTTAAGTACTTAGCTGTAAGCAAATTATGATCATGGTGCAATGATCCTCTCTGCCTGACCCCTCCTCCCAAATATTTTTTCCAGGATGCAGGAGAGATTCTGAAAGCTCTTCCCACAACATCATGTCTTGACCATAATCTCTTAAAACAGATGTTTATGAAAAATTCACTGTAAAACTGAAATGCTCTGAACCTTCTCCAAAGTGTCATCACAACACTGCACTATGCAGTGGTGCTTGCATTCTGGGTATTTACTTACAGAATCTCATTTCTCCTCTCCACCCTCCGATTCTCTCTCATTCTTCTCTTCAGGCCCTCTCAAACCTCCATCTCTTCTTTCTCCCTCCCAATCACACTCTCTCTATCCTTCCCCATCTTTCTACTGTCTCCCTTCCCAACCTCTCCAGCTGTTGTTTTCCAAATTCTAGTCTATAGAATTCTCCTGCCTAGAGCCTCAGTTGCTAGGCAACGTCTCTCACCTCACCAGGTGAGCTTGTTGCTATAGTGATATCTCCCCACTTCCCTTCCTTGGGCAGCTTGCTGTCATAGCACCCCCTGGTTAGGGTAACTGTCAGTGGCAGAGCACAGGCAAAATCTGTCCAAAATCTACTGAGTTTTCTGTTCGATTTAACTATTCATAACAAGTTAATTGCACCCATCAGAAACATCATCAGGTTGCACCACCTCCAAAGAGTTCAACGGAACTAAGGTCCTTACCTCAGTCTTTTGGCTTAAAACTCAGGGTTTAGGCAGAATTCTCAAGACTGCCTATAAAATGTTAATTGTTATATGGAGGTTTGGTGTAGCAGTGTCAGTCCCAGGATATTAGAAAGACAACATGGGTGAGGTAATATAATTTATTGCATCAAATTCTGTTGGTGAGAGGGACAAGCCTCAAAAGTGTACCTCTCTTACCAACAGAAGTTGGTCAGATAAAAAATATTACTTTTCCCAGCTTGTCTCTATAAAATTTCAAGACAGTTGGCTATTCTTCAAACTATGGCTGCTGATGACTCAATCCTGAAAGTGATGATAAATAATACATAGACAAAAAGAATATGTTTCACACTTTTACCATGTTTGTTACTGTATGTTTGTTACTTTTGTGATCACTTAAAACTTAAATATGGGATAAAAAAAGTGGGATTTTCTCCCACGAAAGCTCATATGATAAATATATTTGTTAGTCTTGTAAAAATGGCACAGGACTCCTTGTTTGTTTTGCTGAAATGTATTGACTCACTAACACATCTGTAGAAACTCCTGGAGAAAAAATAGACCATCCAGATTATTTCTAGAAGGGATAATATATTATTAAAGTGAGTATGTCCTGTTGCTTATAAAGCAAAGCATTAGCTCTGCCATAGTTAAGCTTTAGATTAATTTTCTGTTTAGAATGTCTGTTAAATAGAGTTGGTCAGGAACTTTTTGATAAAATTTTTATATGGAAAAGGCTGATTTGTCAAAACTGAAATGTTTGTTTTTTTTTTTTAAATGTCAGTTTTGATTAAAATTGTCAGGAAGGTTACTCAGATCCAGGGCAAGAATGGGAGGAGAAGGGAAGGACAGGAAGAGGGAGATAGAGTGGGATGTGGAAGACCCAGGTTGAAGTCTTTACTGGCACTTTGCTACTCTAGGGGGTTTCAGACTGTCTCTCTCTACAGTGTTTTGTTAAAAAATCTTAAAGAACTCGGTTTCATTCCAGTGCAAATAAAACAAACACCAAAACTGCCAAAGATCTTATGAAATAAAATTTTTTGTTTTCTGGCCAGTTCTATTATTATGTACTTTCAAATCAATATGCTGACTCAGATGGTCTTCAAGTTTTTTGTGTCTTAAAAGGGAGCTGAGTAGTGTTATAGGGATCTAAATTTGGTGTCATTTGAAGTAGTTCCCAAGATAAACCCCCTGTTCCCCTCCGCCCCAAAACCCATTTAACTAAATAATCTCATTCTTCTAACTTTTTCTGGTGCCTACCTTGAATTCAAACTTAATCCTCCCAAAACTGATCTCAAATAACTGGGGATTTTATGTCAGGTCTTGTAGTTAGGTCAACATAAGTACAGCACTTGTGACATAAGAACAGAACTGTGAACAGTCCACACCACTGACTGACATAGCTATGGCAACCGAAGGGGCAGTGGGGTGGTGCAGAGTGCAAAGCCTGGCCTCTGGGCCAGTCCTCCCCACCCCCACGGCAGAGCAGCAGGCCCAGGGACGGAGCAGGGAAGTAGAGTCCGGACTCTGGAGCCCGCCCATCTCCCCCCCACACAGTGCAGGGAGTGGGAGGGCTGGGGGCCCCGCACAGGCCGATTGGCCCTGGGCCCCGCCCCCCCTTAGGGACAGCCCTGCCTTCAGAAGAGGATCCAGTCTGCCTTTGATCACTTGAAGAAGACATTCACCACAACCCCCCTCCTCAAGCTACCAAGCCCTTCACCATGGAGGCCAATGCTATGAACTCTGCCACAGAAGCTGTGTTATCTCAACAAATGTGTTCCCCTAACCTGCCTCATCCATGGACATTTTAGTTCCCAAAATTAGCCCTAGGACAAGGAAGTGTTAGAGAGTGAGGCAACTTTTAAAGAGTGGTGAAACCTCCTATAAGAAGTTCAGTTTCCAATTCAGGATCTCACAGATCACAAAAACTTAAAGTATCTCCTCATAGCCAGCAACCTAAATCAAGGCCAGATCCACTGGTCACTTCTCTTTTCCCCACTTGAGTTCATCATAATGTATACGTAGATGTAAGAAACAGAAAGGCAGATGTCCTTCCCCGAGGAAGGGGAAAAAATTCATAGGCAAGAGCTGTAGACCAAGCTGGATGTGTAAGCATCTCAGAAAGGCGATTAGGAGGAAGCACAGAGCCTACAAGGCATGGAAAAGGGGAGAGATCGGCAAGGAAAGCTACTTTTCGGAGGTCAGAACATGTAGAGATAGAGTGAGAAAGGCAAAATGTCAAGCTGAGCTGGACCGTGCGAAGGGAATTAAAACCAATAATAAAAGGTTCTTTAGCCATATAAATAGGAAGAAAAAAAAGAAAGAAGTGGGACTGTTAAAAACTGAGGATAGGGTGGAGGTCAAGGATAATCTAGCCATGGCTGAATGTCTAAATAAGTACTTTGCATCTGTTTTCAACAAGAGTGAAGATGAGCTGGGGAATAGAGGTAGGGAAGCTAATGGGAATGAGGTCATGAAAGTGGAAATTACCATACCTGAGGTAAAAGCCAAACTTGAGCTGCTGGATGAGGCTAAATCGGGGGCCCCGGACAATCTCCATCCGAGGATACTAAAGGAACTGACTCACAAAATTGCGAGCCCTTTAGCAAGGATTTTTAATGAATCTGTAAACTCACGGGTTGTACTGTATGACTGGAGAATCGCTAATATAGTTCCTATTTTCAAGAAAGGGAACAAAAATGATTCGGGTAACTATAGGCCTGTTATTTTGACCTCGGTAGTACGCAAGTTCTTGGAGAAAATTTTGAAGGAGAAAGTACTTAAGGCTAGAGAGGATAACGGTAACTGTGATAAAATACAAGATGGCTTTACAAAAGGGAGATCGTGACAGACTGTGTTTGCCCACAGATACTATGCTCTTTTTGCCTTATATCATGGAGAGTTAATTCAAGAGCACAGAAATCATTACACTCCAGGGGATGAGATGTGCCTGGGATTTTGGCAGAGAGGCAAAGCATATGGGTACTCTGTCTCACCAGCAGCCAAGAAGCTGAAAAATTCTGTTTGAGTTCTCCTGAAATAGACCTTTTCTTTAAATCCCTTCCTGCAAAAATGTGTGCATTTTAGACATTTTGTCAGGATGAAAGTTTTTTCAAAAATGTGAAAATTATCATAGAAAATCAAAACAAATAAGGAGTGCTGTGGCACTTCTAAAGGCTAATAAATTTATTAAGGCCCAAACTTTTGTGGGCTATAACCCACTTCCTGGGTTATAGCTCATGAAAGCTTAAGCCTTAATAAATTTTAGTCTTTAAAAGTGCCACAGCACTCCTTATTTGTTTTACTGAAACAGACTAACCCAGCTACCCTTCTGGAATTCATAGAAAGTGCTTCCCCTTTTCCACTGTTCTAATTAGCATTGATTAAAGATTGTAATAAACAATTACGATATAATGTAATCCTATGTCGTGAACAATGAAACTGAGTGTAGTCAAAGAAAATCACAATAAATTAAAGTAAGGTAGAAGGGATGATAACTTGTTGAAAATCTGGGATGGCTTATATGGAATAGTCTCAGTAGTTTGGTGTAGGCCAGGTGTGGGTGGCTCTCCTTTGCTACACTTGACCTAAAACTAGTGTAACCCATAGCACAGTGTTGTGCTTTGTCTCTCTCTGGCAGTGATTCGACTACAGAGATTAATGAGCCTGGTACAGCCTTGACTTACAGACATGGGCATTTCAGCTGAAACAGTAGAAGCTCATGGATTGAGACCAGAGATTCTATGTTCAGTCTCCACTAATGACCCATGCAGGAGCATGGTGTTTAAAAAGCTTTGTTTTAGCAAAACGAAGTTTTAGACTTTGGCCTATGGTACTCATGTGCTTTCCACACTATTCTTTAGCATTTATAAGGGAAGAATGCCAGCATATGTGGTGTTGGGGCTTCACTCACAAAGGAGGGCAGAGTTAAGGTTGTGTTGTGAGGATGGCGTGTACCTTAACTTTGTATTTCTTGGTTTAAGAGGGTTAAGTGTACTCACTCTTCACATGCTAAAAGGTATGAGGAACCACTGAACAGCCTTTATTCTCTGTTAATGTGGATTGGGGACATAAAGGTCATTTAAAGGTGAATCACAAAGAAAAAAGAAAGGGAAGGAAGCATTTGTTCTCCTGCTAGGAACCGTGTGATAATGAAGGCCCAGAAGATTGTCTGCTGTGTAGTAATGATGATGGTGAAGTCATGTAGTGAGTGCTGTTTGTTTGTTTACAGAGCTAGAGAGGTAGAGAACTAAAAAGAGTATGATGCAAGATTAAAAATTAAACAAGTGAGAAAGGGAGGTTTAGGCAACTTAGTTACAGTTTTTGCTTTGAGTTTTTGTTTGTTTGTTTGTTTCTGCCTTAAGGAACATACAGTCCATAACAGCATAGTGGTAGTGTAATGGGGAAGCTAGTTCCATTAAGGCTTTGCTTCCATAAGAAAAGTACGTATTTAACTAAAGCCATTTCTAAACCAATTTAATTAAATAGGTGCAACACTTATGTGGACACTTTTTTGTTTAAAAGGGTCTTAATTTTAATTACAGCAAATCAAGTAAGCTAAAATGGATAAAGCGCTTGTAAAACAAAATTGATGCATCTATACAAATGAAAACTACTCTCAAGGGACCCACTTACAGCCTGGTTAAACAGTTCTGTCCTTGTCCTTTCTGTGCACACAGGAACAAACCATTAAGGTTGTTCTAATGCATGGGCTTTGCATGTAAACTAATGTTTGCCCTGAATAATGGTGTTACTATGACTCCTTAACTTTAAACAACTGTCTACACTGACATTATACTACACTTGTAACACAAACTCTGCTTTAGAGCAGCTGTTTCCATACTAACTAATCTAATTCAAAACAAAGGGTGGGGGGGATATAATACATTATAAAAAACAGAGTAAGACATTTATATGTTATTTAAACAAGGTGTGACAGAATGAAGTACTATAAAAATGCTATTTGCTACGGAAATCCAACATAACTCATTTTGATGACCACTCCTGAATAATTTGGTCATTCCAAACATGCAACAATAAAACCTTCAGTAGTGTCCCACAACAATTCTTTCATATATACAAAGTTGGGCTTACTTAGATTTGAGAGGTTGGACTCATTCCTAAACATAAACATGGTCACTTTACTCAAATACATA
>ML685814.1:9196824-9245095 GCA_007922175.1 Pelusios castaneus
TATATATATATATATATATATATATATATATATATATATATATATTCAGGTTACTCCCACTCCCAAAATAGAGTCACTAACCCCAGATTTCAAACTGAAGACAAAATCTGTATCCAATCCTGCAATAAACTAACTAAAGAGTTATTAACTAAGAAAAGTAATGAGTTATTTGCAAAGTTAAAAGAGGAAACATACATACACAAATGAGTTACGGTCTTTGATTTAAAAAACTCAGCTTAGGGCTGACTCACGTTAAGCAACATGGGGATTTCTTGTTTATGTTTAGAAATCTTTACTGCTCAGAGTCCACATAGCACAGAGAACGTGGTTTCTTCTTGTCAGAGGTTTTTATCCCCTTCACCCCAGAATCCAAGCACAATGGGTTGAGTTCATGCATAGGTCTATTCTTCCTGGATGTAGCAAGGAACGAAGTAAATAAGGTCATTGTCTTTTGATGCTACACAGTGCCTCATTTGCCTTCAACAGGCCAACTTGTATGCAAGTTGAGCACTTTAGCTTAATTAATGCTTCTTTTCCTGTTTGGTGAGTTACACAATTACAAAGGTGTATAATCCAAATACTGAATATAACTTTATATCTTGGGCTGCAGAGTTATAAATTAGATTAATACATGCAGGATACTACACTGTTCATAAGATCTAGACACCACCAAACACAGATTTATAACTCTGATATTTGCTTTAACAATACTAACATGCCGGTAAGCCAGATTGGTTTCCTTCTATATATTTGTCAGTGTTCAATGAGGCCAGCATCACAGCTATAAATGGAAGGAGTGCTACAAGTTGATTTGCTATCATCAACCAAAAAAGAAGTCATCCAGTGGTAACTGATTATCAGCTTTGTTTATTATTCCAAGAGTTGTAATAAATCGGTGGATAAGATGTCAGCAGCCAAATGTGACAGAACTGTGAACCAAATCCTTAAAGAAAAATGTTGTGATGCACTATAGAAGAACACACCCAAACACTTATTGACCTCCAAAAATGCTACCTAAAAGTCTTCTTTGAAAAGCATATGGATGTGTTTGAAATCATTTCCCAAAGGAAAACTTGACCTGCGAGATCTGTTCCACATGTCACTGTACATTCTGCTCTCTACTGTACATAAGGGAGAGATGAGACATTACAGAATGAATCAAGTAATTCAATGAGGTTGAATCAATGAGAAAGCCAACCTTGGAATGGTGTGGTGATACATAAAGATGGTTAAATCTTTGCTGCTCTGTATTCTATTGTCAGGACTGTTAATTGGAATTTGCACCTTGCAGCACTGAAAGACATTACGAAATACTTTTTTGCTGTAGATTTAGCAAACTATTCTGCAATAAGTGCCTGGTATCCCACTGAAATAAAAGGAGTATAAAAAACATCTATGGAAAGATTGCATAGAGGATGCAGGAAAAGGGGTATAACAGGCAGCATGCCATGTGAAAGTGAAAGAACTGCTCTAGGCATAGTGTAAGGCCAGCAATTGATCTGGGTGCGGAGCCACAGACCCCACTGGCATCCTACAAACCACCATTAGTATCATGGAGAAGCCCGAGAGAGATGCCTGCCATGAGCAGTGAGGAAGGAGGAGATGTGGCAGAAGGAGATGAGGAAATACAACCATGCCACAAACCAGGATCTGAATGAGACTCCAACACTGGGCAGCAGCGACCATGAGATGGTAGAGTTCAGGATCCTGATCAATGAAAGGAAGGAAAGAAGCAGAACACACACCCTGGACTTCAGAAAAGCAGATTTTGGCTCCCTTAGGGAGCTGATGGGCAGGGTCCCATTGAAGGCTGATCTGAAGGGGAAAGGTGTCCAAGACAGCTGGCTGTATTTTAAAGAAACCCTGTTAAAGGCACAGGAAGATAACATTCCGATGTGCAGAAAGAACAGCAAATGTGGACGGCGACCAGCGTGGCTTAGCAGGGAACTCTGCGGGGAGCTGAAACATAAAAGGGAAGCTTACAAGAAGTGGAAGCTTGGACAGATGACAAGGGAGGCGTATAAAGATATTGCTCGGGACTGCAGGGATCAAATCAGAAAGGCCAAAAGACAATTGGAGTTGCAGCTAGCAAGGGATGTGAAGGATAACAGAAAGGGGTTCTATAAGTATATCAGCAACAAGAAAAGGATCAGAGGTGGTGTAGGTCCCTTACTGAATGGGGCAGGCATCCTCGTGGAGGATGATGCGGAAAAGGCTGAAGTACTCAATGCTTTTTTTACTTCAGTCTTCACAGGGCGGGCCAGCTCCCAGGCTACTACACGGGGTAACGCGGACTGGAGAGAAGAGTGGCCCTCGGTGATGGAAAGTCAGGTTAGGGAACACTTAATGAAATTGGATGTGCACAAGTCCATGGGGCCGGATGAACTGCATCCGAGGGTGCTGAGGGAGTTGGGGGAAGTGATTGCAGAGCCGCTGGCCATTATCTTTGAGAACTCGTGGCGAACGGGGGTGGTCCCGGAGGATTGGAAAAAGGCAAATATAGTACCTATCTTTAAGAAAAGGAAAAAGGAGGATCCGGGGAACTACAGACCGGTCAGCCTCACCTCAATCCCTGGGAAAATCATGGAGCAGGTCCTCAAGAAATCCATCCTGAAACACTTGGAGGAAAATAGAGTGATCAGGAACAGTCAACATGGATTCACCAAGGGCAAATCGTGCCTGACCAACCTGATTTCCTTCTATGGTGGGATGACTAGATTTGTAGATGCGGGAAGAGCCGTTGATGTGATATACCTTGACTTTAGCAAGGCTTTTGATACGGTTTCCCACAGCATTCTCGTCGGCAAGTTAAGGAAGTATGGGTTGGACGAGTGGACCGTAAGGTGGATCGAAAACTGGTTAGATCAACGGGCTCAGCGGGTAGAAATCAATGGCTCGATGTCTGGTTGGCAACCGGTAACGAGTGGAGTGCCCCAGGGGTCGGTCCTGGGGCCGGTTCTATTCAACATCTTCATTAATGATCTTGATGATGGAATAGACTGCGTGCTTAGTAAGTTTGAGGATGACACCAAGTTGGGGGGAATGGTAGATACTCTGGAGGGCAGGGACAGGATCCAGAGACACTTGGACAAATTGGAACACTGGGCTGAAAGAAGCCTCATGAGGTTCAACAAAGACAAGTGCAAAGTCCTGCACTTAGGACGGAAAAATTCCATGCACTGCTACAGGCTGGGGACCGATCAGCTAAGTAGCAGCGCTGTAGAAAAGGACCTGGGAGTTATGGTGGACG
The DNA here is from genome assembly GCA_007922175.1 of Pelusios castaneus. Classification (NCBI taxonomy): domain Eukaryota; kingdom Metazoa; phylum Chordata; order Testudines; family Pelomedusidae; genus Pelusios; species Pelusios castaneus. The sequence continues at coordinate 9,200,075 of ML685814.1, forward strand.
GGAAGATGAATATGAGCCAACAGTGTGCCCTTGTTGCCAAAAAGGCCAATGGCATATTAGGCTGCATCAGTAGGAGTATTGCCAGCAGATCGAGGGATGTGATAATTCCCCTCTATTCGACACTGGTCAGGCCGCATCTGGAATACTGTGTCCAGTTTTGGGCTCCCCACTACAGAAAGGATGTGGACAAATTAGAAAGAGTCCAGCGGAGGGAAACAAAAATGATTAGGGGGCTGGGGCACATGACTTATGAGGAGAGACTGAAGGAACTAGGCTTATTTAGTCTACAGAAGAGAAGACTGAGGGGAGATTTGATAGCAACCTTCAACTACTTGAAGGGTTGCTCCAAAGAGGAGGGAGCTAGGCTGTTCTCGAGGGTAACAGAGGACAGAACAAGGAGCAATGGTTTCAAATTACAGCTGGTGAGGTCAAGGTTGGATATTAGGAAAAACTTTCTCACTAGAAGGGTGGTGAAGCATTGGAATGGGCTATCTAGGGAGGTGGTAGAATCTTCATCTTTGGAGATTTTTAAGGCTCGGTTAGACAAAACTCTGGCTGGGATAATTTAGGGGGAGTGGTCCTGCTTTTTAGCAGGGGGTTGGACTAGATGACCTCGTGAGGTCCCTTCCAACCCTATGATTCTATGATTCTCTAAAACACACAGTCTATATACATAAAAATGTATAGCAAGCGCTACACAATTCCTAACAGCGCCTATGGCTCCTTGCCTAAAGAAGAGTCCAGCAGAGAACAGTACCATGTCTCACTGTTAAAGTGCTTTTTCAAAGTCTCCCTCAACCACATAGCTGTAAGTTGAACTGTTGTAATAGCCCTTGTGTCTGATTGTTCAAAGTCAACAGATAGGTTGGACATGGAGACCTATCAGCAGCTTTTTTCCCCTTCACTTCACACATATTATGCAGGATAGGTAGCTATAACTATCCATGTATTTTTCTCACAGAGATCCAATCTAGTTAATAAACACCACCAGCGTCCCTTTAGTCTACCAAAAGCATATTTAACAGTCCTTCTGCACTTGCTGAGCTAGTAGTTAAATCTATCTTTGCTGCTACTGAGGTGGCCAATGTATGTCTTTAAGAGTCTTCACTCCACAGTTTAAGTTGGGTAATTGGCCCCCAGGTCTTAGCTGAGATGCAGTCGGCATTCCTACGGAAAAGCCCTACCTGTCCTAATTGTGTCTATATGTTTCCATATGGGGCTGAGGACATATCCACAGTTTTTTGTGCTGAAACATTGTAAAACTCTAAGACTCTTTCCCAATAATTTATAGGGGAAATCACGGCAGTTGAGGATTATCAACATTCAAGTGATTTTGCTGCATCTTTCTGCAAACATGCAAATTCTAGCTCAAATTAAAGCAATGTTGAGCTCTAATCTTCCCTCCCACTGTTTAGTAAGATACTGATTTAAATCACTTCCAAACCCAGATCATTCTGGGTGATAGCAGCGGTGGGTTGGACAAGAGCCCATGGTAGCTGGGCAGTGAATGAAGAGAGAATGATATAATTTCTTATGCAAACATTTAGTACACACAAAATATTGTAAGTTGTATTTGAAATACTTGAGTTTTGAAGCAACTTGATTAAGTAGTAAAACTATCAGCTCTTACACTAACTCCTCCACTTTGTTGCTGCTACAGATATTGAAATCTTGCAATCAAATATAACATTTACAATTCTATATTTTACTGCCCATATTCCTTTCTGATCTTCTTTCAGAGATTTCTCAGTCTCTGTGGTGTTGCTGTAACATGAAGTATATGTCATCTGGATTTTTTAGAGCTTTTCATTCAGCCCAGAGCATGACTTAGGTGAAAGTGTCCATTGTGGTCTCAACTGCCAGATTCGAATCTGTCAACAGCAACTGGCACAACGAGTGGTCAGCTAAAGACTTTTGGAATGATTTCTTTGTTTTTGACCCAACCATTCAAGTGCTGCAGTCTGACATGCCACAAATCCTGACTCCTTTGGATTCAGCTGAACAGGTTCCAAACTGCCCAAGGAAATGCACAGCCAACTCTACACATGAGGTCTGCATGACCACCCACAATGACAATGTGGACTCCATCAGTCAATGGCACATGATGAGTGTCAACTGACTAGATTTTGTGGTAACATTAGAGCTCTTCATTCTGCTGATGAAGCTGCTATCAAGTGTTGAAACTGGATGCTTAGTGATCAGTGTGAATAATAGTGAGACACTACACTTGATTTGTACATTAATAAGGTTTAATGTTCAAGACTTTTTATAGATATATTAGTTACATACAACACCTAAAGTTAACTACACTATATGTATTAAGCTTGGAGAGCTAAGCAGTCACTCAGAAAGCTGTATACAGGAATGGCTTTCTTTTCTTTTTTTTTTTAGGGAGCTCTGAGGGAGTCAGTGGCCTCTGGTCCAACTGGCAGCACCTTCCATAGAATAAGGTGTCAATGGGGTGTTCCCCTTTGTTCAAGTGGCAACTTTTTACTTAATTGGATTTTTATTTTCAACTATGTTTTATTTTTACTATAACAAGTATGGGTGTTAAAACAATATCTGGTGAAAAGAGGGGTAGTGTAAAAATATGCCCCTTGGCAATGAAAAAGAGTACCCTCAAACATTCAAAAAATAACTTCTTGTTCCTATAACAGCTGCAAGCATATACACTTGTTATTCCTATGTGCGGATGCAAGCAGACATACTGTATATTTTGTCATGTGCCATAATATGCAAAAATGAAAACATCTGCAAGGTTACTCAGTAGTCTTATTTTTTGCCAGCTAAAAAGTGTCATGCTAAAAAAATCAAAATAGCTAAGCAAGCAAGTAAATGCTAGGCCAGTAGGACAGTAGTCAGGACACTAAAATTGCAATGGGCCTCCAACATAGGGTGGCTTGGCAAACACCACAAGCACTTGAAGAAGATGTTCTTGGAAAAGAACTGAGATGCTACCATTTTTTGTCAAAGCTTAAAAGCCTTGTCAGCAAACAAAAGTCTGGGGATCTTCACAGCAAGGAGCAATTCAGTCTTTGGGCTAATAATTAACTGGTCTCCTCAGATGCTGATTAAACCAAGATTTGTAGACTGTATCCAAAATGGTACAGGCATTGGGGTCAACGAATACAAGATATCCATTTCTTAGATGTCTATAAGGCTCTCTTTAGGGCAATCTTGCCCTCTTTGGCAAGAATTTACAAGCTTTTTCTCACTGAGGTCTACCCTGTTTTCTCTTAAACTGGAACAAAATCCCAGTTTCAAGCCATTGGGAACAACTACATCTAGCTCCAAAGTTTGAGTAACCACTGGGGGGGGGGGGGGGAAGGGAGGGCATATCCGCCTCCCAGCTCTCCCTCTAGGTATATAAACCATGATGGGCAAATTAGGTGGTACAGTTATTGGGCTCTTACTGTCTCAGCGGATTTCTTTCTTAGTCCTGTCTTGTTCAGCCATTTAATCCACAGGACAGTCTTTAACTGCTAAATTGAAAATTTAAAAACCTTCTTCAAATTCCTTCCCCCAGAGTTCCGATTGTCAAAGCTTTCAAATGGTGAATGTGTGGAAACTGAAATAATTCTTCCACTAAAAGAAAACTTATTATACAGCTTCTGAAACTGCCATGCCCTATTTATGGATATTTTTAGACCTTTCTGCCCCTGTTGTCCTGCCCTGCCTTCTGCTCAGGTACAAAGCCAGATGATTCAACTACAATCCATATGTCAGCTCCATGGCTTCTCTCTCTTTTGGGGCTGTATGCTTGTGGTTAAAAAATAAAATAAAAATCCAATGCTACAGTAATAAGAATGTATGTTGTACAGTTATATAGATGCTGCAGTGCTGCTAACAAACAGGAGTTTTCCTCACTACATTCTCTATTTGACTGAGGACACAGGAGTTAGTACTATGTTTATAGCAGAACTGCTCATTTATATATCATTTCCAATCTTAAACTGGAAAGGGAACTTAATTTCTCTTATCTGTAGAGAAAAATGACATAATTCTGGATTAGTCCTATATCTTATGTGTTTGATAAGAAAAACATAAGATGACAAGAAAAACAAAAAAACTTTTGATAATTCCAAAACATAGTTCATCATAGTAATGATCAGCATCCATACAATATTTTACATTTTAAAAAAATCTGTATTAGGTACTGTTTTTTTGTTTGAGGGTAAGATAACCACAGGCTTCCACTCATGTAAGTCAAGAAGAATCCCTAACATGGACTGAATATGGACAGACAACAGAGTCCTGTGGCACTTTTAAAGACTAACAGATTTATTTATCGCATGAGCTTTCATGGGAGAAAATCCCACTTCGTCAGACGCTTTGAAGATAGGAAAGTTACAGAGTGGGAGGAAATCAAATGCAGGGGAGTGTATGACATAGCATCAGGTCAGGCTGTAACAGCAAATCAAAATAGGTGTTAGGATTCAAACACTGGGGAACAGCACATAGAGGAGGGTGAGGTCAAATCACTTGTTGTAATGAGAGAAAAATCCATAGTCCTGTTTAACCCCAAGACAACTGAGTCAAATTTGCATATAAGTTTGAGTTCTGCAGTTTCTCTTCGAAGCTGTGATTTGTTATTCATCTGTTTCAACACAGCTATTAACAAGTCATCAAGGGAGTGAACAGGGAGATTGAAGTGTTCCCCTATTGGTTTTGTGGTGTTGCAATTTCTGATGTCAGATTTGTGTCCATTTATTCTTTGGCGCAGAGACTGTCCTGTTTGTCCAATATATAAGGCAGAGGGGCATTTCCGGCACATGATGGCATAAATCACATTGGTAGATGAGCAGGTGAACGAGCCCTTGATGGAGTAGGTGGCTTGATTAGGCCCTGTGATGGTGTCTTCAGTGTAGATATGAGGGCAAAGTTGGCAGCGTGGTCTGTTGCAGGGATATGTTCCTGCTTTAGTGTTTCTGTTGTATGCTCTGTAGTTGCTTGTAAGTATCCTTTTAAGGTTAGGGGGCTGTCTGAAAGCAAGGAGAGGTCTGTCTCCCAAGATAGGTAGGGAAGGGATATGCAGGGACACTAACTGTTGTGTCTACTTCTGGCAGCCAATGGTTTGCTACGTGACCTTGTGTAAATCACTTAATTTTACTGCTGTTTCTTCTGCAGTAACAATGTGCTCAGCACTGTACAAGGCAGTAACTACAGACAGCTTCTGCCCCAAAGAGTCTAGGGCGGGGTGTCAAACATGCGGCTCACAGGCTGAACGCAGCCCACATGAACCTCTTCCATCTGGCCCGTGACTGTGCTCTGTGGGTCGACACTCTCTCTTCAGGGCCAGTCCCAGGGTTTGTGGTGCCCTACGCGAACTATCATTTGCCCCTCTCCCCCTCCCCCATTACATGAGATAACATATTAATATATTTTTTAACTAGAGAAAAAAATTCACTTCTGTCTAATCTGGCACCCCTTAAAGCCTGGCACTTTAGGCGACCTCCTAGTTCACCTCGATGGTTAGGCCGGCCCTGGCTCTCTAACAGAGAGAGAGAGTGTGGTCCCACTCCCCCAGTGCCACGAGAGTGTCACGTCTCGTGACATCACGGAGCTCTGGGTATGTGAGACTGCGCTCCGTGAGACCACACTCTCTCCCTCACGAGAGAGAGAGAGAGAGAGAGAGGTATCATAGAGCGCATTTTCACATACACAACACTCCACGATGCCACAAGAGTGCCATAGTATTTCAATTTATGGTATTTGTGGCCTACTTGAAGTACATTTAAGTCAAATCTGGCCTGCCATAGCAAATGAGTTTGACACCCTGGTCTAAGGTCAATTTTCTTCACTGTTAAATAGGATCAACAACTTACCAGTCCCTGAGAAGGTAGCTAAGAGGACTAACTTTCATTGTTGCCAATTCTCAAGATATGTGGTGTGTTTTTTCTTAAAGCCCCAGCTCCTGGAAGAAAGTGATTAGAAGAGACTCTCAGCTCTCATTTAATTTTAAAAAACAAAACAAAAAAACCCCTCATATGGCTCAAGAAAAATGCTTTCAATGTTACTCTAGTCTACCGCATCCCACAGATGCAGAAACCATAGGGCAAATAAAAGGACCCCAACTGAATGATTGGGCCAGGGTCTAATTCATGATTTTTGAAGGCTTGAGGTAACACAGGTTACTTACTGTTTGTTAAGCACACTGCTCTCAGGAGGGAAGGGGCAAGTGATCCTGAGGGCTGCTGCTGCTCTAGATCTAAGACACAGCCCTGATGCCCACCCCAACTCTGCCCCACATCACCCCCCAATTCCACCCCTCTTCCCTCTGCCATCCCACTTCTTCACCCCCCCCCCAACTCTGCCCTCTTTCCTCCACTCTGACTCCGCCCCCCACTCCAGTCTCCTCCTGGCCCACGCACCAATTCACACATCTTCCTCTCATCCAGGAACCCTCCCCAGCAGGGGCACCTGCATCCACACGCCCCCAAGCTAGAACCATACTGAACAGCGAGCCTCAGCCTCCGCGTTGCTACTACACTCAGAACTAGCTCTATTCCACCTTGAATCCCAGCCAGTGCCGACCATCGCTGCTACCAGTAACCTTCTGCGGCCTCCGGCCACCCAAGAGAAGGCGGAGCCACATGCTCATTTAAATAATACTGTGGCTGATTTACATGCTGCCAAGATGGCCGACATTTGGATTGGCCAGCCATGGAACAAACCCCACCGCCACTCCCTGATCATATAGGGGGGCGTGGCCAAGAATTGAGGATGTAGGCCTCATTTGCATAACAGCCTGGCGCATGCCATGTTTGTATCCGGGGGAAGGCAACTGTATGCAATAGCAGCCGGGTTCTGCTGTTGAATCTGCGCTGGAATAGGCAGGACGGGAGCATAAGCGCTGAGTCTGCGGTGGGACTCATAGACACAGGTACCGCTGGGGCGTTGTTGCATAGGAAAAGGATTTGGGACACAGGCCCCAACCCTCACCCACGCCCAGCTTCCAAACCCCCTGCTGCTATTTCCTCCTCCATCCCTCAGCTTTCCTGCAAACTGAGGCTGCCCCCTCCCAGCTTCTCCACCACATGAAGGCAAGGCAGAGAGGGCTGCCACATGCCACCCAAAAGCCATGCCAGGCTCCTAATTCCCAGTTTGTAGCCTGTGGTCCACTCTGCTATGGCCTGCACTTGGGTCCGGCCAGCGTTAGCAGGGGTCCTGGTCCGCACTTGCTGTGGCCTACACATTTCGGCCCGGCCAGAGTTGACATGGGGCCCGGTTGGCCCTGGGGCCAATCAGAGGGCGGGCTCTGCATGCCATTCTTGCCCAGCCCCCTGGCCAGCTGATCAGTCCCAGGGAGCAAGGCAGGCCAGCAGTAGCACCAGACTGCTGCACCATGCAGCCGGCCTCCAGTGTGCTGCGAGGTGCCCTGGGGGTCTGTGCCATTCAGCCAGCCTCCAGCGTGGTCATGTGAGGCACCCTGGGGTGAATGGAGCACCTGGTGGGTGTTCTTGGGAGAGCAGAGGCTGAGTAGAGTGGGAGGTGGGGGGCTTTGGGGCTAGAGCAGGGGTGAGTAGGGTGGGAGGTGGGTGGCTTCAGGGTTAGAGTGGGAGGTGGGGACTTTGGGGTGAGGGTGCAGATGAGTAGGGCAGGGTTTTGGGGCTAGGGGGAGGAATGGGGGGCTTTGGGTCTAGAGCAGGACGTGGGGATCTTGAGGGAGTGGGGGTAAGTAGGGCAGGAGGTGCGGGGCCTGACGCTGCACAGTGCTCTCATCCTGCCCCCAGATGGCTGGTCTTCAGGGCTGGACCAATTGCTCCCCCTCCCTCTGCTGGGGGGTAAAGGTCTCTGGGGAGCCACAGTTAGGGGAGACTACCAGGGGGCTATGCTGCTGCTGGAAGGCACTGGGGGGGCTGCACTGCTGGCAGGGGTCCTTGGGGGAGTAGGAGGTAGGCGGCATGAGGGCTAGAGTGTGATGTGGAGGTCTTGAGGGAATGGGTGGGAGGGGTGAGCAGCTCACCAGCCTTAGCTGCTGGCTGAAACGGCCCCCTAGGCTAACTGACTTTGACATCCCTGCCCTAGAATCATCCCCCCATAACAGAGCCCGTTTGAATCAGGTCCAGCCTCCATCCCCAGCCACCTGAACTTCCCTCTCCACCTAGATGAAACCCCACATTCTCAGTTCCTATAGCCCCCCTCATTTACTCCCTCCCCCACAGACCCTTATGTATGACACAGAGACGCATATATTTCAGTCCTAGATGTACCCCAACCCCCGTTTCCTCTCTCAGCTCTATTTTCCAATAACCAACACTTCCCTCCCATCATTAAATACAAAAGCCAATCCTTCCCTACCAGTTCCTATACAGCCCTCTCCCCATCTTCCTCCAGAGACCCTTATATTGAACCCTCCCACCATTCCCCCCCATTTGCCTTTTACCCTGCTCCCTTCCTTCAGCTACCCCATCTCTCTGGGGAAGGCTAGCCCTACATCGCTGCCCCCTCCATCTGCCCACCCCTCCCCCAAAGTATCCCCATTCCTTGGTCAGCCTAACATTTCCACATTTGGAAACAGTAACCTAGGGTTGCCAACCTTGCATTTTAGTTTTTACTGATATGAAGAGCTGAAGTTGATTTTTTTTTTAAAACTGACATGGTAAACTTTTTACTCACATCACTAAAAACAACAAACAATACAAGAACATCATTATATCTTAATGTCACTCTGAGATGCACAGTGGAGAGAGACGGAGAAGCCTTGTGTAACCTTTGGGTGGACTAAAGTTAATTTAATTGCCCTTCTCCAGTGCCTCACAGAAATCCACCCCAATCCCTGCGGAGAAAGCAGCTGGAGACCCAGGATCCAGTCTGTATGGGACTAACAGCAAAGATTGCTCAAAGTTATCCTCCCACATTAAAATACTACTAAAAACAAACATAACAATGAACTTTATTAACTACTAACTAAATAAACCTTATCCTAAGATTAACCAAGAACAATCCCTACAGAATTAACCAAGAACAATCCCTACAGAAAACCCCGCACGAAAGATACCCAAGAGTCCCAAAGTCCAGGTGGAGTTCACCCAACTCTCAGCTACAGTCTTTGTTCCAGTGTAGAGGCTTGAAAGGCAAGAAATAGCTATCCTCTTCTTCTTTCTTTGCAGGAATCTTCTGTAGCATTTCATGCAGGCTTTTCCTTCTCCTTTGCAACCAGTCCTCAGTCCCATATGCATGTCTGCAAAATCTGTTGCAGATGACTCCATTAGAGGGAGAAAACATCTTGTTCACTCCTGGCTCAGCTTCTCTCCTGAAAACTAAGCACATGGTCTCTTCTCAAGACAGCACTAGCCTGCAGTCAGCACAGACTGCGGCTCTCCTGTGATCTGAGCTGACCACACCAGCAGGGCACCCTGTGGAGCATGCTCAAAAATGCTACCACGCCCTGCTTCCAGAAGTTTCTAGTTGTTGATAGCTAATCTGCCCAGCAACAGTAACCCACCCTCAGCAGATCTCTTAAAGAGATAGCCCTTTTAAAGCATATGGGTTACCCTTGGGAGTGATAGGAACTTAACCACAGGCAGGACTGGGGTACAGGGACTCCAGGTACAGTGGCACATTGGCTGCACCTCACAGAGCATAGAGGAACCTACTGAACATTGCCCCTGCTAGTGTTTATTGCTGACACTGCTCCCTCCTGAAAATAGTAAAAGCACCCCCTCCCTCCATGGAAGTTTAGACAGGTTAAGTAGGAAAGGGTTAGAGTTTACTCACTACACAGACTTCCAGATAGCAGTAACTTGCAAAATAGGTAACACTTAACCTTTTTTGCAAGTCATTTTTAAGTGTAGACCCACCCAGGTGTAAAGCTTTTTAATCAGCTTCAGAACAGCTTGAACTTTAAAAAAAAGAAAAACACCATAAGTTTCTCTAAAGACATAGCAGATAGGAGCCTGATCAATTGTAGGATTTCCCTACAAAGGGAAAAATGTTTAGCAGGCTAAAAAGCAAAGATAAAACAACCCCTGTGAAGGGCTTCTTTTCCCTCTTCCCCAGGCAGTTACAGTAGTGGATTTAGGGGCTGGAGCTGATCAGAAAGCTGGGAGGCTGCCTTGCGGATTGCTATGCTTTCTGCTCTCCCAATGCTGTCTCCAGTCCTCCTGAGTCCCCCTCCCGACACCCACCTCTCCCCCAGCAACTGCTGATCCCCCTGCCTTGCATCTCTGCCTCCCTCTCCAGCAGCCCCTCGCTGGCTCCAGTTCCCCCATCCCCCTTGGAGACAAAGGGGTACCAGACCCACAGCTGCTGGAAGTTGTTTGCATTTCCCGCCTGCAGGGAATTTAAAAACGCCCCGCCCAGCTCCCAGCGTGGGCACTCAGCGAACAGAGCAGTCTCTCTGCGTTCAGCTTGGCCGAGGCAGGCAGAGCGGCTGTTGCAGCTCAGGGCAGAACACTCGGAGCATGTCCCGCGCGAGTCGCAGCACTGCCCTTGGTTTGTCCCAATAGCAGCAGCGCTCTTCATTCACGAAGAACCCTTCCAGTCCTTGCCCCAAGGTGCCTGTGCAGTGCGCATGCGTCAGGACTGCAGCGGTGCAAACGGCTGAATGAGCTGCATGGGAGCACGTGACCCAGCTCCAGTGCAAGCTCCTGCGCGCATGCGCACTGCTTTTTTCTGCGCTGAGGTTGCCGCTGGTGGAGAGTGGGCTGCAAGGGCGCCTTTCTTTTTCTCCCACGTGTGGAACGTCCCTGCAGTGGCCGCCGCGGGACACAGGTAAGTGCCAGATGGGGAGGGGCAAAGCTGGGGCTCTGCACTGATCCCTGAGGATACCACCAGTCTGAGTACAACAGCCAGGTGCCTCTGGCTCTCCTTGGGGTCTGGAAGCTGCAGCCACAGAGTCATTGCTCCTGCCCTGACCATGGGACCACCTGAGGAGGTGTGTTCCTGCACTTGTACCACAGAAGGAGCTTGGGGGGCAGCAATGGGTCAAGATGGCTGTGGGGATTGGGAGGTCTAGTGATGTGTGGAGATGTGCAAGATCTCAAAAGTGAGTCCATGCTTATTTTTGATTTGGTAATGCTGCTACTGAGGTGCTGCATGCAGGTGTTGGATGCAGTTATAAGTGCCATAGATGTGGTCCTCAGTGTCCTGCTCTGTGGAAGTGGGTAGGAAAAAATGGTTCACATCATTTAATACTGCAATATGGGTTTACAGAATATGACTTTTAAAAAGATTTTCATAGCAGAGAGTAACTTATGAAAATTTTCCACATTGAAATGGGGAAGTTGGCATAAGTAGGCAGTATTTACATAGCACATGAGTATTGCACAGCACTAGTCCAGGACAACTGAACAAAGAGCAAACCCTGCCTCAAGTTGCAGTGAAGCCCACATAGAACAAATGTGACAAAACAGACTGCTGGGCAATACATTAAAATAGCCATAGTCTTCATATGTAAAGCGCAGGGTTTCAAGATTTAGAATTAAATTTTCAACTCACATTTTCAGAAATATATTGTACTTTTGTACTTAGTGCGTTCAGTTGAGACATGGCAAGCATGTTAAAGGTATTGCAGTTGTCTTCGTTTTTTACTTCTCTCAGTTGGTATATTTCTTCCTGATTACTTTTTAGCGCCTGTCCAGATACTTTAGTAAAGATATTGTTATTGGCTCTGGTATTGCATAATATTTTGTCATATTACACTGCTCATGTGACTTTTTAATATGGAATGACTTGTTTGATAACATTTTTCAGGTGTAAAGATGTAGATTAAAAATGGAGGAGAACATAAGTATTGGACAGTATAATGGTGAGGGAGAAGCTGTCAAGCTTAAAATTGCTACCTTCCAGCAGCCCCAGACAAACAACACTTGCATGGCTAGACATCTTAATTAAGTCAGTCTATCATTGTCTGTAATCAGACAATGCATTACAAGTTAATATATAAGTGGTCAATTTCATCAATTAAATGTAAATAAACAACATTTTTATGAATCATTTACTTTCAGCTGAATTAGTATATGCAAGACTAGTGACGAGGACAACTTTCCTTTGTTGACAAGGTATTTTGAATTAATCTATAAATTCAAATACATTTTTATTATCATATATAAGATTAAGATTTTGTAATGGTTATATTTAATAAAAGTTAGGGACAGAACATGGGCAACAAACAAAAATTCACAGAAGCTGTTGACCTGTCCCTGACTTTCACTAAAAATAACTGTGACAAAATGGGTCTGATAAGGGGAAGACTGAAGCCTGGGCAGCAGGGGCATGAAAACCTGAGACCCATTGCAGAAAGGGTCCCTGCTGGCTGACAGCTCTGGTCCACCACACTGGGATGACACAGAAAAAATCATGGAGGTCTCTGAAAGTCACGGAATCCGTGACCTCCATGATATCTTATCCTTAATAATATATAAAATATAATTATTCCAATTAAAACTTTTACAGAAGTTAATATTGGATAGATATTTAGTTTCTACTAGGGAAGATTGTAGAATGTAATTAATAATGCTTGCTTTAATCTCTGGTTTCAGTAAAATACAGTGCCAGCTAAATATAGAGAGAGATAAATATAGAATTGATCAGAATATAAGAAACAAGCATTTTTGTCTAATTAAAGACTTACATTATGTGGTCCTATGTGTATATAAAATGAACATCAGACTGAGGATCAGGAATTTTCTAGTTCCAAGTTCAGTTCTGCTACTTGATATGTATCTTAGGTATGTTATGTCATTTCTGTCCATTTTCCCTATCTGTAGAATGGGAATAATGGTGTTTACAAGGATATTGTAGGGCTTGATTTGTTAACATTTGCACAGTGCTTTGTGTAGTTATTGCTAAGTTTCACAAATCAATTTTTGGGCTTTTATTTTTTTTTAAATTTGCTGGTCATGGTAACATTTTTTAACATATTTGAAAACCTTATGCTTATCTTCTGTAAATATCTAATCACTTTTTTAAATACTTAGGGATCAGAAAAGCGATATCAGATATTACTGATATTTGGATTTGCATCTAGTTTGTCAAAAAGACACGCTGATATTAATGCAGTATACAGAAACCCCATTTTATGTATTTTGGTGCAGTCGTTACAAATAACCATCAATTTTGTATAGTTTCATAAAGTTGGAAGAGCTTGAAGCTCAGATCAAATTGAGCATATTTGTGTTTGGTGCAAAGAAGAATTACTGCTTTAATAGAAATTCAATTGTTTTATAGAGTGTAATAATTATGTTGTTTTCAGGGGTGGGCCGGAGTTACTAAAGACATTCCTACTGTGATATTTTGAATTATTTCATATGAGGTTGTTCACACTGATTTAACATGGGTCTCTTGAAGCATTGGAGTCTGACTTACACGATTTGCATATTTTTTTTTTACTATTTCAGCAGAAATTACTCTACTTCACTTTTACTGGGAGATAATTATGTATACCTTAGAACAGTGGTTTTCAGTGGTTTTTTTTCCATTTGTGGCCCCAATAAATTTTCAAAAGGAGGTGTGGACCCACTTGGAAATCTTGCTCATGGTCTGCAACCACAGGTTGACAACCACCATTCTGTGGTAATAACAATCTTTCATGAACCCCTTAGACACAGAGTGCGGACCCCCCCAGATTGAAAACCACTGCCTTATGGGGGGAGGGAGGGAGGGAGGGAAACATTAGATGTTATGCTGTTGTTGTCCTCTTAATTTCACATATCTGAACTATCTAAATGGTTTTCATTGAAATGTTAGTTCTATAGAGTTGCACACATCCAATTATTTGTGGCTGCCACATTTAACCTTCAGGGTTTGCCAATTCTGATATGAAGTTGTGTCCATTTTGTGTACTTGGAAATTAATGCATTGCAGTTGGTGCTTAATTTCCCTGTTGGAGATCTTCCTCTATAATATTTCTAACCACGAAAAACCTGGAAGCACTCAGTCACTCTGAAATGTCAGTGTCCCATTTTGTGTGGGATTGTGCTACTAACAAAGTGTTCAGGCTGGCTGTTTCCATTTTTAAGATTGTAAATTGTTGAAGAAACTTCTAAACAGGGGTGTCAAATTCATTTGCTAAGGTGGGCCAGACTTGACCTAAATGTCAAGTGGGCTGGTACATACCATAAATCAAAATACTAGGGGCTGCGCTCTCTAGTGAGGTCTTGCGGAGTGCAGTCGTGAGTTGCACTGAAGAGGTCTGGCCCGCGGGCTGCATGTTTGACACCCTTTTATTCACTAATAATTGTATTTGGGAAAAGGATTTTAGAAAACTAAATAGTCTTTTTACTTGGTATATTTTCTTAATGTCTTTCCCTCTGTTACAAAGCGCAGGCTAATCTAAAATAAAGAAAGAGAATACAAGATGCTAAAACATTTGGAGGGGTTTGTGTTTGTTTTTAAAGTATACTTAACTATTTTCCAAGGCCAGTTTTTTTAGATGAAAAGTTAGTAATTAAGTTTACTACCTGTGGTTACTAGTCAATATGAACTGCTATGGCAAAAGTCTTAAGGATATTTAGATTGCCAAAGTTAATAAGAAATATATGTACAAAAAATTACCATGATAATAAGTCATCATTATTGAAAATAGTTTGTGGTTTTAATAAGTTTTCTACATTTATCATCAGCCTACTAATTCTGTTCCATCATCCAGTCCTGTTTATAAAATCATCTTGTTGCTGTTGAAATTATTGTGGTGTCACAAATTCATTATTACAACTTCCCTGAAGGATCTAGGAAGAGAAAATGAACTGTGAGATGGAAAAAACAAGTTTTTCCATTTTTAAAAAAATGGTGAAAATAGTCAGGGGAAAATATTTCTAAAAGGTAATATATGGTTGGAGCTAACATTTTGAAAGATTTTGCTGATAATAAAGCTTTTAGGAACTCATTTAAACAGCTGCCTCCTCCTACGCCAGAGGTGATTTTAATGCATTAAAAAGGAAAGCTTGTATCTTTTTTATTTGTATTCTATAGAAGATGAATGTATTATAAATACCCAAATATATGTAGTAATGACTCTACTAATAGGTTTCTGCCAGCGTGAAGAGGAAAGAATACTGACTGACAATGAATTTTCTGTGCCCCTTTGAACTTGGCACGCTCTTCTGAGGCTGCCTACCAGCTTGTCTCAGTTTAGACAGCAATTGATAGTACATAAAGTATTTAGCACAAGTGAAATTATTATTTAAGAGCTTCATAAAAATGGCCATACTGGATCAGACCAATGGTCCATCTAGCCAAGTATCAGTCTTTTGATAGTGGCCAATGCCAGGTATGTCGGAGGGAATGAACAAAACAAGCAATACTCAAGTGATCCATCCCCTGTTGTGTACTCTCAACCCTGGTCTACATTGACCGCGGATTTCAGCGACAGTTGAAGGGAGATATGTGAGTTGCCTAAAATAATTTACGTATCTCGTTTTGATTTCCTAATGTCTATTCACCATGGTGTCTTCAGTGCACTGAGTCAACAGGAAATGACCTTCCATCGACCTACCACTACTCTTTTTCAGGGGGTGGTCTTACCCGATCAACTTCCTGATTGATTGAGTGGGTCTCCACTGAGCTGCTCAATTGATCTGGAAAGATTGATAGACAGCAGCAAATTTGCCACCATAAGTGTAGCCCTGCCCTCACTTTCTGGCAAACAGAGGCTAGGGACACTCAGAGCATGGTGACAAGTTCCAGAGGGGTGGCCGTGTTAGTTTAGTTCAGCAAAACAAATAAAGTCCCGTGGCACTTTTAAAGACTAACACATTTATTTATCACATTCATGGGCATAATCCCACTTCCTCAGATGCATGAAATGGAAACTGCAGCATGTGAAGTATATATATGCATGCAGAGAAGGGTGAGTCACAAGATGAATTCAAACTGAGGGGTAGTCTGTCTATTTTGTTGCATCTTTACCCATCCTGGCTAATAATTACTGATGAATCTATCCTCCATGAACTTATCTAGTTCTTTTTAAAATTCTCTTACAGTTTTGGACTCCACAGCAGAGTTCCACAGGTTGACTGTGTGTCACGTGAAGAATTATCTCCTTTTGTTAATTTTAAACCCGCTGCATATAAATTTCATTGGGTGACCCTTAGTTGTTGTGTTATGTGGAAAAAAGTAAATAATGTTTCCTTACTCACTATCTGCACAGTACTAGTGATTTGATAGACCTATATCATAAACCCTTAGCTGTCTCTTTTCCAAGCTGAAAAGTCCCCGTCCTTTTAATCTCTCCTCAAACTGAAGCTGCTCTGTATCCCAGTCATTTTGTTGTCCTTCTCTGTACCTTTTTCAATTCCAATACATCTTTTTTGAGATTGGAGTAGGTGCAGGGGAACCAGATTCCCAGATCTGCATGCAGTATTCAAGATGTGGGCATACCATGAATTTATACAGTGGCGTTATGATATTTTTTGTCTTATCTATTTCTTTTCTTATGGTTCCTGACATTGTTAGATTTTTTTGTCTGCTGCTGCACATTGAGTTGATGATTTCAGAGAACCATCCACAGTGATACCAAGATCTTTCTTGAATGGTATCTGCTAATTTAAATACCATCATTTTGTATGTATAGCTGTGATTGTGTTTTCCAGTGTGCATTACTTTGCATTTGTTAACACTGAATTTCATCTGCCATTTTCTTGTCCAGCCACCCAGCTTCAGTCTTGGGCATAGTGCACTGTATAAACATGCAACAAAAAGGCTGTCCCTGCCCTAGAGAGTTTACAAGGAGAGTCTAAGAAATGGTGTCCACTCTGTAGCATAAGCATATCTTCCAAAGCTATGGTCCAAAGTATTTCTACTTGTGACAGCCACCTTGCCATAAGTGTATTTAGTCCCCTTGTAGCTCATTGTTTTCCTTTGGCAATCCATTAAACAGCAGTGTGGGTGATGGGTAAATTCATCTTTAACTAACATTGTTCAGCAGCTAATGGAATGTTTTAGCCTTTAACTGTTCAGAAGATTTGAAGTGGGTGGCACTTCATGACCAAAATTTTTGGCTGATTCAACTTCCTTGTGATTATAGAGACCATGTATGCATGTATAGAGACATGTATGCATTCTCATTGTATCAGAAAACATAAAGTAGTTTCCTTGTTCTCAGTTAGAAATGTGCA
The DNA here is from genome assembly GCA_007922175.1 of Pelusios castaneus. Classification (NCBI taxonomy): domain Eukaryota; kingdom Metazoa; phylum Chordata; order Testudines; family Pelomedusidae; genus Pelusios; species Pelusios castaneus. Next base: position 9,217,135 of record ML685814.1, read on the forward strand.
ATCTTCAGTGCTTAAGTGCAACATGGTGATATACTGGGAAGCTAACACAAACAAAAATCAGAGTTTGATCTATTATTTATTCATTTATTTGGTGGGGTTAAGAGACCATTTTCATCATGGATTATTTTGCATTAGTTTTCCCATGTATTTTCTGCCTGTAAATTCTTATTTTATGGTACAAGAATCCAGGCATTTTATTTTTATATAGATTTAAAGGATTGGATGGCTTGACTAGATCTATGTTAAAAAAATATTCTTTTTATTTGATTGATTGGGCCTACAGGAATGCTTAAGTCTGATTATCCATATGCATAATAAAATAAAATACCTTGGTGAGATTAACATTTTTAAAAGAAGCTAAGTGTGTGTGAGAGCTTATATTGAAACTAAATAACCAGGTATCTTTTAAAATTTGTGTCAGTGTTCATACTATAAATTTTTATATTCTATTCAATTGGGAGGGCAAGAGGAAAAAGAGAATCAAATGAGAATGTATGCAGAATAATGTGGGAGACAGGAAAGAGAAACTAGGATCTGCGCTTTGGTGGTTGTACTGCTCTGGTGATGCAAAACAACTGTAAATCCTATTTAATTGGCCAATATTCTCTGGCTATATTTTGCTGCTCCAGAGCACAGCAGAGAATCTGTCCCTAAAAGTTAATATTTTTAAAATGATGCGAGACTTGCACTACTTATTTTTTAAACCATTAGAAATATCACTTGGTAGCATTCACCTTGCGTTTCATGTTTACTGTTCATGAGGTTTGAGGGGAGAAAGTTAATCTTTAAAAATCAGTTTAATCTCATCTGTGGCCATGCTAACATATTGATGTGGTTATTGCCTGGTTTACTACTGAGTAAAGTTAAGAACATAAGAATGGCTATCTTAGGTCAGACATTCAATGGTCATCTAGCCCAGTATCCTATCTTCTGACAGTGGCCAATGCCAGGTGCTTCTCAGGGAAATGAATAGAACAGGTAATCATCAAGTGATCCATTCCATCACTGGAAGCCATGAAGAGGCACAACCAGGGAGCACTTTGGAGAGAAGGTGCCACAGGAAGTACCACCCATGAGACCTAAAGTAACAGTATTCTGTTGCCCTCTGATTGGACAAGCACCTATTTAACTTCAGGAGTTGCTCAAGGAGGTTGTCTGGGCAGCCACATAAACTTTGGCCTGCAGCAGTGGTAGGCTTTCCTTAATCTCATGCACTTCGGTGTCTAACTCCGACTCTGACTCCTGCCTCTCAATGCTAGTGTGGTACTGCCTTCGATCTCCAGTCTCTGAGTCTAGCTGACTCTTTCTTATGGAGCCTGGCTCTTGAGGTTCTTCCAGCTCTTGCTTTGTGACTGTCCCTAGTGAGCAGACCTCAGCCCAGCTGTGACTGCTAGGTCAGGCTATGCCCTGGCCCCTTACGGTATGTTAGCTAAACTAACGTGCTTTGAGAGATTACTCATTTTCCTAATGACATGGCATGTGTTTGTTTAGTTGGATTTGTTTTTTGTGACTTGCTGAATTCTGGTCTAATCATGTATATAAACCTGAAGCACATGAATAGGCAATTTGACTTTAGTGTAACTAGACATAATTAACATGCATATTCTTTGTTATATGAGGGCTTTTTTATATGTATACAACATTTTAATTTTATTAGCTGTTTTAGACCTGCCATGCTAAAAGATGAGATTTTTCTTCTTTTGCATCAGCAGAATTATTTTTTTTAGTTTTAATTACAGAGCTGAACAGTTATACCTGTCCATATTGAATCCATTAAGTTTTCATAATTTCATTGAGTGCGCATAACGTAAAGACCTTGGTATTGTATAGGTGGAATGTCATAATTTTTAGTCTTTACTGCTGGTGACAGAGAGAGAAGGAAGGGGAGCCTAGCTTGACTATCAGATCCCAAGTAGAGTTTGTGAGGCTTATGTTTAGGAAAGATATACAATTTATAAAAAGAGCACATTGATCTTAAAGTCATTAAGAACACAATAAACATGGAACCCCATTTCTGGCTGTTCTTCAAAGTGTGTGTGTGTGTGTGTGTGTAAATACCTGTAAACACAAGATTAATAACAAATATTGACATTTGGCTAGACTGATATGAATAGCCAGTTGTTCAAAATACAGGTTGATTTCTGTTTACAAACTATTGTGATGTTGGTTTGAATTTCAGGTGACTGTTAGTTGGAAGATTTGAATGCTTGCATAGAATTAATTTCATCTCTCCTGTTTGAACAAGTTTGTTTTCCAAAATTCTTGTTTTCTGTTAGGCACAGAACTAGAAGCATATCTGTAGTTTTCCTCTGATCCGATACAATCTAATCAAAGCTGCTAATTCAGCTAGGTTGACTCAGTTACTTATATATTTATCGATGTGTTTTTTTAATTGCATTGTGCAAGCCATGTCATTGTGCATTTTTCTTTCTCTGTTTTAACCATATCGTTTAGTTTAACATTCTAGGTCAGTACCAAGTTCTAATTATGGTGCGGAAGAGCACAGCAGGTATCTATTGCTGCAGTGATTAACTAATTCTGAAATCATCAGCTATCAAGGGCAACAGAAACATCCAGAATGTGTCTACATGGCTTCATTTTAGAAAGGTTTGGAAAAAAGATAATAATGAGCTTCCAAAAAGCAGCATGCATAATTTGGGTGGTTGGTAGATAAAATCTTGTCTCTCCATCCCGCAAGCTGAAACCTGCTAAAAATCCCATAATGAAACCTGATAATAATAATGGCCATACTATTTGATGGCTGTTGTTGCAAATGTCTGCATAACAGAATGAATTTATTAGGGAGGAACTCGTGTAGGAATTGAGACTTTACTGGCTGGTAGAATAAGTGATTGTATTTTATAAGTGGTATCGGTTCTAGTTGCATTGTAATACTGTATAAATATTACCTTTTTTAAAAGGGTACATCACTGTAGTTTGTCACTTTCAAGAACTGCTTTATGAGGAGAGGAAACTATTGTGAATCTTTCCACCTGGAAAGTGTTGTACCTTTATGTCTTATTTTTGCTATCACAAAAATGTGCTGCTTCTACATACTTGTTTGGGACTTAGATTCTTGCAAAGATTACTAGCTGCCTGGTGTGTGGTGTTTTTGAAAAGTGCTCCCTCTGGTTAACTTTTTGGTTTACAGAGTAAATTTCCAGTTTCAAATATGGTAACTGTTGTGCTGTGTATCTATTTTCCCCAAATATTTCTGTAATGTTGTGGCACTGATATTACCTAAAAAAGCTATAATGGGCCTTGAGCAGATTTCCAATTTTTTAGGACTGAAACGAGGCTCCTTTTGAAGAATATTCCCTAATGTCTCTCAGCTCTGTGCATGATTTGGCTCTATTTCTGTAGCTGTTAATATGTGGCATGGATTTAGAGCAGCCTGGAATCAGGAAGGGATTTGGAGCATGTAATATATATCCTGAGCCACAGGCTGGTTCACAGACATAACAAGACTGCCTTCATGCCTCACGTTTTCTTCGTTTATATCACTTGTGTTCTGAGAAGCTACAGTATTCTTGCAGCATGTGCATTAACCATTTTCCCCCCTGTGCCTGTACTATTTCTTGTCATGTGGTAAAGAGGGAGGTGCTTTGCTACATAAATGTTTTATCCACTGCTGAGTTGTCACAGTGTGGCTGATCTTGAATGCTCATTGCAGCCATTTTAAACACATTTTCAGTTCAGCTGAGACAGTGCAGTCTCAAAATGGCTGATGAAGTATTCTTTGCAGCAGTTTAGCCTGACTATGCAAATGAGCAAGTCTGCTGGAGTCACATGCTTCAGATTTAGAGGTAAGAAGCAGTTCTACTTTACTGAGGAACAATTTCTAGATATATTTACAACTTTGATGATTTGGGAGGGAACTAGTTCTGAGTTGTGTAGGTGTATTTTTTTCCTTCACACTTCCTTTTTTTTGAACAGGATATCTGTGCACACGTCAAGGATTAGATTCAATAGTATTTTGCAAGCTTTGTGGGGGTGGGTCTGGTGAGGTCAAAGGTCATATCGCTGCAGATGTATAAAAATAATTGTTTACCAACACCTTGAGTTGTTCCATTTCAGCTTTCTTCTTTGCCAGGCCAAATCTCCTCACACTTTTTCTGGCCTTTCCTGGAGGACTTGCTACATAATTTCATTTAAAAACAAAAATAACCTCATGGAAATTTTGTATTGTAGGTGTGAAACGAGGATATTTGATTAGTAGTGCATTGAGTAACCATATTATTTCCAATGTGTGGTATGTTGTTTTCTTTTTTCTTTTCCTGAAACACTCAGAAATTTTAAATTTCTGCATGATAGGCGGATAGCAGCATGCATTTAAATAGTGAATATTTGTTTGGTGGGAACTACTTGCAATTCCAGATCAATAATCTACAGTATGAAGCTTGCAGAACCACAAGAGCAACATCTGAAATGAAAGTTAAAGATATACATTCCTCTTTTGTTTAGTATATTTTCATTCAAATCTGAATTTAGAAGGGTTAATAGTTTCACGTGGCCTAACATTCTCTTGTCTATTTGACTAGCTGTAGAGTATTTAATGAATAGCAGTGCCCTGAGGCATGGAGGTCAGGGTAAATGGCTATACATGCGCACAAGTAGACAGACCTTTACTTTTTCTGTTTTGTTTTTAAAAGGCATTTTTCCACCACACAGGCACCATCCTCTTTCTCCCCTTAGTTTTTCTAGCAATGGCAAGTATTGAGCCTAGCCATCTTAAATTCACCAGTTTATTATTATTATTTTTTTTAAAAAAAAAAGTCATTTCATGATTAGGAATAGCATTTTGACATCTTGAAGCAGTAGATCAGGAACTCCCCCACCTCCCCATGGACAGCTGATCAGGACAGGCAGCATACAAGTTTCTAATATGAAGATACTGCATTTACTTCTTTTTTTTTTTTTTTTTGAGTGAAGTTTTTTTTTTAAACAGAGAAAAATCCTGACAAGTAATTTGTCTTTGTCTAGTAATTTAATTTTGTCAGCATATATCCTATAACTAATAAAGGAAATATGCCCTGTGTGGCTTTAAAAAAAATCTATAAATGCTTGCTTATATAAACTGATTTCTAATGGTTATTTTGGAATTAATAAGAATACACTGCTCTGAGGAGGTAAGTTAAGAATAGGGTAGGTCTCCTAAGAATTAGGTGTTATCTTTATTACGTCTTTATGATGAAGATAGATAAAAGTTTTAATGAAATATGAGAATTTGAATACAGTATAGTTACTTGTGTTGAATAAATCTTTCAATAATTAAATGCATACTATGATCACAGTGCAGTGTCGGGTTTTTCAGAGAAATAAAGGTCTGTTAGATGAGGAGACTTTCTTGAATATAGGTAGTGGAGCTGAACTAGTTAATATTCCTGGCACTGTATTATTATTTTATTTATTAGAATTAATTTAGTTTTGTTCATTGGCCTTGGCTGTTTCACTTGTCAGTGTCAGTTGTTTTTAGTAGTATCTATTGGTTGACTACGCAGAATAGTTTATGTATTAAAAGCTTTGGGAATCTTTCCAGAATTCTTAGGCTCATAAATGTCTGAATTTTTCCATTACTCTATTTATTTCCATAAAAATTTTGTTTTGTATATTCACCAAATTTAATATTTGATTATCTTCCCTCTTGCCATAGGACAGTAGGAATCTCTTTCCCATCCCCCACACAGGTGCATTTCTGGTTTTCTATAAAATATTCAAATCAGTCATTCTGATACGAGGAGAATCTTTTAAACAAGTCTCCTGAGGTTTCTGTGCTTTTAAAGAAGTGTGATTGTATTACTGATTAATCCAGATGCTAATGCCCCATATTGCCCAAATGAAGGAGAAAAAACCTTACCATAATTCTTGTCATATCTTTAAATTGAAATAATACCCTGTTTTGCAATAATTGAAGATGAGATTTTTGTATCCCAAATCATATCTAGCAGCTGCCAGCTAGTACAGACAGGAGGGGGAGGAGGTCAGAAGGTTTTTGGTGAAATTCTCAGATAATTGTAATTTATCAAACCTGCTGTACCTGGTCTAGTTCTCATTGGTGTTAATCCTTGCTATGCTATGCTATGTTCCATTGTCAATGCAGACAATGGATGGGTATAGTAACGCCTTTGTACAGATATAGTGAGATGGGTGGTTCTGTGCTTTCTCTTCCTGTTGCTCTTCAGAATAATACTTTGCCTTTCATATGAGGTTTTGATGGCCCTTAGAAAAGTTCAGTTTAACCCTGCAACTGTCCTGGAGGGGGAGCAGGTAAATTATACCCATTTTACAGATGGAGATAAGTGACATAGAGCTTGCCCCAGGCCACACAAGAGACGCCCTTGGATTCCCCAGTCTTTGCCGTAACCATTTAAATTATCCTTCCTCCTCTTCTTCTTCTTTCCCTCTCTCCCTTCCTCCTTAATGTTTATATGTTGTTTTGGTTTGGGTTGCTTTGTCCTCCTATAAGGCCATTTCAGAGTAATTGCTTTCTTCCAAGCGCTGAAGGAAATTAGTTATTCATCAAGGAGCTTTAGACAGATGGTAGTTGTGGGTATTTTTAAGTGGCTTTTGGAATGTTTAAAAATTGTGTTACAGTTTGAAATTGCTGTTACAGATAGAATGCAATTACTCTCCTTTTTAGGGTCCTGAGAGTTAGTTATTAGCATCCAACCACCCTCCCATTTACTTTTTAATTAACAATGTTCTGTTAGTATGGGGGGGGAGGAGCCAAAAATCCATGGTTCATATATATGGGGATTATGCAGTTTAATACTTAAATGGGGTGAAAGTGTGTTATTTTGGTTCATTTTAGAATTCATTGTAGTTGTACATGACTCACTAATACTACTGCTGAAGATATGAATTGTCTAATAGGTTAATATCAATTTCTTTTAACTCCATGATTGCAATATATTTTTAACATGAGGTTATCAGTTGGGATTTGTTGGGCTGTGCTGATTATTCTTGCACTCAGTTCTGGTGTTTGCATCCCTCCCCCTCCCCCATTTTGAGCTTTATTGCATTCTAGAGGATTGACTTTGATGCTGACACAGTGAATCTGGAAGGTAGTTTCCTGAGACTGCACTCCTGCTAGTAATGTCAAATAAATGTGAATTTCTGGGAAGAGTGCCAAACGATCATTGGCAAAGAACTTTTATTGATTTAGATTTCTGAAGTTGCTTTCTGAAGAATTTGACTAACAGAAGAAATTATAATCTGCATTTACATGAAAACTTCATGCTGATATTTTGATTAATTCGGTTTTAAACCTTACTCTCACTTGAAACTGTTCTAACATGTCTTGTTTAATTTTTATTTTCCTCTTAAAACCCAGAATTGTTTCAGTTGCCACAGCAGCATCCTCTGATTTTCAGTAGATGTTTTGGGGAGTAAGTAATTTCAGGCTGGATCAAACTGAACTGGAATGGACTCTATGTTGTAGTCCCTAATGCACATAAATCACTCACTTTCAAGATGCTTACTTCCTGGGTACTTCTAGGCGCAGCAACAACTGGTTGCAACGCACTCAGAATTGTTTTGAAATGTGAATACATAATCCCATTATGATTGTGATTTCACAGTTAAATTGAGCCATTAGAATTTATAACATGAAATTTTATTAAGACTTCTCAAGAATTCCATCTATTAAATAGAGTTGTGAGTTTGTAAAATGTTAGTTTTTCTGCATCATCTTTATTAGCAGGATTAGACCTTTTTATACTTATTCAGTATGCATTTAGTAAAGGGTGAAGATCCAAATGTAAATTTGCATTTGATTGAGTGACACAAAGATTCTTCTTTAAAGCTGGTAAAGAAGCACAGTATTTAATTAAGACTCGAGTCACAGGCTAGCAGCACTTTATCCATTAATACCTGACTTTCTCCTCTGCTGTGGTTGGAAGCTGATTATTGTTGACTGTTCTTGGTGAAGGTACAGTTCTCTGCAGAGAAATAAACCATATAGGACCAAATATATATATATATATATATATTCCTTTATAGTTTGTAGATGTCGTTTTCTTTCTAAAACCAGAAAGAGGAAGTCTGGGGAAATGCCACTCTTTTGGCCATGTGATGTGTGAATAATTGCGATTTGGTGCTGTAAAGAGGAAGTTTAAGTAAAAGTCTGATTTTTAGAACAGTAATGCAAGTTTTTTCTCTGAGGTTTTGTTAAAACAAATTTGTCACTAGACTCTACTTACCAGTATCAGGGGTCTATTATTTTAAATGTGGTTTTTGTTTTTTTTTATATCAAGACAAATTTACTGAAGAAATCTGTTTAAACTGAAAATTTGACAAAAATTCAGAGTAAATTATTTCCAATTCTTTCCTTAATAAGAAAGCTATTCTTCCTTAGTATAATGTCCTGCACCTTTCTTTTGAATGTACACACAGTAGCAATATTTGCTTTTCATGGGTATCCTGTCTCCAGTTTGTTTTCTGCTTGTATGGCTAATAAAGTTTTATTTCGTTTTTTTAAACAAAACCTACATTAAAGTTTTTGAACACAATTGATTTACTGATTCTTAGATCACTGTGTTTTTAGAGTAGAAAAGTGTGTGTTCCAAGTTAAACCTTCAGTAAGAATGCAAGTGTAATAAAAGCTTTTCATACGTGTTTGTTGAGCAGTATGTCCTAAATTGGGAGGAGGAAAAATTTGAGCTTTTTTATTAATAGAATCCTTGGGGGGATTTGAGAGAATCTAGTTTTTAACTTACAACACTCTTAAGTTGGACTCCTCTCAAACAAAACTAAATTTTGGAAGCAGCTACAAAAACTGCCTAGTTTAGTTTAGCTAGTTTTCAACATAGGTTACTCTGTTTGTATAAGAGAGACAGATATTGGCAGTGATGTGAGGTTTAACAAGCCCTGTAGCTATTCCAGTTTACCCTTTTCATAGAAGCAGTTTATAATACCTTTTACAACTTGGTATGTTTCTGAATATTCAACCAGCTATTTCTGCTTTCCTTAACCACAGGCATCTGAAAACCTATTTAATCACAACTAGTTGAATGCTTAACCAGATGCAGCAAGGAGTAGAAAACAACTTAAAACCAGGGAGTGTCCTTGACTTTGTTTGGAATGTTCTAGAAGCAGGGTGGTGCCTTTTTTAGCACAACAGATGGATAATGATCTTTTGGGCTGGCTGCAATCTCTGGCACTGAATTTCATTAGAAGACTGGAGCTAAGAACCTTAATACAAACCCCTAGAAAATACTGTTGACCTTGTTTCCTAATGGTTGTTTTTGTTGTGTGCTATGTAGTGCACCTTTCTGCATGTTGAAAATGCAGTTAATTTTTGTAGCAGCATTTGGTGCCCTTGATCTAACAGGCTGTGTGGCTGGGATTCACAAAGAAGCTGTATGTCAGATGTTTTGCTCTGCAAATAACAGAAGAACCACTGAAAGAAGTGTACTATCATACACCATTTGCAAGTGCTAATGAATACAAATGTGGTTAAAACAGAATATGAATTCCAAGATTTTCTCAGTGGTGAAGGCAAACTGTTACCAGCTTTCTTGTGCGGTTCACTTAGTTAATGGGGGTGATTTAGTCTGGCATTCCTTCTGGACAAAGAAAATGTCTTCACTTGTACATCGTTTGAGGCTCTCAGATACCATAGTGAAGGGTGCAATCTAAGCCCCAAAACAGAGTAACTTTGATTACTAGAACTTCTGAAGTTGTTAAACTCTCTGCTGTGCTTACATGAGGAATGAAAAGAACTTGTACAATGCTGAACTAACTACCTATAACCAAAGCCAAACCAAAATACTTATGCTGGAAAGAGACTATAAAACAATTTCCCTCCCCTTTTCTATAGCTACTACAGCTGGGGCATTAAAAAAGGAATAGGAAACTGGAGAGAACAAAGGGAGTGGAGCAAAGCAGACTTTCCTGCCCTGGAGTGAGCCTGACTGGATCTGATGAGCACTTCTGTTTGTTCACCTGTGTTTCTTTTTCCATGGATGTGCCACTAACTGGTGCCACGTTGCAGTATCACACTGTTGCTAACTATGAAGTCAGTTAACATTACTGTGGTTTTGCTTTTCATTTTGAACTGCTGTAAGCACTAAAACTGGATGTGACTGAGGCTTCTCATTTAAAGAGGGCTCTCCTTAAAAGACAGCAGGGCATGATTCATCCTTTCCCAAACTGTGTGTTCAGAAGGTACAGCAACTAAATAGAAGTGTTCTTAAAGCACATATATAGCTGAATTATTAATAATGCTGGGCTTAGAGTAGAAGTAGGGAGAAGTGTATTGATTTAACCATTTGGAGTTATGGTGAAATAAAGACTTCTGTATCTACCAGTAGCTGTGACAAACTGGAAAAGCTAGAACCCACAGTTATATCTGCCCGATGAAGGATAAGTAAATGGGGGGATGGTCTAAATTAAACCAACTAGCCAGACTCAATATCTTGTCAACAGCAGATGAAAATTGGATCAGGTTTTGAACTGTGAAAACCGATGACTAGTCAGTTACTATTGGGAAGCTCTGAGCTATTGTGGAATAGCAGCAGAAGGGTTTAAAAGACAAACAGTAATAATACACAGTTTTATTAATCCATTTCTTTTCAAATATTATTTGAATTACAGCTATATACTGACTAAAAGCAAATTGAACTATGGAATGTTAGTTCTGTGTCCTCCTTCCTAGGAAAAGATTAAGAAGTGGAATCGCTTCATTAAAATATTGCCTACAAAAGTCTTTTTTACAACAGCTATATTAAGCAAATTGTTAAAATTATTGTTGAGACTTGGATTTGGACAGCTGGTAAACAAATAACTAGACTGTACATTCTAGAACCAGTAGTTGTCTGACTGGATTAAAAGGAAGGCTTTACTCAGCAATATCCTGCTGCAGTTTAGTCATGAAATGAGGCCCCCTTTTATGTAAATTTTTACTGGCGCCAGCTAGCTGTAACTGCAGTCTGGCTCAGCTTTGGCTGCAAGTAACATGTGTCATGGACTTTCTGTTGCCTGGAGTATACAGACATTCTAATTTCTGGACTGAAAACAGGTTTGATGGACCTGAAAAGGTGTAGAAAAGGCACCTAAATGTAGGTAGGCTTTGAATGTATGGAAATACTGAGTTTTAGCTTGCTGCTTTTTTAATGTGCTGCACTGTAATAAATGTCTGCCTGTTGGTACTACTGTGCTATGTGGGAGGTACTTCACTGCACATAGTTGCTGCAGAGCTAATAGTTGGCAGCACAGAAAGCAGTACAAAGAATTCTGATTCTAGACACTTGTTTAGTGATCTCAGTGATACCATCTCTTGATGTATTTATTCACTTAAGTGACTAATTGGGGATCTGAGCACAATTTACTGAACAGATGTGGATCAATAACTGAAAGATAGTGCACTAGCCCACGCTCTGGCTAACCTACAGTGTTCCTGCTTGTGTGTAAACTAAACAGGATTTTATTCTCAAGATGGCTGACCTGGAGGTCTACTTGTAGTTTTGATATTTATGCAAATGAGCTAAATGCCTGTGGGTTATATAGAGGAGGAAGTTCATTTCCCAAGTGTCAAGTGTTCTCCAGGTAAGAGAAGCAGCTGTTTCTTTGCCTTGATCTTTCAGAGGCCTGTCAACTTGCTCTTTCCCCTTAAGTTTTTTTCTTTTTTGCGATGTGCCAGTAATAGTAGGCATGTCAGTTTTGAGAATTACATTTAACAAATGTTTCCTTCAGAGTCTGGAAGTCAAGCTTGTTTTATTTCAGGGTTGGTTTTTTTTTTTTTTTTAATGTTTGGCTTATTCTTGCTGCATGGAAAGTAGTTTGCAGTTATCATAAAATGTTTTCATTGGGTAGTTGAACTGAAGACTGTCTATTATCCAGAAAACACATAGATACCACTTTTACTCCTTTTGTGTGTGCTTCAAATATTTTTAAAATTTTTTTGCTAGACTTCACTTTCTCTCTACAGTGACACCAACTGATGCATGTGGAGACATGACATCGTTGCGCACTTTCTCCCCTTATAGGGAGAAATTTAAATCTGCTAATTTTTTTTAAATGGAAATTTAAATCTGCTAAATTTTTTTTTTTGGTAACTTGCTGGGTGTCGAGGTATAATTTTATCATCCTGCATTTAAAAACAAACTGCTTATTGCTTAATTTTTCTTCTATAGGTGCTGGCAAAACTAATCTTTAAAATATTATACTTTGAATTGTCATATGTAAATATATTGTGTATACATGTATTTGTGAGTTTGTATGTGTCCCAAATGAAAGCGCATTATGTGTATTTGTAAATAAGCAAAGTAAACAAATAATAATAATAGGCTATCGGTTGCTTTGTTTTTCTATTTTCATCCCGTCGATGGTATTGACAAAAATAATTAGCTGCTGTACACCAAATGTGTTTGAACAATCAGAAATATTGTTAATTGCAATTGATACTGGGCATGCATTTGCTGTAGTTCTAGCATCATTGTACCATGTATGTAAGAACTGTGATTGGCAGATATGTGCCAGTTCTTGAGAATATGCTAATGTTGCCTCTTGCCTGATGAGACAGTAGTGCCAGAGAATATTTCAAGCTGTGCCAGAGATAAGGAAAGTAGGGAATATCACCAAGGAACATGAACAGGGCTAGGGTAAAGAGTTGAGAAGGAATTGTGGAGACTAAGGGTATGTATGTCTATGCTAGGCACGTTACAGTGGCACAGCTGTATTGTTGCAGTTGTGCTGCTGTAAGATCGCCAGTGTAGCTGCTCTATGCTGTTGATAAAGAGCTCTCCTACTGATATAAACAAACCATCCTCAACTAGTGATGGTAGCTATGTCAGCTGGAAAGCATCTCCTTTCAACATGGTGCTGTCCACACTAGTACTTTTGTTGGTGAAACTTACGTTGGTTGGGTTGTGTGTATGGTATTATTTTCCCCCACAACCCAACCAGCAAAAGTGCTAGTATTTTAAAAAACCTAAGGAATGTGACTAGGGACAAAGAAAACAAGCAATGGGGGTGCTTAAAGGGATAGTAAAGCAATAAAAAGAGACAGGAAGGACTGCAACTTGTCAAGGGAGCTGATCAGAACTAAGAAAGCAAACTAAGGGAAGCTTGCTTAAAGTGAATTCAATTGGAGGGGATATAGGGGAAGTCTGCCAGCTGCATTGCACAGGTAATAGGATGGAAGAGAATGAAGAAAATTGGAGGGCAGTTGAGGATAGTTCTGAGATATGGTGTTAGTAGAGACCAGGAATAAAGGTCCAGTCATGCTGGAAGGGTGAACTAGGGCTGGATAACAATGAGGAAGGGAAAATTAGTTCAGAGAAATTAATAAAATTGAAAACTTGGAAGTGTAGAAAGATGAATAATGAAATGTACTCCTGGGGGAATAGAGGAGGGGGAAAAAGTTCTGAATATTGTATTATATATACTTCAGCACTGAAAGCTGGAACGACTTCTTACTAAAAAGAAAAGATTTTGTTATGGACAATAGGTTTGCTTGCCTTCTATTATTTCAGTCTCAGTTATGCGTTACATCTCAGTTTGTAATTGTGTGTCAGGTTCAAAATGTACTAGAATAGTACAATTGACCTCATAATCTCAAAATTTGCGCATTCTTAAAGTTTATTAGTTGGACAAAAAAACCACATTTCCACAGTCAAGAAGAGCACAATTTTGGCCAACAACCCTTGCTGGTTCACTTGCAAAGCAAGGGCAATAATTTAGAAATAATAAAGCAGTATATAACAGATGGATGGAAGGGAGGCAGAAATATATATCCATCAGTATGAACTAAAAGTTATGAAGTGTAGAAAATTGATAAAGGAAGTTAGACGTCAGGAAGAAATTCACAGCTGGCAGGGCTAAGGCGTTTAAGTATATTAGGGACAAAAGAAATCCTAGCAGCGGTTTAGACCTGCATAACTGAAGATGGTAAATGACACAAAGTCCAGAAATGTTCAGTAAATATTTTGATTTGATATTTGAAAAGAAACTAGGTGGAGTATTCATATCGTATATGTTGACGTTCTCTGCAATCCATTAGTCACCAAGGATTTATCACAGCACCTACTAGAGATTTTTAAAGACCTTGCACCCAAGAGTCCTTGAAAGTTGGCTGAGGAGATCTCTGCCCCACTGATAACTTTCAATTAATCTTGGAATACTGGAAAAATTTGGAAGAGTGTGGGTGGTGTGGCAATATTAAAAAATGGCAAGCGGGGTGACCCAAGTAACTATGACCAGTTAGCCTGACATAAGTTCCATGCAAAATAATGGAGACACTGATATGGGATTCAGCAAATAAAGAATTAAAGGATAGCAATATAATTAGTTAGGCTGCATAGTTTTATGGAAAATCAGTCGTGTCATCCCAACCTGATTGTGTTCTTTGGAATTACAAGTTTGGTTGATACAGGTCACTGCCTAGAGGTAATAGACTTTTGTGAGGTGTTTTGATTTAGTACTGCACAACATTCGGTTTAAAAATTATTATTATACTGTATAAATACAGCACATAGAGTGAGTAGTAAGAGTAGAGTAAGATCTGAGAGCTGAAAAAGTAGTGGCCAATAGGATATCGTTATTGAATGGATGTTTTTCTAGTGAGGTTCCTCTGGGGTTGATTGTAGGTTATGTTCATTCAAAATTTTCATCAATGATCTAGAAGTAAGTATAAGATCAGTGCTGACTTTAAAATTTGTAGATGACACAAAGATTAGCGGAGTGATTAAATAACGAGGAGGACAGAGCAGTCGTACAGATAAAATTTGTCAGTACTGAGATTTTTTTTCTTTAATGGTCCCAGTTTATCAAGCCAAGTTGTATATTGATGAACAAAGAGTGCAGGTCATACCTATGGAATGGGAATGGGAGACTGTATCCTGGAAAGCAGTGTCCCAGGAAAGGATTTATGATTCATAATGGAGAGATAATTCAGCATAAGCTGTTACTGTGATGCTGTGGCAAAAAAGACCAATGAGATCTATGGGTGTATAAATAAGGGACTAGAGAGATGATTTTACTTCTGAATATGGCATTGATGGGACTGATGCTGTAATACTGTGTCCAGTTCTGATGTCTAGATTTTAAATCAAATATTGGAAAAATTGGAGAAGGTGCAGAAAAGAGCTACATAAATAATTCAAGCTTGGAGAAAATACCTTGAAGATTGTTCTTTATCAAAAAGAAGGTTGAGATGTGAGTTGACTGGTATATAAGTGCCTTCACAAGGAGAAAGTACCAGGTGCGAAAGGATTCTTTTAATATATCCGAGAAAGGCATAACAAGAACCAGTTGCTGGAAGCTGAAGCCCAGACCAATTCAAATTAAAAATAAGACACATTCAACAGTGAGGGTGATTGACCATTGAAACAAAGTGCCAAGAGAAATAGTGGATTCTCTTTCTTTTGATTTGAAGACATTAAGATTGGATGCCTTTCTGGAGAGTGTGCTTGTGTCAGAAGTTATAGGGCTCAATAAAGAGCTAATGGTAAAATTCAGTGATCTGTGTTATGCAGGAGTTCCATCTAAATCTAATGATCTGTTTTGGCCTTTAACTACATTAATAGATAAATATCATTTACTTAATTCTGGTTGGTTGAAACATTTTTAACTAATCCAGTCACTGTGATTCTGGAGCACCTCTCGTTCTCTTCTAGATTAGACAACAGTTTTTGCCTAACCTAGTGATGGTTCATTACTAGGAGTGATGGTTAAGTATATGGTCAAAGTGTTGCACTTTGCTGCATAAACTTTAGGCACGTAGGCTGATATCCCTCATTTCCCCCATCCTCCCTCCAAGTACCTAGATCTTATTTAGGTGCCAAACTGTAGCCAACAAAGTTGGTAAGCATTGGATGAAATGCCACAGTTTGAGGAAATGAAAGGTAGAAGTAAACCTAAATTAATTTATGTTCAGAAGACTGTCTAGAAATGGCACTTTTTGTCTATTACCTTTGTCTTTATCATGATTATTGAACTAGAAAAAACAACCCTTATAAAGGTAAATACTGGGGATTGATACCGTCTTTGAAGAATAAAAATTGTCATCAGAATTGAGTTGACAGTTCTTTTGCCTTACCTAACCTAACTAAACTTGTCAGCTAAAATTCTCATTGTATGCCTACCGGGAGAGAAAAGATAACACTCTCTTCTCATCAGGCTTAAATGGGCAGGGGAGAAAGGAAAGCTATTTTGTCAACTGATGATATTTGATCTCTCCAAGCAGCACCTGGATCTAATTAAACTACCAACATTGTGAACTTGAGTCACAAATGATGCAGATTCATTCCCTCTACCAAGGATGCTAATGTTACCTTCACCCGCTTTTCAGAGAAAATCCCTCAAGCTACCGACATTAATTCAGAGCTATGATTAGAATTAAATTTGTAAACCCATACTTCAGAGGGAAATGGCTAACGCAACCAAAAAAAACCCCAAACAAACTTAATGGTATTCCAATGTCTTAATCTCACAATGAATAAGGTCTCCCTCTCTTACTACTTTAGACTTGAATGGCCTTATTGATATCCTAATTTCTCAATAGTGTGTTTCTTCTGTGGATTCAGTTCATCTTTGGAACTTACTATTATTTCCTTCTGGGCCTGCTATCTACAAAGGAAGACCTTGAGAACCGTTGATAAAATGTTTTCTTAAGTATTAATACCATTGTCTCCATATTGGCAGCTGTGGCCATTGCACAGCATATGCTCAGAATTGTATTCCTGCAGGTATGAGGAAGACAAACTGATTTTTGTCCTCTAATTATTTTATCACTTAGACCAACTTCTCGTTTCCTTTATACTGAAAATGCTTTCACCCTTGATAGAAGTAATTGCTAGTTAAGCCCTCCCACTACTTCAGTGATAGCTACATCTTGGAAATCGTCTCCTCCCGCATCTTCTTTCCTGTAATATGGAAAAATCAGTACAAACACTCTGCCAGTACACTTTGACTGGTATTTTGGCAAGTAGGAACTTGTTGGCTGGGTAGAATAGGATAGTTTATCCTCTTACATTTGGGCTTGAATAGTTCTCAACTGTCACCTGCAACAGAAGTTGCCAGAAAGAGCACTAAGTATGAAGAGCAGCTTCTGGATTGGCTGTAGTTACTTAAGTAGTAGACCAGAGGAAATAACCTACTGTGCGTAATGATTTTGCCACATCTCAGGAAAAAGATTAGGAAGTAAAGAAGTATTTTTCAAATTTACAGAAACATTGGATCACCACCCTTGTCTCCACAGATCCATCAACCATCCTAGCCACTCCAAGAAATCTGTTATCTAGAGCCAGGCACTCAGATGCCACAGAATATGATCTAAAGAAAAGTCCAGGATACATACCTAAATACACTTTAAAACTGGCTTCACTAAAAAGGGGCACTCCACTGGAGAAGTAGATTGTATCATGGAATGCAGACTACTGAAATTCCCCAAGAGAACCTGTTTCAAGAGAGAAAAAGAAAGCTCACTGACAACATACCCTAGTTATCTATTAACCCACTCTAGAATCCAAATAATTAGAACCCATACATCATGGGGACCACATCCTGAAGGAAACTCCTGTTCTGCTCTTCAAACAATCCCATACCTCACCATGCTCATCATCAGAAGCAAGCTCCCCACAGATCAGGACACACCAAGGAAAAGCAGCACCAGACCCTGCCAGAACAACAGATGCAAAAGCTATAATTATATCTTCAATACTGTGGTGAGCAATACTTCTCCCCTCCCCCTCCCCCATAACACAGTCTCAAGAACTATAGATTCTATATGCCTATTACACGTGATGCACAGGATGAGGAACATCAGATGCCCCAACAACAACAATTACATGGGTGAATCAGACAATAACTACACATTCAAATGAACTCGCATAGAAAAATGATAAAAGACAGAAACACACTATCACCTATAGCAAACATTTTTTCACAAAGTAATCACTCCATGTCTGACCTCTGTCCTCGTATTCAAAACCTGCACAGCACCTTCAAAAGATTAGCCCAGGAACTTAAATTCATAACTCTGCTGGACATTAAAAACCATGCTGCTTAAGAGAGACATGGTTTTATGGCCTGTTACAAATGTTTGTAACACACCCTGCTGCTTCCAACACTCCTTTTTCCTTTGACTGCAGAGCTGTTAATTGCCTACTTCATTTTTAAGTGGCCTTCTAAAATGTGAACCCCTTATGCTTGACCATCTGTCCTACTTTGTATTTAGTGTAGGCTATGTCTATACTACAAGTTCATCCACTACTGTAATTAAATTGCTTTTGTATATCCTTACAGCAGTGGTCGGCAAACTTTTTAGTCAACTGAGCCAAATATCAACAAAACAGCGATTGAAATTTCTTTTGAGTGCCAAATTTTTTAAACTTAAAATATATAGGAAGGTACATTGTTATTAACTTAATAAGGGTATTCGTAACCATCTCCTTTCACTCCACAAATCAATCAATCAATCTCTCTCTCTCTCTCTCTCTCTGGCTGGCCTCTCTCGCTGGCTGGCTGGCTGGCTCCGGAAAGCCACATCCCAGCCCCGCACCCTGATCCTAGCCGCCTGCTCGGAGGCGGCCCCGGCAACGAGGCACACGGTGGACGCAGACCCTGCCTGTCCCACCCTGGGGGCGGGGACGGCCAGCCCCCAGGCCGGCTCTGCCGCGGCTTTACCGGGGCCCTCCACCCCTCTCCAGGTGGCAGCCAGTGTCCTCGTCCCCCCCACCCACTCTCCTCGTCCCCCCCCCTCTCCAGGCCTCCCTCCAGCCTCCTTACCTGGCTGGAGGCTCGCAGCTGCAGGGACGGCCGGCAGAGCTGCTTCTCAGCCAGGCCGCTCCCACCCTGAGCACGCTCTGTCTGCGCATGCTCAGGGCGGGAGATTTGATTCTCCCCAGCAGCAGTCTGCATTTAAAGGGACCACGGCTCGCACCAGCAAGAGCCAAATTCAAGGGGCTAAAGAGCCGCTTGTGGCTCGCGAGCCGCGGTTTGCCGACCACTGCCTTACAGAGTTCCTTGTGACAGCAAAGTGCATCATTTGTGCTGTTGCATTGTCAGAGAAAGCAGTGCACAATGGGTAGCTTTCCCCTGTGCAACTCACCACCCATCTGTCGCTTGGTATACCTGGAAGGGATCACAGTGCCTCAGGCTAGCATTCCATGATGCAGTTTTCTCCATCCCATCATTCCACAGCCTTCCAACTATATTTCATGCCTCTTTTCAGCAGTGCCTGTAAACTGTTCAACTGTCATCTCTGTGTGAAAGCTGGACCCTGCACTGTTCTCCAGTATTATGTTGAGCATTAGGAACACAAAACTGCTGATCCTGCAGTATTTCAAGTTCCAGAGTGGTAGCAGTGTTAGTTTAGTTCAGCAAAGCAAAGAGTCCCATAGCACTTTTAAAAACTAACAAATTTATTTATTGCACGAGCTTTTGTGGGAGAAAATCCCACAGGAGCTGCAAATCTGCTGATTGATAATATGGTGTCTGCTCTGCTGTGTTCCATGCACAGAAACAATTTAAGATAGCTTCTGGCATTCATGAAGCAGCTGCACATGAGGGCACATAGATTCTGGATGTGGGAAACTGAATGGTAGGATCACATCATTATGCAGGTATGGGATGATGAGGAGTGGCTGCAGAACTTGTGATGTGCAAAGCCTTCTTCCTGGAACTATGTGCGGAGCTTGCCCCTGCCTTCCAATTCAAGGACAACAAAATGAGAGCTGCCCTAGCAGTGAAGAAGTAAGTTGGTGATTGCTATGTGGAAGGTGATCACTCCAGACTGCTACCAGTCAGTCATAAATCAGTTTGGAGTTGGGGTTACAGTGATGGAAATGTGCAGGGCCATTAATCACCTCCTACTGACGCTGGGCAGTGTTCATGAAATAGTGGATGGGTTGCAGCAATGGGATGCCCTAACTGCGGTAGAGCAATGAATGGCACATGCACCTACAGTTTGACCCCAGACCACTTTTTGTGAAAGAGCTACTTTTCTATGGTATTGCAAAGGCTTTGGTGGATCATTGGGGTTGTTTCACTAATATCAACAGGAGGTGGTGAGGGAAGATTCATGTTGCACGCTTCCTGAGGAACATAGGCCTGTAGAGAAAGCTGCAAGAAGTGACTTTCTTTCCAGATGAGAAGATTGCAATTGGACATGTGGAAATACCAACTGATCCTTGGAGATTCAGCCTATCCGTTGCTTCTATGGATCATGAAGCCTTACACTTGCAGCCTGGACTGCAACAAGGAGCGCTGTGACAATAGGTTCATCAGTTGGATGACGATTAGGCTCAGTTGGAAAAGGACTGTTGAATGTCTTTGGCTGCTTAAAGGGTTGCTGGTTGTGTCTTTTTGGCAAGCTGGATCTCAATAAGGAAAATAATCCCATGGTCATAGCAGCCTACTGTGTTCCGCACAACATTTGTAAAGCTGTGGGGGACAAGTTTCCACAAGAGTGGAGCATTGAGATGGATCATCTGGCTGTGCATTTGAGCATGGATGTTGGAGAGGCTCAACGGGCAGCTATTCAAATCAGGGAGGCTTTAAAGGAGCATTTTGACAATGAGTCCCAGTAAGATGGGTGTATGTAATGCATTGAGCCAGGTGTTTTCTTGTACTGTATTGTGAATCTTGTAATGATTTCTGTGTGCATATTAATTTCACAGTGCAACTGCACTGATTACAACTGACTTTGTATTTCAGCAGCAACTATTATATATATAGGAAACAAAGATACCTTCTCTTTCTATTAAGTATATTTTTTCGACACTGATTCAAGCATTTCTGTGTTCTTCAGTGAACAAGAAAATCAAGAGCTCCTTTTGAAATGAGACTCTCACAGCTGGGTAGACAAACAGCTGTCATGAAACGTGTCCCTCGAGGTCGAGTGCAGTCAGTGCTGCATCAGCACAGGAACATGTGAGGAATGTTGGGTTGAGTGTGGGGAGGGCATGGAAGGTAGTTCTGTATAGGTTGCAGGAAGAGGCAAACATGGATGTGTTACACCTGCAGCACAATCAGTGACCTCAGCATATCCGCTTGGTCCTGGAGCAACTATATCATCTGCTTTTGCCTCTATTTGGTATCCATTCAGAGTTTCTCATTGATGTCCTCTTTCTGTGCTCACTGCTCACAATGCAATTATTCAGAGGATTGCAGCACCTCCAGGAACATGTCTTTCTTACTCCTCTTCTTTTCATTTCCTTGTCAAATGGAGTCGTTCAGCAAGTGTTCACAAGGAGACCATCAAGGGCATATCTGCAGAAGCTAAAGAAAAAGTAGACAGAGGCACTATTGTGAGTGTACTCACACAGCATTGATCCAAACAAATAAGAAACACCATTTTCTCGCTTTCCAGTGGCAGAAACACACCACAGCAAGAGCTCTAGTCATGGCCTTAGGGGAAGGGGCAAGATAGGACAAAGTTTGGGGAGGCTTCATAGGGGTTTCACTAAAAGTGCGCAGGGCCACTCTTCTGAATACTGGCACTGTTTTCCACAGGCTGTGGTGATCGCAGCTAATATCTTGTTCCTGGGGGTAACCAAGGATGCAAGAGTACAACTATTGTACGCACATGGCTGCAAACAGGATCTGTATGCTGCTGGCCTATGTGCTGCTTTAGTAGAGGATTGCAGAGTGTCTCCAGGAAAGTTTCCTACTGATCTCTGTGATGGATTCCCAGGAAATCCTGGTGTGCACAAACAAACTTTTTTCACCAGAGGAATGAGCAGCAGATTCAAACCATGCCTGAGTTGGTTATTTCAATCCCCATTCTACCCTGACTTAAAAAAACAAACAAACAACAAAGCACTACCTCACTTCTCCCTACAGTATCAAAGCTCAAGTACTTACTGGAGTTTCCCTCTCCTGCCTCAGGTGTGCCTGATCTGAAGTGCTGGGATTGGCCAGACCCCTCCAAAGTTAAAAAGAGGCCCTGACTTGCAATGCCATCAGGCAGCCTTGTCATCTATCTCGCGCCCCCCCCCCCCCAACTTCCCTCCTCCTGCAACTCCACTCTCTTATCCATCATGTCATCCTTGAAATATACTCCCCTGTTTCCAGCCTTCCTGAAGTACCCACGGGAGTCTTCGGCATTGGTGGAGGTGTGGTTATCAGTAAGAATGGAGTGCAGCTCCTTGTAAAAGTGGCATGTCTTTGGTGACACACCAGACCGAATGATTGGCCTCCCTTGCCTACTGGTATACCTGCTGCAACTCCTTGGTCTTTGTACAATGCTGCTACTTGTCCCTTATTGTGCCCCTTCTCCTCCATGCCTCAAGCAATCTGCCTGTAGATATCAAAGTTTCTGCAGTAGGAGTGGAGCTGTGTGACTGCACAGCTTCCTTTCTCCACAGATCCACCTCTCCAGTGTACTCCAGGAAGGAGCATGTGTTCTGCAGGGAGCTGGCATAGTCAGGTGGGCAGATGCTATATGAGCTGTCCACGCCAAGCAAACAAGAAGAAGAATTTCAAAAGTTCCTGGGGCTTAAGGGAAAAGGGCACATGCCTCTGAATTTGGCTGCAAGGCAAAGTTCAAACTGATGACCATTGTGCTCATGATGGGCATTATGAGGACACCTCCTGCAGGCCACTTAGGGCAACATAAGCAGTGCAATGTCTACATTTATACTTCATTGCTCTAACTGTATTGCCATAAATTCCATTCTTCTCTTTGAAGTGGTTTTATTATGTTGGCCTAGCAGCAGAATTAAATTGGCAGGAGGAGCATTGCCCTGTATACAGCTCCATTGTTACGTTGACACAAACTGCTTTATGTCAACTTACTGTGTAGTGTACATATGGACCAAGATACTCTGGTTCACTTCTCCAACCTTTAAGAAGTGCTGTATGAAACTCAAGACTGTTCCTTTCACTAACAGATGTTAGTCCAACAAAATATATTGTCTCACTAACCTTGTCTCTCAGAAGATAGTATGGTATTAATGAAATTTAAACAGCCTGAACAATTACAAAATCTAAGTTATAAAAATAACACTTGTCCAGTGGAGAGTTTACGTTTTCCAGTCTAGATGTCATTGCTCACGCAGTTCTCCACAAAAAGCCTTCAATTTTATGAGTTTATAATTTTGCTAAAAACCCAAACCCGAATCAAACCATTAGACACATTCATAGCTGAAACATGAATACAAGGGTTTCTGGTATATAATCATTTGTAGGATTCCATGGTTGAAGCTTATTATGGTGTCCTGGAAGTTGATGCTAATGTGTGAGTATTTTAGAGAAAAGTTGATTGAATGTGGTGGGGGTTGAAGTTGGGGAAATCTGTGACGAAGTTTAAGTCATCTGTGGAGAGGATGAAAGTCTGAACAATATTGGATTTGATTGGGATTAGATTAGATTTTTCCAGAATGTTTTTCTTGAGGTGGTGCCTGAAGAGGTTGGCATAGTGGGGGGCCAGTCATTGGGTATGACTTCTGATGGTTTAGGGAAAGTGTTTATTGTTAAATATGAAGTTATGAGTAAGGATTAAATAGATGAATTTGTTGTGTTTGTTGCCCATTTTGTTTTGTGGATATTTTAGGCAAGTGGTGATGCCACCATTGTTAGGGATGGGATGTTGGTGTATAGGGAGGTGACATCCGTGGTGGCACAGATAATGTTCTGAGGGAGTCTGTTATTGTTGTGGAGATTCTTGAGAAAGTCTGTTGTGTCTTGGAGGAAACTGGACCTTTGTGTGGTGAGTGGTTTGAAGATAGTTATTGTTCACTTCATTTTTAGTGGCTACAGCTGTGTGTGAACCCCTTCTGCATAATAATCTGTCTCCATCTGTCCTTTTTTTTGTTTGTATGTTCTGGTTACCCTCTCCAGTCCTGAGGACAAACTTTGTGATGCTTGAAAGCTTGTCCCTTCCTCCAACAGAAGTTGACTCAGTAAGATACTATCTCACCTTCCTTATCTCTTTCACGTCCTGGGGCTAATAGGGCTGCAGCACTGCACATAGCATATCCTCTGACACTTAAGCATCTGAAAACAATACGCACAATTCTTTTGGCATAATGAACAAAGCTGATAATACCACTGAACTGCTTCTCCTTTACCAATGATGACAAATCAGTCTGAAGCATTAATTCCATTAATGGTAACCATGTAATAGTCAGGTGACATGTTCTGCGTATTGACTGATAACACAGTTCTGACAGTCAAAGGCCATAGATTAACTTTGAGGGTTGCATGTTTGACATGTCTATGTTAAATTATAATTAAAATTGATCTTTAAATATTTTCTTGAAATATATAGCTAGATAATTGTTCTATTATATTTGTGGGAGAAAGCGCTTTCAAGTGATACCCAACTTAATCCATTTCCAATCATATTATCAACATTTCTACCAACCAGAGGACCTGCAGTGGAGGGCTAGTGGGAGGAGGGAAGTGAGAGCAGAGATCCCTCCTGCCAAGGTGGCACCATTGAAATTATGGTTCTGTAGATTTTTATTAATCAAATTACATTGTTTTTACTTTTCTATCATTAACTTGCTCACACAATTACACATACTTGTGTAGGCTATTGACATTCTGCCTTGAATCTTAAGGTACTTCAGTTGTAGTTCTCTCCAGCTTACCCATATGGAACATAGCATGGTGGAAAAATGAAGGGAAAATCAGAGACTCTCCTGTCTCTCTTTATTGAGTGCCTGGATGGAGATATGTGGAGACCCAGGCCCTTCTGAAGTGCAAAAGATCAGAGCAGGATTTTCCTGCAGACTTCCTTCCTTGAAGCAGGAATATTCCCCAGAAGCAGCAGCAGCACTTCAGCAAGAAAGTCCTCCAGGCCTGGCATAAGGTTGGACTGCCTTCGCAGCCTTGTTGTAGCTCAGGGCTACTCCCTTCCAGTGCTGTCAGCCCAGCTCTGTCTCCCCTACCAGCAGCAGGTCAAGGGCTCTTGGAACATCTAGGATTCGAGCCTGGTGCCCACATGGTGGGGTGAGTCTTTATCTAGGCAACATCTGAATCTCCCTTAAACAAAGTATAGGACCTTGGGAAGCCACATGCTGGACCAATTTAGCACAGCTAATTCCGATGAGACCCTCTTCCAGAGGGCAAGAAAACTCCCTGAAAAAGCAAACATAATTTCTTCCCCTTTCTAGGGGACACTCTGAAATGTTTCTCTCTCTCTCTCTCTCCATTTAATGAGGAGGAGGAAGTGGATCGATAGAAGCATGAGGGAGACGTCTTGTTGATATTTGGACCCCTCTGGTTGCTACAGCAAAAAGCACAAATTGGCTTTGGACCTATTTCCTTCCTTTCTGTCATCCTTCTCCTCCTCCTTTCTGTCTGTTTCAGAGAAAGTCCAATAAGGCCCTGGATTATAAAAAGAGCACTAACACAACAACCCTCTCCCCCCAATCTTCCATCATTTGAAGTGTTTACTTTGGAGGATTCCTCTAAGATGAGCAAAGACAAATATGTTTCCCACCAGTGACCTAAATCCCAGTACTCCTCTTGGGAGAAAGCTGAGTTGACCTAGATTAGAAAGAAGAGGTGATTAATGACAAACTTTATCCAACAGATTATTTCAGCACTTGTACTGAAAGAGAATAAATACTGTAGATATGCTTCCAATGAAAACTCCTACAAAGGAGATGAAAAGCCAGTCGGTCAAACTGGGAAAATGTGATCACTAATGATATTACACCTTTGGTTCCATCCTAGACTATCGTATTCCCACAAATCCTTCCTTAGAGAAAATGATCGATGAGGAACCAGAGCTTCCAGCAAAGACCAAAAGATTGAATAGTCTGTCTAGAAAGTGCTGTGATGTCCATTACGCAAAATCAAATCAGAGCCCAATACTACCAGTGCAATCCTTGTCCTTTTGGTTCAGTAACAGTACTGCTATTTTTTAAAAGTGCTGAGAGCGTTCATAGTAGCTTTCCATACAGGAAAGGGGCTATGTCTCATCTTTCTTGGATGACCCCCCTCTTCCAACAGTCATAGACAGCATCACCCAGATAATAAAGATGTGCAGAACCACACTTCTGTAATGAATTGGGAAAATCAGTTAACATCATTTCAGTGAATTCCCCATACCACATTGGAAATGGTCACTGTCTTCTATAAAGTTTTCTTATTGCAAAAGAGACGAGATGTTAAAGCATCTTATCAAAACAGTCCACCTCTCAAGGGAAGTACCCATTCATATGCTTCTATGTCTTCAGGGATTAATGGCCTCTGTGGTTATTCTTCATTGAACCTGTACTCTCATGAGGTCATTGCAGAACTTTCTGTTCTCTTTTCCTCAGAAATCTCTTATCCCTTGGTCAGGGAAGGTATCTTTTCCATGGAGGATTCACAGGCAGTTCAGATGATAGATGAATCTGAGCAGATTCAAGTCAGGCTTCCCAATAGATGAACCAGCCCAGGACAGTTATCACCACGGATGCAAGTCTGTAGAGCTGGGATGTTCACACCAGGTCAAGAACTGTCCAAGAGGTCTGGTCTAGTGAGAGCAAATTTGAGTGTGAACTGGCTAGAGCTCACATCTTTGCTCTGTTCTGTGGACTCCCTTCATGAGCTAATCATGATGGACAACCCCTCAGCTGTGTCATATATCAATATGCAAGGAGGAATGAAGTCTACAATCCTCAAAGATGAATTCACCTTTTGATGACTTGAGTGTAAATTGTCTTCTCCTGCATCCTCTATGGGAAAAGAATGTAATGGCTTAGTATCTCAGCAGGCAAAGGCTAGATTATTCAGAATGGGGACAACACCCAGAAGTGTTCCATCTATTGGTAAAAGGAATTTGGTCTTCCAGATTGGCAGCTGTTTGCCTCCTATCTGAATCACAAGGGTTCAGTGTTCTGTCACCAGTGGAATCATAAACCCAAGATAGGACCTGTGTTCATTTGAGGGGGTCCCATGGAGTCTAATTATACACACACAAACTGTTCAGGATTTCTCCAGGTCCTAAGTGGAAAAAAGAGAAATTTCACTGGAAGAGACCTATAAAACTGCAGTCCATCCTGTTCTCTTCCTTCATCTCCCTAACCCCTCTCAAAAGTTTTCATGCCATTCTTGGTTATGGACTGCTCAGTAGAACATTTGGCAATAATCCTCTTTTCAACTCTGCTGTTCTCTCTGAAACAGATGGCTAGAGCCCTATTTCAAGACTCGGCAATCAATCATACTAGGAAAAATATCAGAATTTTTACCTTTTGAAATACATCTGCATTTCCAGTGCATTTTCAGTCTGAAACTAATTTAACCTATATTTTAGTGTTTTGTTTTTGATTTTTTTTTGGTGCTCATCTTAAATTACATTTTATCCAAAAATGGTTTATCCTCCAATTGTTTCATATTTAGGAGCAGGAGTCCTCCACTAACTAACAGAATTGTCTTTGAGTGATTTCCTCTCATGGATTCCATTCTTGTGCACATACTGGTACTGGAGCTAAATCTCCAGAGTTTAAAATATGTCTTTTCTGTGACACATCAATGCCGCTCAACAATGGGTATGCTAAGTGCCTTTTTCTTGTATGCAAAGGCTAAATTCTTGACTGTTTCTCAATCTGCTCCTCTTCCAAGTGGACTCAACGTTAGTGATGCCAGCCCAAAGTATTTTTTTGTTGTTTTGTTTTCCCTGATGTTCTCCATGAAGACCTTCAGGGACACAGAGAAGGAACAGCTATGGCTCAATTCTCCTGAGTACCTTTTTCTTCATGCCCCGACATACCATGATTCCACCTTCAGCTCCAGGGCTCAGACATAGAATTAT
This sequence comes from Pelusios castaneus, assembly GCA_007922175.1. NCBI lineage: Eukaryota > Metazoa > Chordata > Testudines > Pelomedusidae > Pelusios > Pelusios castaneus. The sequence continues at coordinate 9,244,829 of ML685814.1, forward strand.
AGAATAATAAGGATGGAAGGGACCTCACAAGGTCATCTAATCCAACTCCCTGCTAAAAAGCAGGACCACTCCCACTAAATCACTGCAGCCAGGGTTTTGTCTAACCGGGCCTTAAAAATCTCCAAAGATGGAGATTCTATCACCTCCCTAGGTAGCCCATTCCAATGCTTCACCACCCTCGTAGTGAGAAAGTTTTTCCTAATATCCAACCTTAACCTCCCCAGCTGTAATTTGAAACCATTGCTCCTTGTTCTGTCCTCTGTTACC
>ML685814.1:9255095-9268129 GCA_007922175.1 Pelusios castaneus
AGGTGTTAGGATTCAAAACACTGGGGAACAGCACATAGAGGAGGGGGAGGTCAATTCACTTGATGTAATGCGAGAAAAATACATTACATTGACCTCCCCCTCCTCTATGTGCTGTTCCCCAGTGTTTTGAATCCTAACACCTATTTTGATTTGCTGTTACAGCCTGACCTGATGCTACGTCATACACTCCCCGCTTTCTTGTTCCCCTGTATGTTGCAGACACAGATTATCGTAGCAGCTGCAGCAATTGATCACACCCTGAGTAGATAAAAATAGAATCCGCATCTGGAGGCCAATCCGCAACAATGGGGCTGCGGATGTTCACATCTGCAGATGCGGATACCTGCGGATCTGAAGCGGATACCTGTGGATCTGCAGGGCTCTACCAAACAGGCAGCTTTTGAATGTGTGGACCTTAAACTCTCTGCGTGTGTGCATGTGTGCGCCCCATCTCTGAAATGTTATAATTCACTTCAAAAGAATTGTGCCAGTCGTTTTGTTAAAGTCTGGATTGCTTTGAAGATGAAAGTTGCTGTAAAGATTTTTCATTAGCTCAGGTTACTTTAAATGATGTTATATGACTGATATAATACTGTCTGTAGCCTCATTTTATGATTTGGCATTTCATGTGTATAATTTAAAATAAAATATTGAAACTTAAGGTTTATGTGAGGCAAATTTGGTTCTAAAATCCTCATGGAAGACCGCATTATTATGGCTCCCATGTGTTTGACTTTAGTTCTTGGAACTGCATATTTTCTCACTCCATCTATATTTATTGAGCAGCACTTTTTTTTTTTTTTTTTTAGAACTGAAGTAAACTTGTCTACTGGAGGGGAGAAGAGTGGAATAAATAGACAGCTGTCTTATTCAGATTTCCTAGAGGAGAATCTTGGTCACAACCACTTAGAAAATGTAGCTAATTAAGTTTAGATTAAGTAGTTTGTAGTACAGCTATAGCCATTTTGGAGTCTAAAAGATAGGAAGCTAGTTTTCTTTAGAGACAAAGAAGTTCTCAGTTTTCTTTTGCTGTTTCACACTTACATGTTTTTCTCTATTTCTTTAGGAAAAGAACAATAAACAAATTAAATGGTGGATTAGCTTGTTGGCAGAGAAGTCTAGCAGAAAAATCAGTTGTCTTGAAAGCTTTCTCACTCACCTTGTATCATTGTTCTCTTTCTGAAAGATAGATGAGGCTTTCACCCCTTTTTGTACTTTTTAGATCTGAGAAATCCCCATCTAATGGTGGTTCTTAAACATCTCACAAAGCTAATACCACGTTATACTCCTATCATCCTGAAGGGCTCCAAAGTGCTTCGTAAATTACTCTAAACTGGAAATATTTCCTACTAGTTTATTTTTGTTAACTTTGTGGATTTTTTTAAACATGTAAATTTATAGCAAATATTTACTAATGTCTTCATCCCCATACATAGATACTCTAATACTCATTTTGTGCTGTCCTGCAATGGAAATGAGCAGCAGTAGGAATGCTCACTTCTGTCGTCTTGTTTTTGGACCACTGTTCATACTTTTTCCGACAGTGCCATAGGATTTTACTTACTGTCAGTATTTTCCTGACTGGCTCAGTCTTTCCACAACCATCATCTTGTCATTCCTTGGGAAAGGGCAGTGCTGTCCCTATCCCCTAAATTTTAGAAGATTAATGTTCCACTATGGAAATTAAACAAGTCTGAATATTCAGCAGCGTCTCTTGTAGAAAGTGAAACTGAGTCAAAACACATCTGCATTACTCTATATGCTTACAGCACCATTGAAGTATAATCAGCTTTTGAGGTGAAAGGTGACAGTTCATAGTCAACAAATATGTGCTGCACAACAAATGAATTAGCGTATCCATATGTTTGAACATTGGGTGTATTGTGTTTTTGCATGTCCTTTGCCAGTTGCTTTGTATCCTACTTTGGAAGTGTGAAAGTGTTAAATCTTCTTGTTGAATATACTGATGATATATTTTTCCCACTCTCTTCCAGACTGTTACTTTGTTTTCTTATAGCAGATGTCCAGCTTGACAATTTTACAGCAGAAAAAAAAATTAAATGGAGGTAGTCAAAACTGTGTGTTAATTTTTCTTCTGCAAATTCTGTTTTCATGTAGAAGAGCTTCAAGCCATTTTTATTATTGAGGTAGCATCTAGAGATCCCCGTTGAGATCAGGATTGCATTATGCTAGTTCAGAGGTTCTTATACCGGGGATGGTGACCCCTCAAGTGGTCATCAGGTTATTATGGGGGACATGGTTTGTGAGCCTCATGTCTGCTGATAAGGGTGGCATGGCATGAGGGAAGTCATCACTTTTTTTTGGTGGAAGGTGAAGGGGGTGCGTTGTCATAGCCTGCAATATTTTCAAAGGGGTCCTAGCCAAAAAAAAAAAGTTGAGAATCCCCGCACCAGACATTTTTCAAACAAGAAGAATGTGTTCGTCCCTTCCCTGAAGAGTTTACAATCTAAATCATAAAAACAAACCCCTAAGAGAAGGAATATAACATTGAAGAGGTTTGAACAATATGATGGTCTTCTAATTAGTCTTCTAATTTTTTGTTGCATTTGTTATCTTTTTTTAAAATAAGGGAAAGGGGAACAGGGTAGTATGGAGGGCAGTTGAAGTGAGTCTGAATTGAAGAGATTAAGGGAAGGGAGTGGTAGCAAACAGCCAAATAATAGGACGAAAATTGTCCATTGGAAAAAAAATTGGATGATGGGGAGCATGTTTTGTTTGTTTGTTTTTGTTTTTTGTTTTTCCCCTGGGGGTACTCAGAATTGAGTGACCTCATCAGCACTTGCCCTTAGCGTCAGGAAGTCGTATCTATGTCTGCTGGGGTTCAGGTCCCCAAACTCCACCAGCCACAGGAACATAGCCATTTCCCTTTAGTTCTCTCAGGCCTCACTGTCTCTACAGGTTAGTGAAAGACAAATTCCATCTCCTAAAGCGTCTCCCTAGATCATCCAGCTCCTGGTCCTCTGGACACACAGTATTTACAGATCCACTGATTCCAGAGATCTTTGATTTCCTATTGTGCTATTTGAGGGGTAAGTCCCCGTTGTGATGAAATGTGAAATTAGTTATTAGTTTTTGTGGGGCATTTTTCCAGGAAATTTGTATTGCGTTGTTGTATCTTTTTAGTGGACTTTAGGCAAGGTTATTCTGGCCTATGCTATACATTATGCTTGGATGTAGTTCTTCATTGTCACTTATATTTTCACATATTGGTTCTTTCATTCCTATATTACACTTATTTCCAGAAGTAGATTTAATCTCTGAATCGAGAAATTAAATGTTGACATGCTATACAGAAATTTTTTAGCATGGATGTATATCTTAGATGTGCAGATAGATAAAGAAAGAAAATTATTGCTCCATGACTGCAGTTTACCCTTTCCAAACAGGCCGCAGTTTAAGGAAAATGCTGAGCTCTGAGTACCACACAAGCTATTTGGGTTTTTTTTGTGACCCAGTTTTTTTTTTTGCTAAAACACATATGGGTTTCCCCCCCCCCCCCATTTAATTACAATTGCTTTTCTTTTTTCTTGTCAGGACAAGAGAGGATCAGTAAAATCAGCTTTCTAATATAGGAATAAGGACTGAGAAAACATTTTTAAATATACTGTGGTTGTAAGCAAGTATTAAAATTGTATAGATGTTTTGAGTTTATAGATAGTGTTACTTCTGAGAATCATCTCTGTACAAGACTTAATTAGCCCTAGGCTAAAATATTTCAAGATTCAGTAGCTATGTTCCCTCTAGGATAGTCTGGCAAACTAGACATTGATTTTCTCAGCCGTCCCAGCCATTTTCATTGACACAGTACTCACTTTCTGTGTTGGATATTTTGACAGAAACTCCCATTTTTTTGTTTTTGTTTGGGGGTAGTTGAATGTCAGGTGGAACCGTCCAGCACATCCATGGGCTTTAGTAAATTATTCCTTTCCCTCAGTGCTTTTCCTTCTGTATTTAAACTAGAGCTCAAAGAGGTTTTATTATTTGCAGTCAGATAGATGAGTTTTAAAAGAATCTAATTTCAAAAAGATTATAATACAATTAAAATCAGGATATCTTTGGCTTTAAGTGAGTGGGAGACCTTGTGGGTGTTGCGGAGTAAGTTAACTCTGAATTCAAATGATTTATTTTTAATAAAACATTACTATATTTGAATAAATGTAAGTACATTAATTTTAATAAAAGCGTAATAGATATGTATCCATATAAACCAGCGACATTCTTCCTGCTTTGTGGAGGATAAAAATGTAGGTACAGGATTGCAGAAATCCTTCACTAAGATCTTTCTGAAAAGGAAAGTAGTATAAATGCATTTACATTTTGTGGTAGTAAATATTTAATTTTAATAGGGTTCAGTAATTTTAAGTGTGAGTAACATGCAACTATGTGAATATGAACAAAAAGATACAAAGAAAATACGTTGTTGTCTGCTGATTACTTATGGGACTTGGACAGCCTTTTTCTTCTCATCCTCTGCCATGGGAAAGTGTGTGTATTGGGGTATTTGTCCTCCTCTGAAGAATCTGATTGCTTATAGTCCACAGCTAAAATCAGGCTACTAAATTAGATAGTTATGATTAGATAGATCATTTCTTTAGAGTAACTCCTCTCCGTGCTCAAACAAGAACTGTATGTTCTTCTCTGAGTGATTTCTCATGTGAATTCCACTTTAGGTGTGCGCGCGCTGCATGCACGAGCTGCCGGAAACTTTTCCCCAGCGTCCCCCAGGGCCATCAATGGAGCCCCCTAGAGTCGCGCCTCCATGGCGCACTATAAAAGGCCCTGACGGCCCTTCCCTCCCAGTTCCTTCTTACCACCTGTAGTGGCAGCTGGAATGTATCTCTTGCGCTCCGCAAGAGCTTCCACATTTGTTTTTCTCAATTAATTCGTTTGACATAGTTAGTTTAGGATTAGTGTTATACATAGTTAGTCAAGGAACGTCCCCCACCAACGAGGGGATCTGCTCCCCAGAGTGGAACCGGGGCATGCCCGTCTTTAAGTCGTGCGGCACGTGCAAGAAGCCGATGCCCCTGGATGACCCACACTCCTCTTGCTTCAAGTGCCTCGGCAAAGCCTACCTAGGAGAACACTGCAAGATCTGTAAGAGTTTCTGCCCTAGGATGCAGAAAGAATGGTGCCAAAGACTAAAGCTCCTAGTGATGGAGGAGGCGTTACGCCCCCCTTCGGCACCGGAAACTTGTGGTGCGGCCTTGGTGCAGACCGCGTCAGTCGCTGCGCTCCAAGGAGCCACGGCACCGCCGCTCCTCGGCACAGAGGAGGGAGCCCGAAGGCAAGCAGCGGCACCGCTCCTATTCCCTGGTGCCGCTTAAAAGGAGGAGAGTGGATAGAGGCCGCTCCCCTGCGCCCAAGGACAAAGAGGGAGCTGGCAGAGCAGGACCCTTGGTGGGCCGCTCCATTCCGGGCAATCGGGACCCGGCCCCCTCAACTCCGGCCCCGGGCAGGGGCTCGTTGAGTCTGGCACCGGTAAGCTCCCCAAAAGGGAGATCCTGCAGGAGGATCTACATCTTCCCTCTACTCCCGAGACCTTCGAGGCGGCCAAGTAGTTAATCAAAGAGTTGGCTTCCCTGGAACAGAGCCTAACCCTGGCACCGGCATCCAGTGGTAAACCCTCGATGCTTAAGAGACCGAGGTCCCTATGGCACTGCCCGAAGGCACCGTCACCGCACCAGGGTCGGGAAAGTGGTCGGCAAACTGAGACCTCTAGACCACGGCAACATGGGCCTTCAAGCAGAGGAGATAGTACAGGAAGCTGACCTAATGGTAGACATTCTAACCCTGGAGGGTCCCTCAAGAGTTGCCCTGCCCCTCATAAAGACTATCAGGGACAACACTAAGGCTCTATGGCAGATCCTGGCCTCCGTAACCCCTACCGCCAAGAAATTAGAGAGAAAGTACTTCCTCCCCTCCTCTGGGTACGAACACTTCTACACCCACCCCACCCCAGAGTCATTGGTAGTGGCAGCTGCCAATGAGAAAGAGTGACAGAGTCATCAAGGCCCAACACTGAGGGCCAAGGACTCTAAGCGCCTGGACCTCTTTGGGCGCAAGATCTATGACACGGGGGGCTGCAACTTAGGATCGCAAACCAGCAGGCGATCCTAAGTAGATACGCCTTCAACTCCTGGGCCTCCCTGGACAAATTCCAGGACAAGCTCGACCAATCGTCAAGAACGGACCATCGTCTGTGATGGTGTCCAAGGTCGTCCTCCAGTCCATCCTGGATGCCACTGATGCAGCAGCCCACTCCATGTCCTCTGTGGTGGCTATGAGACGGTGCTTGTGTCTCCAAGCATCAGGTCTGCCCCAGGAGGTCCAAAACACTATTCAGGACCTCCCTTTCGAGGGCCCAGACCTGTTCTCTACACAAACGGACTCAAAGCTTCAGAGCCTGAAGGACTCGAGAGTGATTCTGAAGTCTTTGGGCCTGCATACTCCTGCCCCCCAGCGTAAACATTTTAAGCCCTTTAACCTCCACCGAGGGGTTATAATCGGAGGCAGGATTTCAGCTGCAGGCGGGGCCAAAACAACAGGAGTAGAAGTGCGTCAGACTCGGGCCAAGGTTGCTCTCGTCACCCATCTTCCCAAAAGAAAGGCTTTTGAGGGTGCGCCTGAGGTCAGCGTCCCTCTCTCAGAATCGGATCCATCCCTCCCTGTGTTCCACAACTGGTTATCCCATTTCTCCCATGCATGGGAATGCATCACTTCGGACTAGTGAGTCCTCTGCACTATAAAATGGAGCTACTCCCTGCAGTTCTCTTCTGTACCCTCTTCCCACCCCCATTCTATACTCCGTCCCTTTTTAGGGACCCATCTCACGTACACCTGCTCCACCAGGAGGTTTGCCAACTGATGGAAGCGGGAGCGGTGGAGAAGGTTCCCCCCCATCAAAAAGGGAGAGGTATTTCCTCATACCGAAAGCAAAGGGCAGGCTCTGCCCCATCCTCGACCTAAGACACCTCAACAGACACATGAGGAAGCTCATGTCTCCCTAGCTACCATCATCCCCCTCCCTGTATTCGGGAGATTGGTACACCGCCCTCGATATGAAAGATGCGTGCTTTCATATAAGCATAGTGCCACACCACAGACAGTTCCTCAGATTTGTAGCAGATGGAACCCACCTACAGTTCACAGTGCTACCATTCGGTCCTTCAGCAACACCGAGGGTCTTCACCAAGTGCCTATCGGTAGTAGCGGCTTTCCTCAGACGTCAAGGTATCCAGGTATTTCCATACCTCGACGATTGGCTAGTGAAGGCTCCAACCAGAGATCAAGTAAGAAGGCACCTTTGGGTGATCCAGCACACCTTCAGCGCCCTAGGTCTGGTGATAAACATTCAGAAGTCCATTCTCTCGCCCACTCATAGGATAGACTTCATAGAGGCTGCTCTGGACTCAACCCAAGCCAGGGCATCGCTTCCAAGGGATTGCTTTGAAACGATCAGCAGCTCTTTAAGGGAGCTAAGAGATCACCTGTTGTGCACGGCGTGTGCAGTATTAAGGCTCTTGGGCCTATTTGCAGCTCGCACATCAGTCATAAGATATGCAAGACTGAGAATGAGGCCCCTACAGTCCTGGCTGGCCCCAGTTTATCGCCCCGCCTGGGACAGCATGGACAAGATAGTGACAATTCCCCAGTCTGTCCTCGAAACCGTGAACTGCTGGAACAACCCCGAGTGGGCGTGTGCGGGCGTCCCCTTCAGCCCCCTCAACCGTCAGTCTGTCTTGTCACAGACGCATCAAACATTGGGTGGGAGGCGCATCTGGGGGACCTCAGGACCCAAGATCTGTGGAGCCAGCGGGATCTCCTGGCTCACATCAACATCCGCGAGCTCAAGGCGGTGCACCTCGCATGTCACGCCTTCTGCCTGCACCTACAGAAAAGGGTAGTGTCAGTCCGCATAAACAGGCAAGGTGGGACACGCTCCTCTCACCTGTGCAAAGAGGCCCTGAATCTCAGGGGGTTTTGCATCTCCCACTCAATCCACCTGATAGCGGCGTATGTGCCAGGCCAGCAGAATACCCTAGCGGATTCCTTCAGCAGGTCCTTCCTGAGACACGAGTGGTCCCTACGGGAAGAGGTTCTACGTGGCATCTTCCGAAAGTGGGGCACTCCCCAGTGGACCTGTTTGCATCGGAGACAAACAAGAAGTGCGAGAACTTTTGCTTGTTCCAAGGGCGGAGCCCGGGATCTATCTCGGACGCATTCCTCATGCCCTAGGGGGGCCAACTCCTTTTAAGGCATTTTCTCCTACCTCGCTTATCCACAAAGTACTTATTAAGATCAAGCAGGACCAGGCACCGGTAATTCTCATAGCCCCAGCCTGCGCCAGGCAGCACTGGTTCCCCACGCTTCTCGACCTGCGACCCCATAACCCTACCTTGCTTGCTGGATCTCCTCTCCCAAAACAAAAGGCAGGTTGAGGCACCCAGATGTGAAAGCGCTACATCTCACAGCGTGGAACCTCCGTGGCTGAATGCAGCGGAGCTACAATGCTCACAACAGGTCAAGGACATTCTACTCTGCAGCAGAAAGCCCTCGACGAGACTAAGCTACCAAACTAAGTAGAAGCGCTTCTCCTCGTGGCTGGCGGACAAGAATATGGATCCCCCCTCGGGCCCCCATTCCCTTAGTCCTGGACTACCTGCTAGCCCTCAAGCAACAAGGCCTGGTGAACTCTTCCATTCGGGTCCACCTGGCGGCAATCTCAGCCTTCCACAAAGGGGAGGCAGGTCGCTTGGTCTTCTCGAACCTGCTAGTTAAGAGATTCCTGAAAGGCCTTGATAGGATCTTCCCCCACCCCCAGTCCGCTCCCCAGTAGCCCAGTGGGATCTAAACCTCATTCTCACAAGGCTCACAGGCCCCCCGTTCAAGCCCCTGGGGTCTTGCTCACTGCTCTCTCTCTTGGAAAGTGGCCTTTCTTGTGGCCATTTCCTCGGCTAGAAGGGTTTCAGAGATCAAAGCACTGACAGCAGACCCACCGTACACTGTATTTTTTTTTTTAAAGACAAGGTGCGCCTCCGTCCACACCCAGCTTTTCTCCCCAAGGTCGTATCGAGTTTCCATGTAAACCAGGACATCTATCTGCCAGTGCTGTGCCCGAAGCTTCACGCAACTGACAGGCAATGCAAGCTACGTACGCTGGACGTGCGTTGTGCCGTGGCCTTTTACCTAGAAAGGACTAAACCCTTTAGGAAGTCCCCCCCAGCTCTTCCTAGTGGTGGCGGACAGGCTGAAAGGCAGGGTGGTTTCAGCCCAGCGTATCGCTTCCTGGGTCACGGACTGTGTCAGGGAGTGCTACACCTTGGCAGGCAAGCCAGCACCAAAGATTATGGCCCACTCAACAAGGGCTCGAGCCTCTTCTGCTGCTTACCTAGCATCAGTCCCGATCCAAGACATATGCAAGGCTGCTACCTGGTCGTCGGCGCACACCTTTACCTCACAGTACGCACATCATAGATCAAGCCAGAGAGGACGCTGCACTCGGCAGAGCGGTCCTCCAAGCGGCAAATATTTGAGGTCCGACCCCTCCTCAGGTAAGGCTAAGGAAGTCACCTAAAGTGGAATTGACATGAGCAGCACATCTCGAAGAAAATTAGTTACAGGTAAGAAACCTTTTCTTATCATTTCACAGCTGGAACCAATACTTTCTTTGCAGTTCTGTTCTTCCGATGTTTGATCAATAAGATATTTTTTGAATTTTTAAGAGTTTCCAGTTGCAGAGATCAAATATGCCTCTGCCCTATTTTTATGTGAGCCCATTGGCCTCCAGAAAGCTGTGTGTGTTCATTTGGATTTGTGTAGCTCACATATAGCACCTACCCCATAATACTCCTCAGAGAGATACCCACATCCATTACAGTCAATCTTTAGTGTGCTTATGGCTCTGGAGGCAGAGCTTAGATCTCTCACTGACAGGTTAGGAAAAACCATTGACCCTGAAGGCTTTGATAGTACCTAATTTTTTTTTTTAAATTTTTTCCTGCTGTGATGTCAAACATCTATTTTAAATGAGTAAAATAAACAATTTACGTTGTCCAGAGTATGTAGACATAAGCATTGGGCTAGGGTTAGGGCGTACCCATGTTATTAATAGCTATTTCACTGAATGAAAGATGCAAACATGAAACTGTTTAATATATGTTTTCATATGTGGCTGACTGTGATATCAAAATAATTTTTCATGTGGACAAGATGGGGTACTGCTACTTAATGAGAACTACTGCCTTGCAACATTTTAGCTTTCAACCCCATGAAGTTTTGATACCAGGTTTGTACAAAGTGAGGCCACCGGTTTTTTCATATTGGGGTGGTTTTAATTCCGTTATTCTCATACTCAACAACTGAATAATTATTGTGACTAAACTTTAAAAAAGAAAATCTTTATATACAAATAACAAGCAGGGAAGTTTTGCTCAATGCACAGCAGTGGTCAAAAAGCAAAAAACCCCAACCAAACCAAAAAAAAAAAAAATCTACCCCCCTCCAAACAAAACCCCCCAGCATTTATAAAAATGGGCTAGAAAATGGTACTTTTATGTCTGGACATCAAATAGTCTATTTTTGATCTTTCCCCAAGTTAGATAAATCCAGAGATAGGCAACAAAAATTGCAAGAGTCACATAGGACCTTCTTTTTGAGAAGATGTTGAAAAAACTGGAATTGTTTAGTTTAGAGATCAGACAAATAAAAGGGAACATGATAGGGAAACAATGCATAATGGAAAGGTAGTCATTCTGGTGGTCCTATCTACACTTTTACATAGTATGAAGAAATGGCAAAGCCAGTGAAATTGGAAAAATAAGAAAATTTAAAACTGATAAAAGGAAGTACTTATATACATAATTAACCTCTGGAATCCATTGTCACATAACAAGAACTGAGCAGGATTCCAAAAGTATTATACGTTCATATGGACAAAGAGAGCATCTATGGCTTACAGTAATTAAGTAAAAAAAATTGGTAAGAGATATAGGCCCTAATGGTGCAGAGTTCAAATCAGCAAAGCATGTTTATGGTCTGCTGAATAGGTTTAAGATTACTCAGATGCTTAGTTGCTGAATTACTGCCATAGAATCTAAATAATCATTAATGGTTTAGGATTAGGGGGAAATTTTCTCTTGGCCAAATGTTTCCATAACTATCCATTAAGTGTTTTTATACCTTTCTCTGAACGATCTGTTATAAGCATACTCAGGCCTTGTACACACGATCAGATTATCGCGCATTAAAGCTCATTACCGCGCGATAGCAACAACGGCGTACACACGTGCAACAGGGCTCTTGCGCGTTAAGTGCCTTGTTGTCGCGCAATCCAACAACCACTCCGACGAGAGTGGTAACAGCTGTTGCGGATCATATATTGCGCGTTTGAGCTCGTGTGTACGCTTACCGCGCATTGACTGGAGTCCGGAACTGTCCCAGCATTCCCAAGTCGTCCTCTCTGGTCTTCCCCCCACCCGCTCTGTGGCCGTGACGAAACTGTCCCCGCCCTGCCCCGAACTTATTCCCGGGATTTTCAAATTTCAAGTCTGTTTCACTTCCTGCTCTCTTCCTCGTGGAGTGTGTTTGTGCTCCGATCATCAGTAGCAATGGCGGCCCGCCGTGGAAGACGCGCACCCCTTTGGAGCACGGCAGAGGTACTGGACCTGATCAGCATCTGGGGAGAGTCCGCCGTGCAGGCGCAGCTACGCGGCAGCAGGAGGAATTATGACACATTTGGCATAATTTCTCGGGCCATGTCAGAGAGAGGGCATGATAGAGACACAGTGCAGTGCAGATCAAAGGTGAAGGAGCTCAGAATTACCTATCACCGAGCGAAGGAGGGAAACCGCCGTTCTGGATCAGCGCCTGCAACATGCAGGTACTATAAGGAAATAGAAGCCATCCTCAGCGGGGACCCCACAACCACTGCAAAGAGTCCCGTGGACACTTCAGCCCCTCCTCGTCCGGTGATTGCCAGAGCCGAGCAGGATGAGGACGTTGTTGAGGAGGAGGAGGAGGAGGAGGAGATGGAGGATGACACGGAGGAAAGCGCAACCGCGTGTAGCCAGGAGCTCTTCAGCAGCCCCGCTGAGACGTCCACCCAAGGCTTGAACTGCAGCTTGTTCTCTGAGGCGGCAGAGGGGGGTTCAGGTAAGTTTCTCCTTCATTCAGCTCTGCTCCTGCTAAAATATCATTGTCTGGGGTGGGGGTGCTTGCGGGTCCCCGCTGTGCACGCTATTTACTCTGCATTCATTAGCAGGGCATCAATACAAGCAGTGATTGTAAAATAATCATCTGCATTTAGGTCAGAAAAGGTTTCCTCGATGTACCTCCAGAGCCTAATACTCAGGTTAGATGGGAGAGCGTTTGTGTCTGCGCTCCCAAAGACGGACACTCTGCCTCTCCAGCTGCAAAGCACAGCCCTGGGAACCATGGCAGCACACAGTGCAGCAGCATACAGTCCCGGCCTGCTACCGGCGGCATGTAGGAGATGTATTCTAGATGGAAGGGGCACTCTGAGGAGAGGGATATTGGGTTCCATCTGTGTGCCCTCTTCCGATTCTTAGCCCCCGGTAAGCCGTCTATTACAATGTACCTTGTCTGCTTCAGCGCAGCGTAGTGTGTTGACTGCCCTGTACCTTCCAGTGGAATGTGCTACTGGAAGGTTACATTGGCTATCTATGCTATGTGTTAACAATGTCTATATTGTTATTTTTGTATTAGAATTGAGCTTCACAAGGCCGGTGTCTACCCCAGCTGACCGAATGAGAAACATTAGGCGGCGTTCTCGAAGAAACAGGGAGGATATGTTTAACGACCTGCTGAAAGCAACACAAGAATCCGCAAGGGAGAATAGAGCCTGGAGAGAGGAATCCCAGCAGAGGAGGCAGAAACACAGGGACGAACTGATAAGCGTCATGAAGGAGCAAACAGAACTGCTAAAGAACATGATAGCTTTGCAGTCCCAGGCGATAAATGTCCGGGCTCCACTCCAGACAGTTCAGCCGTGT
>ML685814.1:9268229-9336338 GCA_007922175.1 Pelusios castaneus
CCCCCCCCCCCCAAGCTACTTTTACGAGACCCGGAGCTACACCAACCTGTAACCCCACCCCCATCTTTCAGGTTTCAATAAAAACAGTAACAAATACTTTGAAGAATGCATTTATTTATACACATTATTGAAATGATCCTAAGGTGCACCTCATGCGTCATGGAACTTAACTAGGGAAGGGCATCATTGAAATGCTCCCTGAGTGCCTCCCTTATGCGAGCAGCTTCTCCTTGTGCCACCCTAATACTCCTAGTGGCTGGCTGCTCGAATGCTTCCTCGAGGCGCTGTGCCTCCGTAGCCCACGTAGGGGAAAACTTTTCTCCCCTACTTTCACAAATGTTATGGAGGACACAACATGACGCAATCACGGCAGGGATCTGGTCCTCCGCCAAGTCCAGCCTCCCATACAAACAGCGCCAGCGCCCTTTTAAACGGCCGAAGGCACACTCCACAGTCATTCTGCAGCGGCTCAATCGGTAATTGAACCGCTCCTTGCTGCGATCAAGGTTCCCGGTGTAGGGTTTCATGAGCCATGGCATCAGTGGGTATGCTGGGTCTCCGAGGATGACTATGGGCATCTCCACCTCCCCCACTGTTATTTTTTGATCAGGGAAAAAGGTGCCCCCTTGCAGCTTCCGGTACAGACCAGTGTTCCTGAAAATGCGGGCATCATGCACCTTTCCCGACCACCCAGCATTGATGTCCGTGAAACGACCCTTGTGATCCACGAGTGCTTGCAGCACCATGGAGAAGTAGCCCTTCCTGTTTATGTACTCCGTCGCGAGATGGTCTGGAGCCAAAATAGGGATGTGTGTGCTGTCTATGGCTCCCCCGCAGTTAGGGAATCCCATGGCAGCAAAGCCGTCCACAATCTCTCGAACATTGCCCAATGTCACTGTCCTCCGTAGCAGGATGCGATTGATGGCTTGGCACACTTGTGAGAGGGCTAATCCGACAGTGGTCCTCCCGACTCCAAACTGGTTTGCAACGGACCGATAGCAGTCGGGAGTCGCCATCTTCCATACAGCAATCGCAACACGCTTCTCCACAGTTAGGGCTGACCTCATGTTGGTGTCTTTCCGTCGCAGGGCAGGGGCCAACTCTGAGCACAGTTCCAGAAAGGTTGCTTTCCGCATTCGAAAGTTCTGTACCCACTGCTCGTCATCCCACAGCTGCATAACAATGCGATCCCACCACTCGGTGCTCGTCTCTCGCGACCAGAAACGGCGTTGCACCGTGTGCAGATGATCGGTGAAGGAGCTGAGCAACGCGGTGCTGTTGCTCTGCATGGCATCGATCAGCCCCTGCTCCTCGGTGTCCTCATCTGACTCGGAGCTCATTGCGTACTGAGCAACAAGCCGAGATGTATTCAGAATGTTGAAGGCGACAATGGAGATCATAGCAGGATCCATGCTGTCGCTGTTGCGATTGATTGCAAGTGGTGCGTTGCGTCACTGCAATGTTGAAAATAGGCGCGAGTTGCTATTGGCAACGAGGAAGACGCTAGGGGAACACAAAGCACCATGGGAAACTGACACTTTACCCATGGCGCTTTGCGTTCCTTTCCTTCATCCCATGATTCATAGCGCCAACTTAGGGGAAAATGGAACGATGGGATAGGTGCCCAGAAGTCATTGCGCTCAACTGCGATAATGCGTGTAATTTTGTTGCGTTGCAGGGAGCAACGTGTGTACGCGTTGTCCCGCAATAAAGGTCACGTGAGTTTTGTAGCGCGATTGCCTTGTTGCGCTTTAATCTGATCGTGTGTACATAGCCTCAGACACATGATACTGGACTAAATATAGCACTGATTTAAGGAGTGTGGCAATTCCTTTGTTACTGTGATTCAGAAATTTGCAAATGACTGAAATCAGGTGGCTGGAATGGAAACATTTAAGCAGCTTAACTTTAGTGAGTTGCATCCAGTGCCCTCCTGTGATAAAGCAATCAACTGAAAAAACTCAGTCTCCTATAGTGCTTTTTATTAGCAGCTCCTTTATATGGTAGGACAGGTGCAGCTAATTGACAAGACCTACATCTTTCTCATATATTTATTATGCTTAAATTTGCAGGTGTGTGTGTGCTCACATGACACAAAGCACCCATATCCTCATGTCAGAATAATGTGGATGGGCATGTGTCTGTGTACATATAGCTAGCTGGCTGTGAAGGACACACTAGATAACTGCATGGTTTCTATTGTAGTTATATTCACTTTTATGAGAGAGAGCTTGAATTGATGGCACTCTGTCCTATCCACATAAGTCTTGAGCTAGAGGCAATTAAATTGGACATTGAAATCTCAAAAACCACAGGAAGGCCTACCCTTTGGTTTTCATTGAATTACCCTCAGTTAAAAGAATTAAAAGTTAGAAGAAATGTGTATCTGTTATGAAGCAGTCAGCTACAAATTAAGCTTCAGAATCTCATGTTGTCTCTTCAGTTCTTTTGTTATAATTTGGTATATTAATTAAAAAAATAACTGTTTCTTTCAATGTTTCTTACCCTTAATATGAGTATTTTCTTAGAGCTATTATATAGGTAAGGTAGGAATTTTTTTTTTTTCTTTGACACTATGAAAACTATATGCCCTATTTTTTTTGGCTTTCTGCCCTAGTGACTTTACATTACCTTTATAGTTAACCAGTTCTGGGTTTGGTTCAAAAAAAACAAACAGAGTCCTGTGGCACTTTTAAAGACTAACAAAATAAATCTGTTAGTCTTTAAAAGTGCCACAGGACTCTGTTTGTTTTTCTGCAATAGACTAACATGGCTACACCTTCGGAACTGGGTTTGGTTCAGGTTCTATCATGTTGGACTAGCTTGGGGTCTTCTTTGATGTGTATCTGGCTGGCTATACAGGAGTCAGATGGAAGGAGACGAGAGCAGGAATAATAGTGGTACTCTTCCAAGCTCCACATGCACAGTAAGTTCTGCCCATGTGAGATGCCAGTCACAGTAGATAGTGCAAATGTTGAAAATAGGATTATATGGGATCTCTGGGTTTTGGCCTCCATTCCCCCTCATTTGGATCTAAATGTACACATGAATTCTACTGGGCACATCATTCTTGGCTTTCCCTTGCTGAGGCCCATTTGGCCTTCTGGGACTACTTGAGCTTGGTAGCACTTTCAGAGTGTCTGACACTCATCCGAACATAGTACTCTGCTGGGCTTCTTTGGCTTTGCTTCTAAGTTGGGAGGAGAGAGGGGGGGTTGGCATTAGTCTCCCAAAACCACTCTTTCAAGGTGCCAAAAAGAACTATCACTGTGTATTATACAAATCTTCATCATCTGTTCCCCTCTTTCCTTTCTTATGTACTTTGGCATGCAGTGAAATTGCTAACTGTGTTATTTAAAGTGTTGTCATTCGTCATCTTTAGTTAGCCTCCATGGAAATAAATGAGGCAGGTTATTTCAGGTTCTGCAATTGTAGGAATGTCACTGGTTCAGTTATAGTTGCTTCGAAGCTATCTTGCTATCTTGTGCACTAAAGACCTTTTTTAAATGAAAGTTTAGAGAACAAGAAGGGGATGTGGGGGGAGCCATGTACTGAACCCTGTTTCTCACCCCAAGGAAACATTTTGGCAAAAGGGAATTATCAGAGCACAGTGGTTTGTAGAGAGCACTGTGTGTTATCTCAGGGTTCTCTTGTCAACCCCCCCAGAAATCTGGTTAAGTTGACAGCTCCTTTGCATTGCTGAAGCAATGCAAAGGAGCTGTCTTTTTTTGGCCTGATATATTTACACGCTTCCTGTTTGCCATTGTGTGTTCCTCCTTAGTCAGCCTGAGTAAGGATTCATTTGTTAAGCCTTGACAGTCTTTTTACTGGTTGTGACTGTAGAATTTGCTTTGTGTCACAGTTAGAAGTGACTGAGCTATAACCACTTATGTTTGAAATTGAAACATATTGAAATGCAGTTTGGAAATGCTCTTTGGAAAATATCTTGAATCTTTTTCTTTGTGTGCATAATTTTATATATTTTTTTGAATTGAATTGAATTATAGCTGCCCGGAAAATACCTAAAATAAAATAACAGGCTCCCCATTGACCCTAGGGCCTCCTAAAGAATTTAATCTACTAACATTCATGTTACTAGTTCAGATACCCTTTAGCCAACTCTGTGCTTCAGATTGTTTCCTTCTTACTATCATAAGTTTATTATTAGTCATCTTTTGTCATACTAATACATTAAAGAGCTGGCCCTGAAAGGGTTTCTCTGATCCTCTGCCATTTGTCAGTAAAGAAACCAACATTGGTTACCTATACTTTTCAAGTTCACCTGTCAGCAATTGATAAGTTACTGAAAATATTTAGTTTGTAAATATTAGTTAAACAGCTGCTTTCTGGGTAAAGGAACATGCCAACTAATAAAAACAACAAAATAATCGAGTACCATTTTTCAAAAGAAAGTGGCCTACTTAATTTTTATGACGTGGTTAATAAAAATACTGATTAAAGAGATCCATTTCACAATAAAGTGACACATCTTCCTTCCAACAGTTATTCTTTAAAATTTTCCTAGTGTTCTGATTTCTTTTATCTTCCTTCTTGGTGTAATTGAATACTTAATTACGTTGTATTCATGAGTCTGCTCTGTTGAAGGATCCCAAACGTGCTAGATGTACATTCTAGCAGCCGTCTCTGGTTACCAAAATAAAATAAATATCCTAAATTAATTTGTACAACTCAGGACAGTACGTGCATGTGCACGTGCACGTCCCTGTACTGGGGTTCATATGTACATAAGTAGATGCAGTAATTTCTCAATAAAGTTGCTGAAAATTGGACTGCTGAAGTTAATTATTCTATTTTGCTGGGGGGAGGGCGTGGGAAGAAGGGTATGATTAGTTAAACCTATGTGAATACTGATCTTTGTCCTACTTAAAGTAATTTCAGAATATATTTTGAGAAAACTTTAAAAATCTTTCTATGCTTCCTCCCACCCCCCCACACTGGATTGTATTTTATTGCCAAGAGAATTTGTAAATTGAAACTTTCTTCTCTCTGTTCAGGCTGCTCACCATGCTAAATTCCTTATGAGAAGAGTGTTGGAGTCTGGAATATATACTATTGGTCCTCATTGTATATCACTGCAGACTAGTGATCTCCTTAGCAGAAAGATAATTTACAAGGCAGGAGTAAAATCTCAATTTCAACGATGTCACAGTGCCATATGGCGATGATGGTCACAATTACTTCCGTTCTTGTTCACTATGTCTTCAAATGTTTGGTTGTAACATTACCAGATTAAACTGGCAGAAGTAACAGACCCCAGCATACGGCATTTTCTATTCGGAACCATGTGCATGCTCGCACCTGTTAATAACAGGAAGTAATGAGAGAAGATATAAAAATGTATATGACAGACTGTAACTGTATCCACTTATTTTTTTGTTTAATGAAAATGACTAGTTTAGTTTGGCTTTGTAAAACTATTTTTTTCCTTTTATACTAGAAAAATGTATTGTGTGATATTTAACACCTTTGCTTGCAGTGCAATATTTGAGGGCTGCATGGCCTTCCGTTTTTTATGTTTGCAGAGAAGTTACTTATTTGTCTCTGCTAATTAGCTATAAAGTTGTAGATGTAAACATTTTTGGAAGGTCATACATATATGTAAGTACAATACGTATCATTTTGCAAAGTGAGATGTTTCATGGGTTGGCCTGTTGTCTGCTTCCATTTTCACACCCATTTGAGGTCTCAGCTCAGTGTGCCGTTTCTATTTTGAGCTTGTTGCCAGGCAGATTTTTTTTATGCCTCCTTCTGGTTGCTCAGCCTCTAGCTGCTGATAGGTGTATGCAAACTGATCTTGAGCAGCCAACCAGAGGGACTATGCAAATCTCAACTCAGTCCTGTGACATCAGATTAGTGAAGTATAGTTTCTGTTGCTGGGAGAGCTGATAAGGTGGCATCATGGCTGCAGGGGCTTTCCTTTGGGTATGTTTTTTACATTTACAAAAAATTTAATCATTATTCAATGTAAAAGTAAACAAATGGATTCTCTTGCAACCCCCCATACCAACCCCCCCCTCCGCCCCCCCAAAATGATGTGGAGATAAACAGTCTTTTAACTAAGTTTAAATTACAGGGGGGGAAAATCTTGTTCCTCCAAAACCTGTTGAAGTCTTGTCTCCTTTGATGGATTTGATACGTTTAGTAGTTACCTATAGCTATAGGTGAACAAGTGTAGTAAGCAAGCAAACAAAACCAAACCCCAGTAGGTATACATCATCTCTCTGCAGAAATCTTCCTTGGAGAAAAACACACCTATTGAATTAATAGTATGTTAAAGTTCTAAT
The DNA here is from genome assembly GCA_007922175.1 of Pelusios castaneus. NCBI lineage: Eukaryota > Metazoa > Chordata > Testudines > Pelomedusidae > Pelusios > Pelusios castaneus. Next base: position 9,274,535 of record ML685814.1, read on the forward strand.
TTTTGAGAAATCGAACAAATACTCTTTTAGGTAGATTTTTTTTTTTTAGACTGTCATTTTTGGTTACAGAAGGAAAAAAGGAAAAATACTAATATTTGTATGATACACAGTAAGTTTAAGTAAGTAAATTGCTCCTACTTATTTTACAGTTTTTTGCCATTTTCCCTTCATTTTCTTCTATATGTCTGACACGTGACCTCAGAGGGCTGCTGTTAATGACATCAGATTCTTCTGAGATGAGCTGTCCTATGCCACGTTTGCAAAGGCTAAGTGGTCAGAATTGCATCACTGCAGTTAGATACACATAGTATGTGTACCAGTTTAGAAGAAATGTAAGTGTAAATTCCTTAGTTTTTTCATTAGCTAACGTATATGAGTTGGCTGTAATGGAACATTTTATATTTACGGTGTTGAGGCCTAACTTACAATAGCGTAATCATATGTATAACAAACAAGGAGTCCTGTGGCACTTTTAAAGACCAACAAATTTATTATAAATAAATTATAAATAAATTTGTTAGTCTTTAAAAGTGCCACAGGACTCCTTGTTTGTTTTGCTGAACTAGACTAACACGGCTACCCCTTGGATCTAATCATATGTATGTTAATGTTCTCTGTAGCCTTAGTCCCCATGTGTTTTGAACGAGTATTCACTGGAAGTTTCTTTAGTAATAATATACGTGTGGTTTAAGTGATATTCTTGTAATATGTAGAAGAACATCAACAAAAGTAGAATACATTTTTGAAAGAATTTTCAAGTTTTTCTTTGTATAGTATCTGTCATCTTTTTTTATCCTTTGTATATGAATGACTAGTTCAGGTGTGCACATTGGTATTTTTTGTCTGTGTTGCATTGTTTCTTTTCATTTGGAGATTTCGGAAGTAGTTTTCAATTCTAGAAGGTTGCGAAGTTATGTATCAACTCTGCTTGATATTGTTTAATCATGTTGCCGGATGGGTCATGGTAGTAATAAATTCTATATTAAGTCTATAAAAAAAAAAAAAGTGCACAAGACAAATAAATACCACAGAAATGTGTAAAATGTACTAACTCATCTTAAAAACATATTTGTTTTCTCATTTGCATGACTGTAAATGTCACCGTGTTAGAACATTCACTTATGTTGTTTTACAAATGTGGAGCACTAGCAGTATTTATACCAAGGGCTTTGAAGTGTTGCAGTTGATGGAAAGCTGAGGTTTTGTGTTGTCTGCGAAGGTTAAACTCCATAATAGTCTTACGAAGAATGAAAAAATAGACTTTCAGGAACTCTTGTTGCTATGGCTAAATTCCCTTCAAGAAATATTGCCAGTTTTCATAATCCAAACAAGCATTATAATGTAATTCTGAGAATAAACTGAAGCTCTTGTCTGTATTTTATTGTGTGTGTGTGTGTGTGTGTGTGTGTGTGTGAGAGAGAGAGAGAGAGATATCTGATTCAACAAGTTAACTGATCACTTAAGCACGTGACTTGTTTTTGTGGTGCTTGCTGGAATGTGCGTTTTAAATGAAAATACCAAGTTTGTTGGGAGAGACATTCTGCCCCAACCCCTCCTCTCCTTTCTCTCTTTAAAAACAGACACACACATTTTGGGAATGAACTGCGTTTGCTTCTCATAGCAGTAGTTTTCAAACTTCATTGTACACTGACCTCCTTTGGGTAATAAAAATGACTACACAACCTCAGAGGATGGAAAGGACTGAGGTCTGAATTGAAGCCCTGTCACCCCAGGCTGTGGGGCTGCATGCTGAGCCCTACTGTCCCTGGGCGGGTGGGGCTTGAGGGCTTCAGCTCTGGGTGGGAGGGCTTTAACTTGAACCCTGCCACCCAGGCCTGAAGCCAGAGCCTGAGCCCCACACCTCCCAGGGCTGAAGATCTCTGACTTCAGCTTCAGCCGTGGGTGGTGGGGCTTGGGTTTTGACTTAAGGCCAGGCTTCAACAAATATACTGCTGGCCCTGTTGACCCCATTAAAATGAGGTTGCAGTCCACTTTGTGGTCCCCACCCACAGTTTGAGAACTGCTCTCTTATACCATCTGTCAAGATAGATAGATAGTGGACCAAGTTAGGTTTAACTGTCCTGGAACTACTTGGGTAAAGCCAAAAGATTTTATATCAGTAAATGATACACCTATAGACAGCCACTGCTCTGTGATGTAGGCAGAGAGTTCTTAAACTGTCATAGTTACAGATTCATTAAGCTACTTGACACATCCAGGGGACGGAAGACAAAAAGGAGGCAGAATCTGAACTGTTACCTTAGTGGGGTGGAGGAATTGTTCCTCAAACATAAATGGTTTTGAAAAGGTGAAAAATAGTTTGAGCATAAGTTCTGTTAGCTAAGGCCCAGATTCAGGGACCCACTTAAGCACAGATTTCAAATGCATGCTTACTTGCCTCAATGAATAAGGATGGACATAAGCGCTTTGCTGGAATGTGGTCTAAGAGAAAATCTCGTGTATTAAAAAATGATTATCTTTTTGGCTGAAATTGTTTTTTCTCTCACGAGAGGAACAGCTTGAATCTCCTGTTGGAATAGTAAGGAAAAATGTGGGCATCATGAAGTATTCTATGGGAAATTGTTAACCACTGCGGAATTTAAACTCAGCTTTTTAATGCTTTCTTTTTAACCATTGTCTATATTAGTGAAAGTTTGTAATTGTTAAAATACATTCTATGCCAGTTTAGCCTACAAGGACCTGTAGCTGTAAAATATAGCATCTTTACTAACACTGTAAATGTCCTGTTTGCTACAGTCATCATCTAGTGCTGTTGGAAGTTTCAGTTGTTTAATTCAAACCAGAAAAAGGGCCCCTGCTTAGATAGGTTGCCACTTATTTGGGAATCTGTTTATTTTAGTTTAAAATGTCATTTTTATGTACAATAGTTCAGCCTTATTTGTTTTCACACCCTGCCTAGATTCTTAATAGTACCCTCATGTGCTTCTCTTGTTGCTGGGCAGGATTTGGAGAGCTGATATCTGATTGGCTGTCAGGCAACTGCTGATTTGAGCCAATCAGATAAGGTATTTGAATTCTTTCCTAGTACAGTAACAATAAAGCAACTGCAGACTTATTTTTCCTATGGAGAGATTATGTAAACTAAGAGCACAGCTGCACCAGGCTCCCTCTTGGGTATGTTTGAAAAATTACAAGGCTCCTCTGTACTAGAAGGGGAAACGCTATTTGTTTATGAACTTGTTTACTACTTAATCACTTCATTGAAAACTCTGTATTGCAAATAGCAAGGAGTCTATTTAAAAGAGTGTAATAGGTTTAGAACTGTCCCATATTGAATCTGTTAATATGCTTACTAGAAAATAGAATAAATTGATATGAATGCTGTAAGAAATGTTCATCCTAAAATTGATTGACATACAAGTTTAATTCATATTGTTCAGCCAACGCTCTCATAATTTTAGCTTTAAAAGGGGGGAACTCAAAAGCTAACTCCAAACTTGAGAGAGATTGTATTTGCAGCTGTCATATAACAGGATTGACTCTTTGTTACATTTGAAAAGTGGTTATAATTGTGAAAGTCTCCAAATAGGTGATGTTTTTTATATTGCGAACTTTGTGATTTGAATGGTAATGAGATATGGTAAACTTAAGAAAATATGATATATTAGCGGGATGCAAGCATATCACTAGTGCAGCACGTGTCCTTTTTTGCAGATTGATTCACATGAAAATAAACAGCACTGTTTCTTTTCTTTTGTGTATGAGGATATAATTATTTTCATGTATTTTAAATTTATTGCCTGGTGATTGTAACTTTGTTACTGTGGATCATTCTGGTTTGAAAACTGACTTCCAGGAACCATTTTTAAAAGAAATGCAGGTTCCATGCAGTTCTTTCATTCTGAATTTGGGGTGGGTGGGTGTCTGGGATTCTGCATCTAGAACAAAGTGCCCCAGTCAATTGTTCTCCTTATTTCTTTGACTATGTCAAGTGAATTACATTTGCATATCTTTATAGATATGGAGGACAGTGATTTACATGATCATAAACAAAACCGTCTTTATTTCCTCTACATAGTTCTTGTTCTTTAGCAAGTATTTTTACGGTTAGTAGCGGTTTTGGTTAATACACGTTTTGGGGATTTTATGCAAATACTGTTCTAGATTGACTATATTATGCAAAGAACCGTTGTGCACTGTTGTTTGGATCCCAACTTGTTTCCACTGCGTTTCCATAACCTTCTCTTTGTCTGTCTCCTGTTACTGGGCAGGATTCAGAAAGCGGACTGCTGATTGGCTAACTTTTTGAGCAGCTCTTGAGCTGCTCATATGAGCAGCCGGTTATAGGCTAATCCATAGCAGCTATGCTAATGCTTGCCTTTGTTGCTTCTCAGCAACGATCTCTCCTGCAAAAGACTTAGGGGAGGGAAAGGGAAAACTGTAATTGGCTGAAGGAGGGGTCCTTCGTGTATTGTTAAAAATACAGTGACACATTTTTGGTTTTACCATATAGCCACTGGCTGTTTCAATGTTGGTCATTTGCCTTTCAGTAGGGAGAAAAATCTGCAGATATTATTGGAGAGATGTTCGTGGTGATGTTTCTCTATTTGATGCAGAACTGTATGTGATTTTCAAGCTAAATATGAAAGAGAAGGCGAAGGGCATTGTTGTAAGTGAATTTAAATAGATATATACAATATTATTGTGTGTTGGTGTTTTCATAATTATGATTGCCCTCTATGCACATTTTTTAAAAAAAGTTTGCTTATAGAATATAACCCGTTGCACATTTTCCATCTACATATAGGAATCTTTTTGTGTACCACTTTCCTTGAGATAAGAGATGCTTGATTTATAAAAGCTACCTTTTGCTTAGCTGGGCACCTGCACCAGTACTGTCTTTGTTGCAAATTGGTCATGTGATCATTAAGAATTGTGGAAGTACTCAAACACCATTTGAAGAGTCTTTAAGCAAAGTATAGTAAAATCTTTTGCATTAATAATTAAATTGAAAATACCAGTGGCTTTAGATACTTTGATCAGGCAAGTCCTTGGTAAGTGTAATCTCTTCCTAGAAATACTCTTTAAAATATAGCCTCCTACTCCTTTTTTGTGAGGGAAGGCTGATAGATAGGTGAAAGAAGACTAGTGATTGGCTTGCACGGATGTGAGCAAACGAGCATGAGCCAGTCTGTTCCATGCTCCTTCCTTATTGCCTTCACTGTTTCTTGTCACACTCAACGCCTACAAGAAATCTGTTACGTGGCTGCAGTGTGCTCCCTTGTGGGTATGGCTGGAAGTTACGCTCTAAGTCTTATATGCAGTGATATTTTAAATAATGAACCACGTCGTGTTCGTTTTAACTTTTTCATTGTTTGTGCTAACTTTTATATAATGTTCTTTGGCAGCCACTGTTAATATGTAAAAGAGCTTTATGTCGATTAAAATAACTACCTAATGATGAATTTTTATAAGAAAGCCTTTTTTTAGATTAATTTTAAAATTTGTATTTCCAGTTTTGGTTTTGGGAAGATTTTTAAACAATATATTCTTGGACACAAGGTTAACGCTTTTTTAAAAACAGTTTATTAAATTAAACCTTTTTTTATTATGAAAAAGGCATTGGAGGATGCATTTTTGTTTTAGAAAAAGAAAAAACAGTTTACATTCTACTGTGGCTGGTTACCAAAGTATGGTAGCCTTGTGAAAAGCAAAATAGTTGAGCACCTTTCCTCTTTGTGAATAACATGGCAAATACATATTATGTTAACAAAAATTAGTTTTCTTAATTATTTAGACAACTAAAGAATATGTAGCAAAACATTAGTAATATTTCTGGTTTACATGCTTTGCTTGTCAATTGTGTATTTATAATTACAAAAGTGAGGCACTTGAAAACAGAGATCCACTCTCTTCTTACATACACTGTAGTTGAAATTTCATGAGTTTATTAAAATATATTTCACTTAGTTTGTAAATTACTTTAGAAGTTTGCAACCTCTTAAAGACTTCATTCTGATTTAAAAAAACACCAAAAAAATCTATTATGTAGTCCTATTGCATTGTGGTCTTAGTGATTATAAATTTAAATTACTTCTTGCCTTTTATTAGTTCTTATGTAAAGGACATTTGCAGTCTTCACATTACATCTAACAAGTTGGTGGGAAGGTCTTCTATTTATTTTCTCACTCTCTAATTTAATTCCTAAGAGAGTTTAGACAAATCTGGAATTATTTTATTATTTAAATTAAAGCTATAAAGCACATTTTTATTACAAGACACCTCTCCTTGGTAACATATTTTATTGTAGGACTGCTATAAGCACAATAAACAATTAAATTTATGTTCTACGTTGTATAAGTAGGATCTGATGAACATCTCCAGTAGTGTGAAACTGTTTTCCTCCCCTCTTCTTTCCCCAACAGCTTCCAACAACCTAAAGGAAGAGTTATATGTTCTTATTTTTATAAAGCATATGTTTTTGAAGTGTTTTAAGTATTTTCATGTATTTCAGTTAATTTACATATTAAAATACTTGTTTTTTTATGGGGGGTTTGCACACGTGTAGATTACTTAAAGGGATAGTAACAAGTCATTTGGACTTGGCATTTGTTGTATATTTAAGTAATCTGATGTGGGAGATACCATCTTTAAAAATGAATTTGAAAACAACTATTTTTTGACGGTATCACAAAAATTTGAGTGCTTGCTCCCCCTGCTGACGGTGCAGGATCAGTTAATCAAATACAGACATTCTTTGACCTACTGATTCTGGTGTAAACATGAGAAGCAGTTTAAAAACGTTAAATACAGCAAGTTTCATCTCGCTAAGAAATCTTGTGTATTTTCTATTTTGTTTATCAGAATGATGTCTAAATGCTTACTCAAATATGAGGACTAAAGTTTGACAGGTAGAGAAAAGTAAAAAAAAAACAAGGAAAGTGGTGTCTCAATGTAATTATGATTGGAAAATAATTGGGAGAGAGAAAAGACATGAAATAAAAAGTACTTTCAAGAACTTTCCTTTTATTATTACAGAATATAATATTTAGTGGCTGTAGGCTTGGAATCTACCTTGATGTTTACTAGGGGAATCCAGATTGGTTAAATTACAGAATATGGTATTCCAGACAGGCAGCGTAGCAGCTTTACATGGGTTAATGAGAAAAGATCATTTATTTTCGTAGGCAGTTTTCAATTACAGTAGCACAGTCATTTCCTCTCCTGCCCGCTCCCTCCAAAGCATACCTGAAGTCTTGCAACATAATAGCTCTTTTGAGTTCCTTTGTGCAGAATGGATAAAAATCATTATTTTAAAACAATGTATTGATTTAAAAAAAACAATTTAAATTATAATTTTTTATGTTGTTACTCCTTTACTTCTCATTTAATAGTCTTTAAATCAGGGGTCTCAAACTCAAATCACCACGAGGTCCACATGAGTAGGATATTAGTCCAAGGGCCGCATCACTGAAACCTTTTCATGCATCAGTTTTTAAAACCCTGATGGGCCACCAGTTTATTTAATTAAAATTAAATTTAAAAGTAATTAATTGAATTCAGTGATTGTAAATAAAATTAATTAATTGGGTTTAATCAATTGAATTTGAATGATATTTAATTTTAGAAAGGTTTTAAAAACCTTCTTTAAAAGGTTTTTAATTAATTAAAATTTTTAAGTTTTTCTTTAAAAAGGAAGAGGGAAGGAAGGAAAGAGAAGGAAGAAAAGAAAAAAGAAGAAAGAAAGGGAAGGAACCAGAAAGAAAGGAAACAAGAAAGAAGGAAGGAAGAGAAAAAAACAAAAGAAAGAAAAGGAAGGAAGGATAGAGAAAAGGAAGGAAGAGAAAGAAAGAATCGGGCAGAGCAATGGCGATGGCAGCGCGGCGGAGCTGTCAGTCTGGGACGCAGCGAACCCTGGGGGCTGACTGCGGCTCCTGCGGTGGCCTAGCCAAGCCCTGCAGCCAGCTGCAGTCCCCACTGGGGCCGGTGATCCGGGCTCAGCCAACCCCGGCAGCAGGCTTTTGCTCCTGCTGGAGCCAAAAATCCATGCCCCGGACAATCCTAGTGCCCGCTGTGGTCCCTGCTGGGCCAAAAATCTGGGGTACTTTCACCCCCGCTGTGGACAGGACTGGCGATCCGGGCCCAGCCGACCCTGGTGGCCCACTGTGGTCCCCACTGGGGCCGAGGCTGGCGATTTGCGACCAGGCCACAGGCCGGTGGTGGCAGGAGCCTGATTCAGTCCTGGCTGGCCTCCCAATCAGGCTCCGCCCCAGTGGCCGGATCCAGCCCAGGCCCAAACCTATTTTGGGGGCAGCACTGCCCCTGGGTGCGGTGGGTCACAGGAGGTAATGCAGCCCATGGGCCACATGTTTAAGACCCCTACTTTAAATGATGAAGTAACTGTTTTTGTTTTTTTTTTTAATTTCATGGTTACAGGAATTTCAGATTTGTATAGTGATTTTTTCTTTTAACTAAGAACATTTACACTTTAAATGCTCATCAAGGTGAAAAAAGACAAGTCCTGTGTCTAATTAACATTCTTCTGTGAGAACAGGACAAACTCAAACACTAAATTGATAAGCAAATAGCCCTGGTAACCAGCACTATCTTTCCATCTTTTGAGACTCCCTCCACAAGTCAAAAACGCAGAAATGCATTGACCAGGTTATAGTTCTTCATTAAGGTCTGCAGTTTGAAGCCAAGGGATTTGTGGTCCTACATCATTTAATAAAGGATGCCTTGAACTTCTTACTGTGCCACAGACTTCTTAGATCTTGGGCAAATCACTTTGCCTCTCTGTGCCCCATAATCCCTGTGAATAGTAGTTCCCTGCCTCTGAATATGAAATGCATTAAAATGATGAGGTACTTGGTTTCTATGGTAATGGAACATATACAAGTTTGTTTATTAACTTTGCTTTGTCTGTCTGTCTGTATGTATTCCCTGTGCTTTCCCATCTTTTTGCAGCAGATGGTGTAATGTTTATAAGTTTTAATGGCAGCCTGCACCCAGCACAAGCTTTGCCAAATATCAGCCCTCTGGTACAGGTGTTAGGGCTGGAGCCTGGGAATCTAGCAGTTACTAGTTTGAATCCCACCTGGGGCTGAAAAGTTGCTGTTCATAGGTTTTGATTTGATCTACGTTTAATCTTGATTGAAAAATAATATAAAAAAGGTTTTTTTTAAAACAAACGACCTTAAAACGAACATACTAAAAGAAACAAAACAAGTACAGAAGTAATTCAGATTGGTCAGACTTCTTGTACGAGGCATTTTAAGCACCATGAATGCATTTGTTTGCAAAAGGTTGGGTTCCTCTGTAAATGTACTTGTTTTGTCCCTTTTAGTGCATTGGTTTTAAGGTCATCTAGTTTAAAAAACTTGGGCTTTTATATTGTATGTAGATACGTTACTTACATGCTTTTGAAATAGTATCCACAGGTGCCTGAAATATGGGGTTAGGAGCTTAACTTTAGGGTTGTCATTTTTGAAAATGCTGATTTGTGTATATTAACTTAGTTAATAAATTGAAAGTGTGTTAATTTTTATTGTTAATAATGAAGCAGTATTGTTTTGAAATGATAGATATTTTAAGTCCTAAGAATTTGTTTTTTAACAGAAATGCAGTTTGACCTGCTGATGCTGCAAACCTTGTGCACCTGGTTAACTTTAAGCATGAGTACTCCCATTGATGGCAGTATATTTATGAGATTAAAGTGCCATGCCTTCTTAAGCGTCTGCAGGATAGGTTCTAGTTCTCAATGTTTTGGTTTTTTGTCTGTTGCAGTTTTGTAAAATTCAAATAAGGCCTTGTTAGTGGTGGCAATTAAAAACCCACCTTTTTAAATTTTGTCCATTATAAATTTATTATTTAATGCTGCATTAATACACATTTTCAAATTAGTTTTACGAATATCCAGCCTGCTTAAATAAATGTTTTGTTTATTTTTTAATGAGCAATTTAAATCACTGATAACTATTTTGATCAGTCACAGGTATTTAAATCATTGCACTCCTGGTTCAAGAACAGAATTTTAAATCATCCAACTTTTTTAGGTTTGTAAAGAAACTCAGGTATTTGTTCTAAATTAGTAGCACATAATTTCCCCATACACATTTTCTAAGCGGGGACCTAGAATAGTTTCTGAATCTGTGGGTTGTGACCCAAAATTGGGTTTCCAGAATATTTGAATGGTTGCATGGAGGTTCTACCCATGGGGCTGGCTGGCTGGCTCCAGCTGGTACAGCCTCTCAGTGCTCCTCATCAGAGAGGTGGGGCCAAACTTGAGCAGCATTGCAATCCCAAAGCCTGCATTACCCAGAATGAGGAGCTGAGCCCTTCAACCTACATGGGACAGGACACAGCCTCTCTCCTCTCCCTCTCCAAACATATTTGGCTCCTCTCCTCCCCTATCTCTTTGTTCCCTTCATTTGTAAATCTTTCGTCATGTGTTTGGAAATTAGGTAAACTGGCATTCTGCATGTACGAACCCCAGAGCAATGCCTTATTCAGTGGTTTTTATGAAATGATGGATTAGATTTCACCAATACCATCAACAAAGCATACTACTTCATCTCCCCCAGCAAACAAAACCATATGTTTTTCCAGATACATACTATGATGATTTCTTTCCACTACTACCAGCATGCAGGGGGGAAAAATGCGAGGGGTGGTCAGTTCCTCAGCTGGTGTAAATTGGCATCGGTCCACAATATTGAATGGCACTAACCTGGTTAATACCAGCTGAGAATTTGGCCGTAGGTTTTTACTGAACAGTTCCATTCTAGGAGTAGAGAGCATTCCTTATATCCCTGCACCGTTCTAAACCAACTTTTTATTTAATCTTTTCAAACTGAATTTAAAACTAGAGTAAATAATCCAAGATGAGTTACCAATCTATTCTAGTCCTAATAGAAATTACTCCTTATCTTACAGTAATACCTAACTTCTATAGAGTGTTTTTCATCTGCTGATCTCAAGCTGCTTTACAAAGAAGTCAGTATGAGTATCTCTATTTTACAGATTAGGAGACTGAGGCTCATGAAAGGGCAGTGATTTGCCTTTTAGAAGGAATTTAATGGCAAGACAATAATATCATTTTTGTTGGCACACTTTTTCCATTTGCAAAAATATACTGAACATTTCAGCATCTTTTTAATTGCTCGACTTAGTTTGTCAGATGGTATGTGGTGAGTTTCTAAATTGATTTTTAAATCTAGCATGTAGTCAGTATTTTTCTTAATTATTTGCCTCAATAATCAACTGGTTGAATGACAGGAAAGAAGAGTTTTCTAATTTTTGTAGTGTGTCTGGTAGAGAGAAGGGGTGGTTGTAAATATGTAACTTTTGTAAGCTATAGTAGTTTATTCTTACTGAGTGATACATCATAGTCAAAATAATTTGGAGGAAAGTGCTTTGGTAAAAGTTAAGCTTTTATAGATTCATGGAGTTTAAGGTCAGAAATATGATCATCTATTCTGACCTTCTGCACAAAGCAAACCATAATACCTCTTGCCCACTCCTGCAATAGTCACCTAACTTATGATTTAGTCATTAAAGACCCAAAGTCATGATTTAAAGATTTCAAGGGACAGAGAAACCACCAGCAAGTGACTTATGCCCCTCTACAGGGGAAGGCAAAAACCCTTACGGCCACTGCCAGTCTCCCTGAGGGAAAAATCCCCTACTGTCCCCATATATAGCGATCAACTAATCTCGGAGCATGTGGACAAGACTCACCAGCCAGACACCTAAAAAAAGTATTATCCAGCTCAGTTTTGAAGCCAGCTCGGTTTTTTTTCCTCCACTGGAAGGCTATTACAGAACTTCACTCCTCTGATGGTTAGAAACTTGTGTTTAATTTCAAGTATAAACTTCTTGATGGTCAATTTATATCCATTTGTTCTTGTATCCATATTGGCATTGAATTTAAGTAATCCCTCTCCCTCCTGATATTTATTCCTCTGAGGTATTTATAGAAAGCAATCATCTCTCCCCTTAGCTTTCTTTTGGTTAGGCTAAACAAGCCAAATACATGAAATACAGATTTATCAGTGCAATTTTTGTCCATATTTTTATACATACAATAGAAAAATATTATCAAGTTCTAGTAATGAGCCCAAAATTCATAATTTAAAGAGATTAAGTTGCAGAAAAGGAGGGATTTTTAACATTAAATTGTAAACATGTTTTTGTTTAGATATTTGGGTTTATTCTTTGACTCATTGCTTATGTGCATTCCACTCTTGGTGTCAAAACACCTAGTGCTCACCAGTTGGAAACTTTTACCCTTACTGGTACCCATGGGGCAGCTCAAGTGTCTGTGGACCCAGGTATGCTTGTTCACCAGTTTTCAAGTGTTCCAGGCCTGTGCTACTGACCCACACAGTTGCTGCCTGAAGTGCCTGTGGAAGCACACATGAAGGTTTGGTGCCAGATTTGCAGGGGGTTCAAGTGTGGAACAAAGAAGGATAGGGAAAGTGGGTTGAAATTCCTACTGATGAAGGTAACACATAGGCCACTGGCAGAGTTGACCTAGTCTGACACAATGCCTAGGGCTGCAGCGTCAGTAAGAAGCACCCCTCCAGCTTTAGCAGAATGTCAACACTGTTTTCCTTCACCCTTACCAAGGAAGAAATACAGAGCTTCCAAAGAGGCGCACTGCACGGCAAGATCTCCACCCTCTAAGTTTGGCAGAAAGTCGGAAAGGAGTCACGGAAAGTGATACTGAAACATAAGCAATTCCTCCTTCAAATTAGTGTCGTAAGTCACCACAGTCACTCTGGCTCCACAAGGGGCACTGTGGAACTTGGTGCCAGAGACTCCAACATCAGTTTCTTCAGCATGGCAACAAGAGACTATCTTGGAGCCAGCTACTACAGAGCAAGAAACCTACTCTTGTCTCTCGCTGCTGGTGTCTCCTTTATTACAGGAATTTAGTCCTTCCGCACTGCTGCCAGTTCTGCCAGCTATTCAACCTCTGTCACTGCAGTTGCCTGTTTTCTGGACAAGTGGGCCTTCAGAACTGTCCAAAGGAAAGCCTGTTGTGAGGCATTGCTCCCTCCATTGCCTCTCTCTTGTCACTGGTTCCTGACACTGACTGAACCCAGCTCCACCATGGTCAGGGGAAGGGGAAAACATTATTAGACTTGAAGATAGGATCGTGGTATCACAGCCCCAAAGCAGAACCTGCTAGTCTCGACACAGATTCTCTCTTTCCACTTACAACTGTAAACCTTCAGTGGGACCTGCTGTGAGAATGGGGCCAGGATAGTGTGGCTTTGATACATATCTGAGTCCAGCATTGGGCCTGGTACAAAGAATCAAGAACCACCAGAATCAGAGCAACAACTGATAGAGGAGATTCTGCTTCCTCCATTTTTAGCTCCCTCTTCATCTTCTTCTGATGAGGTCATTTTGTCCAGCACCACTTCAGGTTCTCCTGATGGATTTTAAAGTTTTTATCAGGAGTTGTTAGAAAAAGTGGCCGCAGACTAGGTATACCTATCAGAGATCGAGGAGTCCTCACATCTCCTGATCGACATACTGTCATCAATGCAACCCACCAGAGTAACTCTGCCAATTAATGAGGTGATACTAGAGCCAATAAAGGCTTATGGAAGACTCTACCCTCTTTCCCTTGCGCTTCTGAAAGGGCAGAAAGAAAGTACTGTGTAGTCTCCTAAAGGTCTGAGCAATGTTCCCTCTAAGGTTTGGCGGCTTGTGTGCAAAATTTTCAAGCTGTGTGCAAAACTTTTTCTGAATAAAATTTTTGTGTAAACTCACACGACAGACATTATAGGCATTAATTGAAGTTAAAGTAATTGTAAATAGAATTAATTAATTGTGTTTAATTGAATTTGAATGAATTTTGAATTGAAATTTAATTTTTAGAAAGGTTTTTATTTAAAATTAATTTTTTAAAAGTTTTTTTTTTAAAAGGAAGGAAGGAAGGAGGAAAGAGAAAAAGAGAGAAGGAAGGAAGAGAAAAAGAAAGAAGGAAAGAAGAGGAAAGAAGGAAGAGAAAGAAGAAAAAGGAAGGAAAGAAGAGAGAGAGAAAAAAGAAGGAAAGAAAAAGGAAGGCAAAGAAGGAAAAAAGAGAAAGAAGGAAGAGAAAGAGAGGAAGAAAGAAAAAAGAAGGCAGGCAAAGAAGAGAAAGAAGGAAAGAAAAAGGAAAGCAAAGGAGAGAGAAGGAAAGAAAAAGGAAGGGAGAAAGAAAAAGAGAGAAGGAAAGAAGAGAAAGAAGGAAGAAAAAGAAGAAAGGGGAAGGAAAGAAGAGAAGGAAGAGGAAGGAAGCAAAGAAAGAGAAAGAAGGAAAGAAGAGGAAACAGGAAGAGAAAGAAGGAGGGAGAAAGAAAGAAAGAAAGAAAGGAAAGAAAAAGGAAGACAAATAAGGAAAAGAGAAAGAAGCCAAGGCCGCTGGCAGGGAAGGACCCTACCGCGGCCCTGGGAAGCCGCCGGTGGGGCGGAGCAGACCCCAGCCCCGGAGGCTAATCCCGGCCCCGTGCTGGGAGGCCGAGGCCGTGGATTAGCCCGGCCCCGGGCCGGGAAATCGAGGCGGTCGGCGTGTGGGAGCCCGGGAGCCCGCTGCAGCCACCCCGCTGCCCCAGCCGCGTGGGGCAGGCAGGCAGGCCCACGTTCCTGACCCTAGCCTGAGCCTGCCTGTGCCACCCTGGGGGTGGGGAGGGCCAGCCCAGAGGCCGGGCGCGGCAGAGCCGCAGCCCCGGGGGTTGGAGGGAGCAGCGGGGGCTGCCAGGGTGCACGGGGGTCCCTCACTGCTGTGTGGGGGGTTGCGATGGCCGCTGCGCGGCCGCGCAGCTTAGAGGGAACACTGGGTCTGAGTACCTTTTAAAGTCACCCACCTCCAGGCTTATTAGTTTTCACAGTGGCAAATGAAAGAAAATGGCAGGGGCACCAGGCTATTACTCCCAAATCAAAAGATACTAAGAAAGTAGATGTATTTGACAAAAAGATTTACTTAACAGGGCTTTGGAGCTGTGTATTACTATCCAATGGGTTCTGTTGCATCAATATGATTTTAGTTTGTGGGGTTCTATGGAAAATTTCAAGAAGCTGCTTCTGGAGAATGATAGACAGGAGTGAGAGAACTAATCAATGAGGGAAGGCCGGTTACGAGAATATCACTGCAAGTGGAGCAGGAGGATGCAGCAGACGTGCCAATTAGAATAATGGCCTCCACAATGGCCGTATGGAGATCGAATCTGCTTCAGTCTTCTGGTCTTCACTGTGAAGCCCAGTACTATTCAGGGCTTGCCATTCGAGAGTTATTTTATGTTCTTGAACTAGACAGAGTGAGCATCATGGATTTAAAAATTCTAGAGCCACCCTGAAGTCCTGAGGTCTGTACGCACCTGCCCCAATCAAGAAGCAGTACTGGCCACAGCAGACACACCAATATTCTGGTCATCTTCATCAGTACCTATTAAAAAATAGGTCACGCTGTTATAGCCATAGGCCCTTCCTGCTGCTTTGGAAGTTTCTATCTTTCTCGATCAAAATGCCTTCACCTTCACAAACCATCTGTCCCACTTCTGCAGTGCTTTGTCCCAGATTACTTGAAGCTAGTGGGTCTTGAGCACAGTGGAAAACTTTCTAGTTTGTTTCCACTTCTGTGTCCCTATTCCTTTTCATGGACCTCTCAGGCTCCTCATTCAGGATGTTCCTATTGCTCCTTCATTTGGGAAGCCATAGAGGCGGTACCATGTGGTTTTAGAGCAGAGGTGTCAAACTCATTCAGTGTCACGGGCCAGATTTGAAGTGAGGACACCGGCCGGAGGCCAAAGAGTGTCCAGGTGGAGTTCCTCATCCCTTCCCAGCACAGTATCACCTGGGGTCCCTGACAGCTTCCCCTGCAGCGCTTGGGGCAGCGTGGGCTGCCCTTTCTCTTCACCAAACCCACAGGTCCTCTGACACCTTCCCTGTCCCCTGCCCTGAAGGCTCCCCTTTGCTGCGCTGGCTCCCTAACCTCTTCCCCTTTGCAGCACTGCTCGTTCCCTTCCCTGTATGGGGTTCCATTTTGGTCCCTACCCACAGTCCCTGTGCCAGTTCCCTAACCCCTTCCCCAGTCCCCCGCTCCATGGAGCTGGCTTCCCAGCCCTTTCCCCCCACTTACCTGGCTCACCAGGGCTCAGTCCAGCTCCTGGAGTCAGTTCTCTGGCCAGGCCATTCCCCGCTCTGGGCCACTGCCTGAGTGTGTCCAGGGCAGCAGATTTTAAAAGGCCTGCCCAGCTCTCAACAAAATTTCTGCCCAGCTAGGCACCCAGCCTCAAAGCAAGGTGCCCAGATGGGACCCCCACCCTGCTGAAAAAAAAAGCTCGCTCACAGCCCCCAATCTGCAAGCTGCTGGTAAAGATGCCTGCAGTTTTTACTTTTCTTCACCGGAGGAGGCGCTTCCAATGTATTTCTATAGCAGAGCAGCGCCCTCTGCTGACAAAAAGTAAAATTGCAAGCACTTTACAGGCAGCTTGCAGGGAGAGCTGTGCAGGGCTCTGGGGGCCGGATAAGAGCCCTTTGTGGGCTCTATCCGGCCCACGGGCCGTAAGTTTGACATCCCTGTTTTAGAGAGGTGGGGCTTTAGTCCTAATATTTCCTTATTCTAAAAGCGAAAGGAGGTCTCAGAACAATTTTAGATCTTCATCATCTTAACAAATTCTTAAAAAGGATGAAGTTTTGCATGGTCACCCCAGCTCCCATTAACCCTTCCCTGGATCCTGGGGACTGATATGCTGCCTTTGACTCTGAGGTTGCCCCCAAGGCCATTGTTATCCCAATACTTCCCTGAGCTGCCCCAGTGACCAGCTGGCTGGGCGACCTTGAGGTCAGTCACACCGACCACTGCAGCTTGGCAAGTCAGGGAGGTAACGGAAAGAGCATTTTACTGGACAGAACCAGATACTTTCATAAATCCTCCCAGATGTTTCTTGAGCAATGGCAGACAGAATAAGAGGTCAGTCAGTCTCCACCCAGAAATTTTTTCTTGGATTGCATACTACATATTCACATGCTGTGACTTGGTGGCTAATGTTGTTCCACCCGACACAATCACAGCTCATTCGACAAGGTCACAGTCAGCCTTTGCAGCCTTTCTGGCACAAGTTCCAACTGCAGAATTTGTAGAATGGTAACCTGATCCTTGGTCCACACATTTGCCTTCCTCTATGCTGGGGCTCAAGATTCTAGAGGTTATGCTAGAATAGGGAGAGTTTTTCTTCAGCCTTTATTGAAATAGACTCTGATCCCACCTCCTGTCTTACAGCTTGTGAATCATCAAGAGTAGAATACACACGTGCAATTGCTCAGAGAAGTAAAAATGGCTAATCACCAGTCTCGTAACTGTTGTTCTTCAGTATGTGTTGCACTTGTCCATTCCACAACCAACCCTTCTACCTCTTCGTTGAAAGAAGAAACTAAAGTAGGAATTGAGGAGAGCTGCGGGTGGCTTTGCCCTTTATAGCTGCATACAGTGGGTACCGCTGAGAGGAAATGTTTCTGACACCTGTGCACATGGCACACGGATACCAGGAGTGGGATGAACATGTGCAATACGTCTTGAAGAACAACAGTTTCAGAGCAGGTTAGTAATGCTACTTTGAGGGATGGGGAGGGGCATGAGAGAATCAGGTTCTTTTATTGTTTCTGAAATTCTCTTGAGTAAATATTGTTTCATAAAAAAAAGAGAGTAAAATCTTTAGATTTCTAGTACCAGTGGTATCAGACTGTTTGGTTTCCAACCAAGAAGGTGTTTGCATCTCTCTCTCATTAATTTTTTGTGTTCGATTTTCAGTTAGTGCAAGCTAATTTGAAGTGTCTGTTTTCACTTTTAAATGTCAATAAGTTGATCAATTTAGTAATATCAGCCATTGTAAATTTAGTGAGCTTAATTAGTAGACCTTTAATATATAAAACTATCTATAATTACTCGTTGCACTTAGGAGGCTGGGTGTGGAAGATATGTATG
This sequence comes from Pelusios castaneus, assembly GCA_007922175.1. NCBI lineage: Eukaryota > Metazoa > Chordata > Testudines > Pelomedusidae > Pelusios > Pelusios castaneus. The sequence goes on from ML685814.1 coordinate 9,292,473, forward strand.
ATATATGAAATTAAAGATTATGTAATGATGTATTCTTTCATGAATGTGATTAAATCAATTTGCGTTAAAATATTGTCAGTGCAGCTTTTAAGACAGGTACTCTGGAAAAAGTGTGAGTGTTACACACTTAGAATACTGTGTATGATACATATATTGGGAGGGACTACTGAGCAGTTTCACAAAACAATATTTTATTTTCATTCCTTGATATACTTTATTTTTATATTTAAGGGTCAAGATGGATAGCACAGAAGAACCTCAGAAAAAAGTCTTTAAAGCCCGAAAAACAATGAGAGTAAGTGATCGGCAACAACTTGAGGCTGTCTATAAGGTCAAAGAGGAGCTGCTGAAGACAACAGAAGTTAAATTGTTAAATGGCAAACATGAAAATGGAGATTCTTATCTAAATTCCCCTTTAAGCAACACAGACTGCATGGAAGACAAAAAGGAGATTAATGGTGTAGTAGATATATGTCTTGATCCTGAAGAAGGGAGAACTGACAGTGAGGAAATCTCTGATGTCAAAAGCCCTGATGTCAAGGCAGAGAACAAAGAGGGTAACCTAGATTGCACACCTGAAATATTGTCCCCAGAGAACGTTATTTCTGAACAAGAACAGGAGGACCCTATCATTGCTTCAGTCTCTGAGGCTGGAAATCAGGTGCTTGATAGCAATAAAGATGATGACCTCCACAAAGAACATAGAATAAAAGATACTTTGGACCAAAGAGAGACAGAGAGCTCATCTGAAGGTGAAAGCAAAGTAAGCTGTGATGTTAATGACTCTTCAGAAGAGAAAGCAGAAGCAAATGAATTAGCTGTTAGTTCTGATCTTCCAGTTGAAGAGGAAAAAAGTGCTGAAGAAGAGGTTGTTGATGAAGATATTGTTGGAGAAGAGGCTATATCTAGCAGTATGGAAACTGACCAGGAACCAAAGGATGAAGTACACCAATCTGCAGGTCTTCCAGAAACTACCATTGAAAAGCCACTAGAAGAGCCAAGTGAGAGCATCTTAGAAAACACAGACTCAATGGAAACGGATGAAATAATTCCAATTTTGGAAAAGCTGGCCCCTGCAGAAGATGAACTAAGTTGTTTTTCTAAAACTTCCCTGCCTCCAGTGGATGACACAAGCCCAGATTTGGAAGATAAAATGGAGAACTCTTTGGGTTCACCATCTAAACAAGAAAACAATGAAAGTTTGCCCAAAGAAGCTTTCTTAGTACTCTCTGATGAAGAGGAGCCATGTGGTGAAAAAGAGAAGGATGCTGAAGTGATGCTACCAAACAAGACAAGTCCGCCAGGTTAGACATTTCTTGTTGTTGTTGTTGTTGTTTTGGTTTTTGGTTCAAAGTTGAGATTTTCATTCACTTATTTAAAGGTTAAAATTAAAGGTGCAAGGATCCAGCTTTAATAAATATCACTGATGTAAAGCATCACTGCAAGACTCTCCTCCCTTGCCACATCTACCGTTACGCTGGGGAGGGATTCTAGTGAAGGAGGAAGTAGAACTGATGCAGTCAACTCCACCAGCTTTACACCAGTAGAGATTATTCCTAGACAAGGGGATTTTCCATTGGCAGTTTGATTATCTCAGATTTATTTTGTCATGCTTAATTTATTTTACAGCTATTGAAATATAATCAAAATAGTTTTTTAAAATATATGCTTGGTTACCTTGCTGCTCCTCCAGTTCCATGTCCAAAATGGAGGACAAAGGTGTAAACTGAAAAAAGAAACTGAGATCCAGCACAGGTAATTGAGGAATTTAACAGTACTCCAAAGCCAGGAATGATCTTTCTCAAAAATGGTGGTGGATGGAGATTTAAACCTTTTAGTGACTGTGCTTAAGACCAATTTATTTATTTATTTATTTATTGGCTATTTAGTTTTTTTAAAAGAAAACTCTAAAGATGCATAATTAAACGTGGTTCTAAATTATAGGAAAATATACATAAGGTACTGGATTGGTTGAGCCATTTTTGAAGAATATAGTTTTGCAGTTCTGCAAAAGAGATGTTACCAAAACTAGAAACTATGTAGTGACTGAGAACCATAAAAATACAGGAACTAGAAAGTCCTGGTTAATGAAAATAATTAGAGAGACAGTGAACCAAAGTTATTTCTACTTAAGATCAATGGAGTGCTGCCAGAAATGACTTCAATGAATGAGGAACTGTGTGCTATTTTTAGAAGAATTTTGGCTAGAGATCCTACTAGGCTACTCATCATTTACTGTTTCTATAGTATCTGAAACCATATGAGGTGTTCCAGAGATGTAGGAAGACAGGTCTCAAAAATTTGTAATCTAAATGGACAAGATACAGGTCAGAGTTGGAAGGCAACACAAAACTATTATATGAATATCAAATATAAGAACAAAGCACACAGTTAAGGGAATTAAGGGCCAAAAATGTAAGCAATTTAACTAAAAGTCTTTACAAAGAGTGTAGTTGGCAGTAGGAATAAACTGCCCTGTGTGGAGATAATTATTTTATTTTATTTTTTTTTTAAAAAGGCAGCTTGATGAAAGTACAACATTACTACTACTTACTGTTCCAGAGCGTAACTCAACACTTAACAAAGCCTAGGCATGAAGGACTATTCAAGGGGATGTGGAAGATGTTCAGCCTACTAACCTTACAGCATGCAACATATGGCAGCATTGAATGGGAGTTTAGTTTTCCAGAGTTTGGGAAAATCTGAAATAACTAGACTAAAAAGTGTTAAAAAATGAATTGTATATTTGATGGAAAGAAGATAATTAAACATGCTAATGCAGCAGGCAGAATTGGCATGTTGTTAATATCCTGGCCTTTCCCTCTTTTAGAGTGTATGTACTCCTATTTTACTTATTCTTCTCACATCTCCTACATCTTGGGAATGCTTGTGGCCTACAGCATTTTACCTGTTAGAACATTTTGTGATTCTGGAAAAACTGCTCAACACATAATTCATGGAAAGGAAGGGATATGGTTGCCATATAATATTTAAACATTAGTTTTTATACTTCTAAAATAATGGAGGAGTTAGCTTTTATTGACTAGCAGCCTTAAGAAATGGCTAAGTTTTATAACATTTCCATTTTGCCAGTATACATCAGTGCATCAAGAAGTTTAAAACTGTGAGCTCCCCAAGCTTATCTTTCTGTAAGCTGCCATCCTGCACCTTTGCTAATTATATAAATAATACAGGGGAAACTTCAGTGTCAATATACATATCCAAAGGCTCCATTATAGATTAGTCATTAATTGTTACTCTTGTGAAGCTCTGAATAGTGTCTCCTGATGTGATATACTTCACATTTACTCCATGTATTTATCTCTTTGGTACAACTGAGTTGACTTGTTTTGACCATTTGAGGGAGGATAACTGATGTTGGGCCTAGTACAGTCCAATAGGAACTTTTAAAAGTGTTGATTATACTAAGATTATGTTGACTGCATGTATAAACTCTAATTATTTTTTTGATGTTGCAGATGCATGGTCTCTCTACCATGCATTGTGCCCATGATGCATGGAATTGTACCCTACAGTAGTGGTTCTCAACCTTTTGTGGGCTGTGACATACTTGGCAGCATTTCTTGACCTTACAAGATACACCAGACACCTCCCCCACAGGCCAAATCTAGTCATCTCCCTGGCTTTCCGTGACACATTTACTGCTGTGTGGTGACACAGTAATGTATCCTGACACAGTGGTTGAGAATGGCTGAACCGCTGCCATATAGAAACATACACCAACAGCTGTTTTCCTGTGAACTCTTTAAGAACCACACATATTTATGGGCAAACTTAAAAAGGTATCAGAAATATCAGTGAAGTGGTCAGGCACCCTCTAAATCTTGAAGGCATCTGAAGAGGGGCAAGTGGGGTGTACTTTCTGATGCTATAACCTTTTCTCCTGGTTGTTTAAACAGCCTTTTCAGTCCCTTTTGAATTTGAAAGCTAAAGTTCTTGAATGGCAGTTCCCTTTTCCTCCCTGCCTCCCCAATATAGAGGAAATTCACCCAATCTTAGACTAAAAAGTAATGGAGGCTTATCTACATTACTGTCCAATTTATAGTGGGGGTGGTGAGACGGGTACTGATATAGGGAAGGAGAAGCAGATCATTTGGCCCATGTTCACCTGGAGATGTTCTTTGGGAATGGAACATCACTAGTTCAGTGGAAGCTCTGGATGAAGAAGAAATCATTTCAGTGGGGGAAAGCTGGAGGACCCCAAATCCACTCTCATATATACTATAAATATACAGCTATATCCACAGGTAAAGCAGGAGATGAATCCTTAAAAGCTGTCCAGTTTCATTCCCTGCTCATGTTATGACCCCTATATAGAGAGTAGCAGAAGCAAGTTCACGTATATAAGATTTCAGGCTCAGGTAGCAGTGTGCCATATCAAGGCTCTGTCCTTTGCTCTCGTAAGCCTCTATCTGTTCATACTGCTAAAGGCTTACGTTATATAGTTTATTTGTGATTGCTAGAGTAGAATCTCAACCCAAGAAGAAAAGGAGCAAGAGCAGGGAGAAGAAGAATTGGCTTAGGAAAAAAATATAAAAACATAACACCTCCCCTCCCCCACCCCAAAGGGCTTGGGGAGCTGAGGGGTTAGACAAGAAGGAAAAAGAGAAGACAAGGAAAAAAATGAGTGCATCAGTTGTCTGCAATGGTATAAAAGGAACTTAGAGGAAAAGAGAGATCCATTTATCAGTCTTTCCTGAAGGTTGCACTAGAACATTTTAAACCATCATTGGTGGCTGTTTCAGTGATGTTGCTGGCACAGAACATGTCTGATTTTCAGGATCATCAACTTCAGTATTTTGTTCTTTGACTTCTATAGCAAGAGTTCTGTTCATTGGTTCATCTGGCCTTGAAGAATTTGAAGAAACAGATTTGCCATACAGTTTGAGATGTAAATGAATCCTTTTTGTTTTTCTGAATAGCAGTTCTTGAAAAGATTTACATTTAATTTTTTGAAAAATTACCTATTTTTATTCGGTCTATGTAGTAGCCTTGGAATATTGTTTGATAAATTCATACAGTGATGTCAGATAAGACTAGCACTAATTAGCTATTTGCTTTATTGATCAGCAGCTTTCATGTACACTACATTTAGAACAAAAACAACCATTTAATTCATTAGGTGGTTGTTTTTGTTCTAAATGTAGTGTACATGAAAGCTGCTGATCAATAAAGCAAATGTACACTACATTTAGAACAAAAACAACCACCTAATGAATTAATCAAAAAGCCAAAAGCTTGAAAATTGTGTTATCAGAAGCTCTGACCACCTTCTAGAACCTTGTAGATACTACTAAACAATATCCTCCAACAGTTTATGGCTCAACCGACTTCTTTTTCTGTTTCCAGTAGCCATTGATTCCACTCTCTAGCTAGCCATACTCTTCTCTTCAGTTGCCAATAACTTTGTCCAGTTGCTGTTCCTCTAGGTTTCTAGATCCTGCAGTACTTGCATACATGCTTAACTTTTAGCACAAGTTAATCCCCTTGTACTCAGTGAGACCCCATGCTAGTGTAAAAGCACCACCTGCTCAAGTGTTAGCAGGATCCGGGCCATAATGTTCAATATATGTCTATAATAGTTTTAAAAAAATTCAAATACCAATATTGATAGTGGCATTAAATAAAACTGCATCATTTATATTTTAGTTCACTGTACATTGTAATCTAAAGTTTCAATAACACAAATTTTCAAACTAACATTTTGAAACCTCAGTGTAATTTTAAATCAACCATTTTAAAAAATAAGTGATTTTAAATAATTACTTAAATCATATTGATATTAATTGCTATATCCTGGGAGCTACCTTCCTTTTTTGATCTGCTCAGGGGAAGAAATTTGCTGATTAGTCTCATTATGTAACTGGCTCTATAGATTCACCTTTCTGTCTCTCAGAAAGTGCATCATGAATTTGTTAAATTGGAGAACAATATAATCATGGCCTTCATAAATAGGCAAGACAATATCTATCCCCGCATGCCTGAAGAATTGCTGTATCTCGTCTTAATAAAAGAACTATATTTAACATTCTTCCTAAATATGAGAGTGTATTGGCTCAACTGGATGATCCTTTTGCCAAAAGAATGGACTGCTAACATAAGTGTTTGTCAGTCTGCTCAAGGTGGGGAACAACAAACTTTGGACTTTGGGGCCTTCTTTCCGTTCTGTCTTCTTATGAAGTTTCTGAGGAAGCTGACATTTAACAAAGTGATTATTTCTGAGCCTCTGAGATCTTGTTCTCAGAACTGCTGAAGCTCTTTGTTGTGATTCTGCCCATCTGGATTCCAGATGTTCTATCTAAAGCACTGAAAGGTAACATCCACAGATAAACTTCACTTCCAACATCTGGCTTGGGAGGGACTCCCTGAAACAAATCTTACAGGTACAGGGATTGTTACTCTTCTGAAGTCAAACATGCATTTATTTGAGCCAAATGCAAGACCATACTTTGAGGAACAAAGTATAGTAAGTTACACGTTGTATAGGATGCTAGATTGTATCTAGGAAATTGATACTCAGAAAAGTAAGGGTCATGATAGCTAAGCAACTGAACATGAGTTCCTAATGTAACGGTCTGTCCAAAAGTGCTATGTTATTCTCTCCTTGGATGTACAGAAAAGATTATATCAAGATAGGAGTAAGGAGATTATACATAACTGCTGTATATGGTATTGGTGAAGTCACTATTGAAATATTGTGTCCAGTTCTGGTATCCCTACTTACAAAAGGTTGTTGAAAAATCAGGGTGGGTTTAAAGAAGAGCCATATGAATGATACACAGATTGGAAACTATACCTTTCAGTGAGAGATTTAAGGACCTCCAATCTTCTTAGTTTATCCAAGAGAAGGTTAAAAGGTGACTTGTTCATAGTCTAGAAATACCTATGTGAGAAGATATCCGATAGTAGAAGGCTCTTAATGTAGTGAACAAAAATGGAGAAGAACCGTGACTAGAAGTTGAAGCTAAAGAAAGTCAAACTGAAAACAAGATGGACACTTGGAAGAAAATTGAGTGATCAGGAACAGTCAGCATGGATTCACCAAGGGCAAATCGTGCTTGACCAACCTGATTACCTTCTGTGATGAGATGACTGGATTTGTGAATGCGGGAAGAGCTGTTGACGTGATATACCTCGACTTTAGCAAGGCTTTTGATATGGTTTCCCACAGCATTCTCATTGGCAAGTTAAGGAAATATGGGTTGGACGAGTGGACCGTAAGGTGGATAGAAAACTGGCTAGATCAATGGGCTCAGTGGATAGGGATCAATGGCTCGATATCTAGTTGGCAACCAGTAACGAGTGGAGTACCCCAGGGGTCGGTCCCGGGGCCGGTTCTGTTCAACATCTTCATTAATGATCTCAATGATGGGATAGATTGCGTGCTTAGTAAGTTCACGGATGACGCCAAGCTGGGGAGAATGGTAGACACGCTGGAGGGCAGGGATAGGATCCAGGGAGACTTAGACAAATTGGAACACTGGGACAAAAGAAACCTCCTCAGGTTCAACAAGGTTCAACAAGGTTAGGGAACACTTAATGAAATTGGATGTGCACAAGTCCATGGGGCCGGATGAACTGCATCCGAGGGTGCTGAGGGAGTTGGGGGAAGTGATTGCAGAGCCGCTGGCCATTATCTTTGAGAACTCGTGGCGAATGGGGGTGGTCCCAGAGGATTGGAAAAAGGCAAATATAGTACCTATCTTTAAGAAAGAGAAAAAGGAGGATCTGGGGAACTACAGACCGGTCAGCCTCACCTCAATCCCTGGGAAAATCATGGAGCAGGTCCTCAAGGAATCCATCCTGAAACACTTGGAGGAAAATAGAGTGATCAGGAACAGTCAACATGGAGTCACCAAGGGCAAATCATGCCTGACCAACCTGATTTCCTTCTATGATGAGATGACTGGATTTGTGGATGCGGGAAGAGCCGTTGACATGGTATACCTTGACTTTAGCAAGGCTTTTGATACGGTTTCCCACAGCATTCCCGTTGGCAAGTTAAGGAAGTATGGGTTGGACGAGTGGACCGTAAGGTGGATCGAAAACTGGTTAGATCAACGGGCTCAGCAGGTAGGAATCAATGGCTCGATGTTTGGTTGGCAACCGGTAACGAGTGGAGTGCCCCAGGGGTCGGTCCTGGGGCCGGTTCTATTCAACATCTTCATTAATGATCTTGATGATGGAATAGACTGCGCGCTTAGTAAGTTTGCAGATGACACCAAGTTGGGGGGAATGGTAGATACTCTGGAGGGCAGGGACAGGATCCAGGGAGACTTGGACAAATTGGAACACTGGGCCGAAAGAAACCTCATGAGGTTCAACAAAGACAAGTGCAAAGTCCTGCACTTAGGATGGAAAAATCCCATGCACAGGCTGGGGCTCGATTGGCTAAGTAGCAGCGCTGTAGAAAAGGACCTGGGGGTTATGGTGGACGGGGAGATGAATATGAGTCAACAGTGTGCCCTTGTTGCGAAAAAGGCCAATGGCATATTAGGCTGCATCAGTAGGAGTATTACCAGCAGATCGAGGGATGTGATAATTCCCCTCTATTTGACACTGGTCAGGCCGCATCTGGAATACTGTGTCCAGTTTTGGGCTCCCCACTACAGAAAGGATGTGGACAAATTAGAAAGAGTCTAGCGGAGGGCAACAAAAATGATTAGGGGGCTGGAGCACATGACTTATGAGGAGAGACTGAAGGAAGTAGGCTTATATAGTCTACAGAAGAGAAGATTGAGGGGAGATTTGATAGCAACCTTCAACTACTTGAAGGAGTGATCCAAAGCAGAGGGAGCTAGGCTGTTCTCAGTAGTAACAGAGGACAGAACAAGGAGCAATGTTTTCAAGCTGCAGCTGGGGAGGTGAAGATCGGATATTAGGAAAATCTTTCTCACTAGGAGGGTGGTGAAGCATTGGAATGGGTTGCCTAGGGAGGTAGTGGAATCTCCGTGTTTGGAGATATTTAAGGTCCAGTTAGACAAAACCCTGGCTGGGGTGATTTAGTGGGAGTGGTCCTGCTTTAGCAGGGGCTTGGACTAGATGACCTCCTGAGATCCCTTCTATCCCTAAGATTCTTTGATTTTAAAATATTGGGGTAATTAACCATGGGAACCACTTACCAAGGGTTGTGGTGGATTCTTTATTATTTGAAATCTGTAAGTCCAGATTGACTTTTTCCTAAAAGTTATGGTGTAGTTCAAGAATCAACTATTAGGTTTTGATGGGAATTACTGGATGAAATTCTATGACCTTAGTTATGGAGGAGATCAGACTAGATGATTGTAATACCATTTAGCCTTAAAATAATGACGTTGAAGTCAACCAGATTTCTTTGGTATTGTTCTTTGGCACTGTTCTGGCTCTGAGAACCAATGCCAGGGGTTCCTTCACTGAACATGGGAATGTAGGATACTTCCACAGAGGAAGTTTGAAATGGGAAATAAAATATTTAAAAACGAGTTTTTAGAAGAGACGACCTTAAAGCAATGCACTAAAAGGGAGAAAACAAGTTATCTAGATTCGTAAGAGTTCTTGTACAAGGAATTTTTGTGAACTTGAATGCATTTGTTTGCAAAAGATCAGATGGCCAATGTAAATGTGACCATGACATTATACTTACTAAACTGGCCATCTGATCTTCTGCAAACAAATGGTCTTGCTGGCTGCTGCCATTGACGCCAGCCCCGTGCCCGATCTGGCTGCTGCCAGCTGTGCCATCCCCAGAGGCCGACCCAAGCTGCCACTGGGGGACTGAAGTTAATATAAAGGTCATCTAAGAAAAAAATAACAAAAGAGTCCACAAGGAGTCATCAAGTCCATCGTTTAACAGTGGGAAGTGAATTAGGCATTCCCTAAGGCACAGCTTTTTGGCAGAGCTGATACAACCTGTCCCTCCTTTTACAAGACTGAAAAACAGGGCTGGCCACTCTTCTGAGTTCTGTGTGGCTGATAATAACTTTTCCATCACAGTAGGCTAAACATAGTTTATACAATCAAAGGGCAGCATATCATGATAAAGACAACATTTCATTTCCCTCCTCAGTTAAAACACAGGGTTTGGAGGATTTGTAACCCAAACCAGCCTCACCTACCATTTCCTATCATGACCAGCACTGGGGTAGATATATCCATATACAGAGAAATTATGCTAAGTACTCATGCAAATACAAAGCTTGACCCCCCTTTTAGCTGCTAAGCAAGAGAAATGCCCAGCCGCTAGACTTTGCTTACATCTTTATATACCATTTTCGACAGGGTGAAAGTGTGCAAAATTCGCTCCAAGCTCTGTATCCTTCACTTTCACTGTGCAGTATAGACCCCTAAATTGCACAGAGCGCACATATTCCCTTACCTTGGAAGGTCACATGCTTAAGGTAGGGAATACAGACAGACAAGATGGAGCAAAGTTAATTTAAAGATTGTTTATTAATAAAGAGTCCTGCATAGAAATCTCAGTCAAAAGAGGTATTTTCTGAGGCGACAACTTCAGGAACCAGTAGACTTCCATGTCAACCTCAGCAGGAACACCCTTGGGCCTGCTTTTTCCCCCATGCAACAGTAGACTTTGTGGAAACCCTTGGCTTTCTTATGGTGACCAGTATTACATGGCATAATGCAAAAGGCCCCATCGAAACTAAGAGACATTAGGGGTCTTCTCCTGAGGAGGACCTCTAAAGGAGCAAAAGCCAACAGAAGAGGAGAAGACACTACTGGTCAACCAAGTTATTTTTCCCACAAGGCAGTTATATCCAACCACCACCTTATGCAGATGATTCCAGGGCCTTTCGAGACCTGATGAAAAGAATAGTAGAGCCACTTTATATCCTCTTGGAATAAATCCGGAAAACACAATATGTTATGATGATGATCTGCATTCCCCCCCCCCCCCTCCCCCCAGTATGGTCACTTACCTCTTTAATGGGGCATTATTGTCACCAGCTCACACTATAGGGCAGACACCCCTGACCATCTCACCCATTTGCAAATGGATTGACAAAAAATATTAGTTACCAGCCAAAGACCTGGAGTACTTTTTTTCTCCCATCATACCTCCAATTTCTTGGTAGTGGACACTGTCAATGAGAGAACAGAAAAGCTTTCTTTAAATCAATTGTGGTCAAAGAGTTCAAGCTACTGGACCTTTTAAGCCATAACAGCTACTTATCAGCTGCTCTCCAGTTTAGGGTTGTGAACTGTCAGACCTTGATGTCAAAATGTGATTTCACAATATATGCTAAATTTTCACATTTTATTGATAAATTTTCCCCAATACCAGAGAAAACTGTTTAAAGCCCTCATCTCATTGGAAAAAAAAAATATTTTTTTAAAGAGATGTATGTTCTGTTCTTGCTCCTGAGCTTTCTTTTTTATCTCCCTGGCCACAGCATTTGAAAAATACGTCTACTGACTTTTTACATCAAATATGGAGACTCATTCAGGCAGTAATTTTAAACATCTTGGAAGGCCACATGATTGCAGAATTTTCCTATAAGCTCCCCTTGACACAGCTGGTACAGTCTTAAAATGGCTACTAGTAACATTGTATATCCAGGCTTCTGGCTGCAAGTTTACGGCTTTCCTGAGTTGGTGTTGAATACCCCTTCCCTTTGAAATACCTAAATTCTTCAGTAGAAGAACCGATGGTTCTTTCCACTCTCTTAAAGGTTCTGTGACTACTCTGAGCTTTCGGGATGGGTGGGGAGGGACGGGATGGGCATTTCCTTGTTTCATTTATAACAAATTTCAGATGACTTGACACTCTCAACTAGCATAGTACCAAACCTGCGTAGCCCTACAATAAAAGGGGCCCTTTTCAACAGTGACCTCTCTATTGTGATCTCCTCCAATTGACCATTTTGACCTATTGTTCCAGGGTCATGATCCATCCCCTACTCCAGATGTGTCACTACCTAAAACTATCCTCCTCCCGCCAATGGAGAACAGTCTCCCATTTTCTGTCTTCCTATCAGTTCATCACATCAGAGAGATGGATCTTATGGGTGGATTTCAATGGAACATTCCATCCAATTCAATTCATCACTCCATCCCATTGTCCACACCTGTCCCTTTTCAGAGACACTTCTCATGAAGGTTTTCCTAAAGTAAGAGGTTCGGTCTCCCTTACTTATTGTGGTGATTGAACCACTTCCCCTCAGATATGTTGGGAGAGGGTTCTGTTCCAGATTGTTCTAGTTCCCAAGAAAAAAGGAGAATGGAGATTGATCCTTGACTACAAGGCTCTGATTACTTCATAGTAGTAATTCTAGCAATGATAATTCTGGGGACTAGTTCATTGTCACCAGGACCATGACTGGGAACCCACACAGCTTGATATTTTGGAGCAGTTGTCAGTCCTTGGTTCTCTTGAAGATAGGTCTCTTTATAACAACTTCCAATGCAAAATTCTATTGCTTTTGCTTAAGAGGCAGTTACAGCCACAACTAGCTCTGAGATATCCCATGACCTTGTACCCTCTTGTATGCCTGCTTGCCGACAGTATTGATTTTCAAGGTCCTGAACAAGCTAAAACAAGAGTCACTAATAGTATGATGATACCATGATGGCCAAGTTAGTTATAGTTTCTGGGTCTGCTTTTCCTTCCTCTGTAGGCCCTTCTTTGCCATGTGCTTATGTTGGATCTCTTGACAGAAGAAACAGCTTCCACGACCCACCCCAACGTTTCCTCTTTGTACCTCAAGGCCTGGCTTGTTCATAGCTCTCAGGCATTGATCTATGCTGTTCTCCTGAGATCAAAACTATGCTCCTGAGTAGTAGCAAACTTGCCACAAGAAAACTTACCTGCAAAAGAGAAACATTTCCAAGTCTGGTGTGTCCATCAATCCATATCCCCTTCCAAATCACTCCTTATAAACAAATATGACTACCTGTTCAGTAACTTGATTTCTTCTTTTGAGATGTTTGTTCCTGTGAGTGTACTACTACCCTCCCTCCTTCCCTTCTGGTGCAGAGATGTACTTCAGAGCATCGTGGTTGAGAAGGAACTGGAGTGGTGGCAGGTCTGCTCCACCTTGTATACCTTCATGCTGAAGCACGAGAATGTGTAGAGCACAGACGTGGACCCACAAATGCTGCTAACTAAAATCCCCAATAAAGAGTGCATGTATGCACACATATCCTAAGGTGGAGAGCACCTATAGGGGCAAACATCTTGAAGAACTCTTGCTGCACAGGTAAGTAACCACTCTTCTTCTGTAATATCCACACTTAATATTTTATAACAGCAGCTTGGAGGATCAAAGTATTGTCTTTAATTAAAAAGTCAGTGCTCTATTCCATCATGAGAAGTCAATTAATATCTCTTCTGTTCTTTATCCCTTACATACAAAGAAAGAGGTGGTGTTCCTTTTTAGGACTATAAAATTCTAGTTGCTAGATTATTTTAATTCATTTTCAAGCTTCAGTAAGGCCCAAAAAGCTAGCAAAAGGTATCTAGCTCTGATTTAACAAAATGCATTTGACTAAGTTTTAAAGGATTACAAATGCTGAGGAATTTCTTTTTGTTTCCTGGGAGTCAAAATTCTCTCAACTAAGAGGTTGTTAACTTTTGGCTGGGCATGAGTCTACCTCTGCCAGATAGATTTGCCAGGTAGCCTTCTTGACCCTTTATTCACAAGTTTACACATTGCTAGGGCACAGACATGGTACTTCCTTGGTCTCGACATTTGGTGTGTTTTTAGGTGTGACTGTCTGAAGCCACAGATGGATCCTAAGTATAGATACGCAAAACCTATTGATTATATTTGTGGACTATCCAAAGCAGAAAAAGAAATTTTTATTCCTTCCTGTAAACTGCATTTAAAAAAAACAAAAAAAAAATAGAAAAAATAGAAGAATGTCCCTGTGGGTGCTCCACGGCAGGTGTTTGAGGGCCCTGCACATGAGATTGGATATTTTCGGAAGCCGTGCCTGCTCGTGTCACACACGTGCTGTCACCGTCTCGCACTGCGCTCAGCAGTTGTACAGTGCTGTGTGACCAACCGTCCCTCAGTTCCCTCTCTGCTGCCCTCGGCTTGAGATGGAGCCTTTAGCAACATCTCCCCTTTATAGTTACTAGTTTTTTCCTTAGATATAGCAGTTTAGTTCTTCACCTAAAAAATTCTCCATCTTACTCCTTCCCTTTCCTAACCAACCCCTCCCCCCCAACAATGTTCTTTCCTTCCCTGCCTCTCGATCCTGCTCTCAGATGGACGCTCTGTCTGCTGCATCGAGGAATCACACATATCGCAGAAGTGCTCCCATTGTCACAGTTTAAAAGCAAGAACAAGGAAGGTGAGAGACTTGCAACTAAAACTCCTTTTAATGGCGAAATCACTGAGACCATCTTCAGATCGCGAACGAGGATCTTTGTCTACCCAATGGTCACCTTTGGCAGCCTCCGACACTTGGCTTGCCACCAAAACAGATACCAGGGAGTCTGGGCAGAAAAACACCAGAAAAAATCATTCTGCAGGCTCTCCAGAGAAGAAAGCAGCTAAGATAAAGCACTCCTCAGCTGCAGAAAGAAGCTAGTACCAACGGCACCAAGCTCTTCTTACTTCAGGACTGTGGCACCATCAACTGCCGCAAGTACCCACAGAGTTACAGACCCCGATGGGACAAACTCAATCAAAGGTACCAAGATGAAAGAAAAATGTATGGCCATGGCACCTAAGGAGACGTGGAGCCAATCGGCATTGCTGCCTGCTGCAGCTACACTGCCTCCTCTGCCACCAGTGCCATATAAGCTGACATCAGTGGCACTGAACTTCTCCACAACGGTACTGACACTCTCAGTACCACAGCAGTATCTGGCATGGGGATCTCACAGTCTCAGCAACCCCTGAGTCCCCTCTTTTCAGTACTGACGTTACATCATCACATTTGGTACTGACTCACTTCCTGACAAATCCCACAGAAAGCCAAACAATTTGAAATGATGAAGATGAACAGGAGTATGGGCAGATGCACACTCCATGCCATTCCTCCCTGGTGCAAAACCCTAAACAGGGTCCATCAAACCAATCAGCACCACAACCATCCACTTGGTGTGGATATGCGTGGATGCCACCTCTAATGCTCCTTACTCTCTCCCGCCCCCGCCCCCGCCCCCCCATGGCAATACTGGGACCCACGGTCTATAAATAGATCACAACATTCAAAAACAACAAGCCCACCAAGATCAAGGGCAATCCAATCACCTTCAACATCCACTGCTCCATCACCTGCCGAACAACAAAAACAAGCAGCTGAAGAATCGGATATACTCTCTGTCCCAAAGGACATTCTTCCTCCAGAAATATTTGTCCTCCCCCGAAGAACCCATCCTGCCCCCACCACCTACAATAAGGGACAACTTTAAGCAATTTCAGGGCTTCTTCAAAAGGGTGTTTGAATTCCTGAAAATATCTCCAGAAGAGATCCCAGAAGCAAAGCGTAATCTATGTGACATCTTACAGACAACCACATCCTCCAAAATAGTGTCACCAATCAACGATGTAATTATGCACCCTGCAAAAAACATATGGCAAACACCTGCCACAATACTAGTGTGTTACATAGCTGGTGTTCTGAGGAATACTGGTGCTCTTCAAACATAATGCAGATGTTCCGTGACCCACCCCGACCCCTCCTTGTCGGGTAGGAGGGGTAAGGAACAATTCAGCAAAGTTTCCAGGCATGCAGTGGCAGATGTTGATGCACACCTGAAAGCTTTGCTGCAACTGGGGCATTTTAAATCTCCCACCACTGTTCCTAGCTTTTTCAAGAATGTTTTCATCCAGTGTTCTGCATAAAGTAATTAATACTGAAGGTTGAGAAACACTGCACAATACTGCCTCTACGCGAATGTTCTCAGAAGAAATACTATCTCCCCGCAAAGGGTAACAAATTTCTCTCACCCTGCACCAAACTCACTTGTAATCCAGGCTGTCAATCAAAAAGGGAAACAGCATTATGCTAGAACAACACCATATGATAAAGACTGGAAGAGGTTGGACCTCTTTGGATGCAAAGTTTATTCCTCGGATTCATTGCCATTCTGCATAGCAAATTACAAAGTGCTGTTAACAAAATATATGCACAGGATTTTTTCCAAATTAGGGAGCTTTTTTGACAACTTACCAAAAGAAAAGAGAGACCAATATAAGGCTAACATCTCTGAAGGCCACCTCATTGTTCGAACAGCCTCTTTGGATTCTGCTGACACAGCAGCATGTTCAGTGGCCACCTCCATTGTCATATGCTGTGCCTCATGGCTACATCTCTCTGGCTATGTCTACATTTTCAAGTTAGGTTGACTTAAGGAGGCTTAAGTTGACCTAACTTAGTCCCTGTCCACACCAGGCTTTCATTAAGTTGATTTAAGAAATTCCTTAATTCAATTTAATAAGAACCGCCGGTTAAGTCGACCTACCTCTAAAGTTGACTCCTTAGGTCGACCTAAACACCGTGTGGACGCTTAAGTCCACTTTACTAGGTTGACTTAAGGGCAGTTAGGTTGACTTATTAAGTCCCTGTGCAGGGGAAGCACTTTGTTAAGTCAACCTAAAGTCGACCTAACTTTTTGTAATGTAGACATAGCCTCTGACTTCCCCAAAGAAATCCAGTTGACTGTAGAGGACGTCTCATTTGAGGGTCCAAAATTATTTGCCAAAAAGACAGGTGTCTCTTTTTAAATTCACTAGCAACGTTAAAATCCTTAGGAATATACACTACTGTAACCAAAAAGAAGGAGGCCAGTTTTTACACACACAGGTGCAGACCACCTTATGCCCAGCCACTCAGACATCTTGACAACCACTGTAAACAACATCAGACGAAACGTCACTCACCATCTAATCAACTTTCAGTGAGGAAAGCTTCCTCCAGGCAACGATTTTGAAGGTCAGGTAGACAGCATGTGATCCCCCAAATGTGCAGGAGTTACTCATTATCAACACCACCTTTGGAAACAGTCTTTCTCCATTATTAGATCTCTGGAAAAAAAATCACAACAGACAGATGGGTTTTAGAAATAATAGACAAAGGATATTCTATGCAATTTTTCTCTATGCCTTTAACCCAATGCCCTTCCCTGTCCCTCGTCCAGGATCCTTCTCACAAGATCATGTTACAATAGAAAGTTCAGCGCTGCCTCTCACTAGGCGCAAAAGAACCAGTCCCAGTATGATTCAGAGTAAAGGGTTTTTATTCCCAATATTTCCTCACACAGGAAATGACAGGTGACTGGAGACCTATCTTAGATCTAAGGAGACTCAATAAATTCATCGTGACTCAACATTTCAAGATGGCGACACTAGCAACAATAATTCCTGCCCTAGAAGAGAGAGTGGCTCACTATGCATCTCAGCATGCGTACTTCCACATCACAATACATCCTTCACACAGGAGATTCCTGAGATTCACGTCAGGAGACCACTGTCAACTGCACCCAGAGCCTTTTGAAAGGTACTGTTGGTGGTGGCTGTCCACCTAAGAAAACAAGGCATAATAATATTTCCTTACCTCGACAATTGTGTGATAAAAGCGTCAATGCTAACAAAGGCACGAAAAGCCACACACTCAGCAATGACTCTCTTAAAAAAACTAGGTCTACAAATAAACAATGAGAAATCAACCACTATTCCTGTCCAAAAATTAGAATTTATCCGGACTTTCCTCGACACGATACAGGCAAGAGCTACACTACCCAATCAAAGATTTGTCAACATAAGCAATCTTATAACATCTGTCTTCAACAGCCCTCAGATATCGACCAGAACTTGTCTACAATTATTAGGACTTTTGTCTGCGATGACCTTTGTGATGAAACACACCAGACTACACGAGGCCCCAGGAAGCATGTCTTCGAACAGTGTTCAATCCACAGACTCACAACATCAACAGGACCCTGACATTACCACTCAATATAAAACAACCTCTAACATGGTGGGCTATCCCAAAGAACATCTATGTGGGGATACCATTTGCTCAAAGAACCCCAACACTAACAGTCACAATGGATGTCTCCCTAATAGGATGGGGGGCACATCTACACAACAGAATATAGTGCCTTTGGTACAAATCAGAAATCAATATGCACATAAACCTACTGGAGCTGAGAGCATTACAGTATGAATGCAGACAGTTCCACCCACTAATCATCAACAAGTCAGTCGGAATATTTACAGACAGTATGACTCGCATGTTCTATATAAATCGTCAAGGCAGTGCAAGATCCCAGTCTCTATGCAAAGAAGTACTTTTTCTATGGAACTGATGCATCACACACAACATTGACATAACAGCATCATACTTATCAGGAACACTGAATACAATCACGGACTCCTTGAGCAGAGAGTTTACACAGGGTCATGAATAGGAAATTTACTCTGGCATCCTAAGAACAATATTCAGTCATTGGGGTTTCTCTTCAGTAGACTTATTTGCCACAGAATACCAAATGTCCACAGTTCTATTCCAGAGAAGACTTGGAGTGAGCTCTCTAGGGGATGCTCTCACCATCACTTGGGATATCCCCACAGTTTTCACCCATCCAACAACCAAATAGTTCATAAAAGGCATAAAATGTACTTACCCCGAGAACAGAGCTCCAGTCCCTTCCTGGGACTGTAACCTGGTCCTTCATGCACTCACAGCACCACCTTTTGAACCACTTGTGACCTGCTCTTTGCTGCATCTCTCCATGAAGATTGCATTCCTCGTAGCCATCACTTCTGCTAGAAGAGTGGGCAAATTGGCAGCATTAATGGCAGATCCACCATACACCATCTTTTCCAAATACAAAGTCACCTTAAGGCAACATCCCATCCACAGGGACACACCTTGAAGAAGAAGAGAAGGTTACTCACCTTGGTGCAGTAGCTGAGGTTTTTCGAGATGGTTGTCCCTGTGGGTGCTCCACTACCCATCCTCCTCCCCTCTACTTTGGAGCTCAGACACATAAATTAAGCTCTGAGTAAAGAGGGATGGTTGGTTGCCTGGCGCTGTATAACTGCTGAGCGCAGCGTGAAATGGTGACAGTGCATGTGTTACCTGACTAGGCACTGCTACCGAAAATCAACGCCCCTCTGCCATGTACAATGGCCAAACTGGCCTGTGTCCCTACGCCAAAGAATAAATGGACACTAATCAGATATCAAATATGGTAATATGCATAAACCAGTAGGAGAACATTTCAATATCTCTGGACACTCTGTAGCAGACTTGAAAGTTGCCATATTTCAACAAAAGAAGTTAAAAAAATCTTTTCAGCGTGAAATTGCAGAGCTGGAACTCATATGCAAACTTAACACAATCGGGTCTGAATAGGGACTTGGAATAGTTATCTCATTACAAAAAGTAATTGTCCTTGTTCACACATTCTCATCTTCTAATCAACTTATCTACCCTAACTGAATTAACTTTGTTAGCACTTGCCCTCCCCTTTATATTGTTCCTCTTCCTAGCAAGTGTATATGTATTTCCTAACTGTAGTTTCCACTTCATGCATTTGATGAAATGGGTTGAAGCCCATGAAAGCTTATGCCTGAAGAAATTTTAGTCTTCAATGTGCCACAGGACTTTGTTGTTTTTACAATATACAGATTAACATGGCTACCTCTCTGGAAATTATTAGGAGTGTTATAAGTAAAATACAAGAAATAATTTTTCTTCTCCTTCAAGTGACTGCTCATGTTAATTCCAACTATAGGTGCGCGCGCGCTGCTTGCACAGTTTACCGGAAAGATTCCCCTATACTATTTGCAGGGCTGGCTACAGCCACCAGGGGTGCCCCAGTGACCCTCCATATATAGCCCAGCCAACCCTTCCCACCCCAGTTCCTTCTTACTGCCCTGACGATCGCTGGAACAGTGCTTGCTTGCTTTAGTTAGCAGTCCTCTAGTTTTTTCTCTTCTTCTTGTTCCAAGTTTCTATCTGTAGTTCATAGTTTAGTTAGGTACCATGGAGGGACTCCCCGCTGGGAGTCTCCCGGTGCCCCAGAGTTATCTGGGCATGCTGGTCTTCAAACCCTGCATCTCATCTAAAAAGTTTATGCTGACAGAAGATCCTTACACATTGTGCCTTTGCTGCCTGGGTGAGTTGCACTTGGAGGACAAGTGCAAACTCTGCAGGAGTTTCAAGCCCCACAACCAGAAGGAAAGGGAACAGAGGTTGAGGCTCCTCATGATGGAAGAAGCTCTCCACCCAGCAGGAGCTGGAGGTTCGGTCTCTAGCAGGATGGTGTCAGTCTGGAGCGCTCCACTGGCATCAGGATCCGAGGACCCTGAGAAATGGCACAGCCCCGGGAGGTGCTGTGGCACCAATCCCACTCCCCTGCCCCACTGAAAAAGAGGAAGGCAGAGAGGGGGCACTCACCAGTACCCAGACCGGCCAAGGAAGGACTTAGAGTTGGTCCTGAACCGGGCCACTCGTCCTCAGCCCCATGCCCTTTGGCACCGTCAACTCCATCCCCAAGGGCTGGTCCGTTGAGTTCGGTCTCGGAACCATCAATGACCAAGGACATTTTGGAGGAAGACTTGCAACTCCACTCCATCACCGAAACTTTAGAGGCCACCAGGGACTGATTGAAGAGGTCGTTCCCCCAGCACTGGTGCAGGCTGTGGCACTGAAGCAGAAATCTCTGGCATGTCCAAGAGGCAAGCCAATGCCGCTGAAGCCTCCATTTCCTCGGCACCGGTCACCAGCACCGTAATAGATCCTAGTCTCCGATCCAGTCCTCCCATCTGGCACCTCCAGTAGATCCAGCCCTAGCTGGCCAGCACCGTTTGCCAGTACTACCAATGGAGGTTGCAGTGGCAGGGGCCTGCCGGTACCACTTGCCCTATGCAGCCTCGACCTCCCACTGGTATCGTGGCCTTACAGCACCAGCCACAGCAAGCGAAGGGCACCGCTCCCCAGCACCGAGCAGCACCACCCCTCTATGGTCCCCGCGTAGCTGTTTTTCGTTGGGCTCAGTTGATGGCTCAGCAGCCTCACTGGCCAGCAGGGGCAGCAGAAGGAGGAGGGACCCTCACCAGCAGGTCTGATAGCAGTGGCAAATGCCCCCCTAATGGCCCTTTTGGACCTCTTGGGCCTACCACGAAGCACAGGGCTCATTAGGGACCAGATCCCGCGCATCTACGAGATTGAGACCCCAACCCTCCCATTCTGCCAGTGCTCCCCCAGTACATGGGTCAGAATCAGATGTGGACTCTGGGGGCTCAGTGGCCTTGGGGGAAAAAGGTGCTCCTCCAGCTGGGTCGTCATATCAGCCGCGAGATGTGGAGGAGGCTCAGGGAGAATCTTCTCCCTCCCTACCAGACGAACCACGACAGCAGGTCGCACCAGGAGCTCCTTAAGCGTATAGCGCACAATATGGGCCTACAAGCTGGGATGGTGGTTGAGGACACGGACCCCATGGTGGACATTCTGGTACCTGAAGGGCCGGCCAGGGTTGCCCTTCCACTAATCAAGACCATCAGGGAGACCACAAAGAGTTTGTGGCAAACACCAGCTTCCATTCCCCCAATCAGTAAGAGGATAGAGCAAGAGTACTTCGTCCCATTGAAGGACCATGGCCTTTTTTACACTCATCCCACCCCAGGTTCCCTAGTGGTAGCGACTGCCAATGAAAAAGAACGGCAGGGGTTGCAGGCCCAACTCCCAAATCAAAAGACACCAGAAAGTTGGACTTCTTTGGGAGGAAAACTTATTCTACAGGGGGCCTTCAGCTGAGGATAGCCAACCAACAGACCATTTTCAGCCGTTATGCATTCAACTCCTGGTTCTCCGTGGAGAAATTCGCGACAGCACTGCTCCAGGATGCTCAAGCACAGTTGTCAACAATGATAAAGGAGGGGAAGGTTGTGTCGGGGGCGCTTCTGCAATTGGCCTTGGATGCAGCAGATGCGGCCACTCAAGTCATGGCCTCAGGAATCACAATACGAAGGAGTTTATGGGTCCAGGCCTCAGGCCTTCCGCATAAAGTCTAGGCCACCATCCAAGACCTACCCTTCGAGGGCCCGGAGTTGTTTTCAGAGCAAACAGATTCAAAATGGCAAATTCTGAAGGATTCTTGGGCAGTGCTCAAGTCCTTAGGCCTGCATATCCCAGCCACCCAGAAGCATCAATTCTGGCCTCCACCTCCCTCTAGGCTGTATCATTCTAGGCCGGACACCCCACGGCGTGGAGGCTGCCATAACTGCCGGCAGAACCAAAGATCATGAGGCCATAATAGAGATGAACTGCGTAGCCACCTTGGGGCAGGGGGGAGAAGGGGGAGAGGTTTTGATGCTGTGTTCGAGGACATTATATCGGACCCAATCATGGACACTCACCTTCCCCTTTTTGGCAGCAGGCTATTCCGATTTTACTGGCCGTGGTCCAGTATCACATCGGGCCAGTGTGTTTTTTGCATGGTGAAGTGGGGGTACTCGCTCCAGTTTTCGTCTCCCCTGCCATCCCACCGTCCCTGTCCTTTCTCAGGGACCTCTCTCACGATCATCTACTCAACAAGGAAGTCCAGTCGCTCATCGCGCTAGGGGCAGTGCATGAGGTGCTGGTAGATTGAAGGGGAAAGGGTTTCTATTCCCATTAGTTCCTGGTCCTGAAGCCGAAGGAAGGTCCGCGCCCTATCCTGGACTTAATAAGGCTAAACAAGTTCCTTCGCAAGGTAATGCTCCGGATGGTTTCCCTGGCTTCCATTACCCCTTCATTGGACCCTGGGGACTGGTGTGCCTCCCTCTATTTGAAGGATGCTTATTTTCACATTGCCATCTTACCCCATCACAGGCACTTCCTCCATTTTGTGGTTGGTCAGAGACACTTGCAGTTTGCAGTCCTTCCCTTCGGCCTGGCGACAGCGCTGCAAGTTTTTACGAAATGCCTAGCGATAGTGGCGACCTTCTTTAGGCAAAGACGGATCCAGGTTTTCCCATACCTGGATGACTGGCTGGTCAAGGGCCATTCCCAACATGAGGTCCTGGCCCAAGTAATCAGATTCACATTTTCGAGACTCGGGCTGATCATAAACGAGGAAAAGTCCATGTTCGTTCCAACACAGCACATAGAGTTTATAGGTGCTGTCCTAAACGCAAGGGTAGCACATGCTTTGTTCCCGTGGGCAAGGTTTCTAATTACGTTAGACGTGATCAGGTCATTGTCCAGTCACCCCCTGACTTTGGTCTGAATGTGCCTAAGGCTTCTCGGACATATGGCTTCTTGCATATACGTGGTGGAGTTTGCTCGCCTGAGGTTATGTCCACTACAGGCGTGTCTGGCATCGGTTTATTGCCCATCACGGGACCATCTGGACACCATGGTATGCCTGCCTATGTGTGTCCTGGTGACAGTTCAGTGTTGGACCCTTCCGTGCAATGTCTGTGTGGGCCATCCCTTCCAAGCCCTTCAGCCCTCGCTATGCCTGGTAATGGATGCATCAGACACGGGATGGGAGGCACATCTGGGCTCCCTTTGCACCCAAGACGTGTGGTCCACAGAAGAGTTGCCTCTTCATATAAACGTGAAGGAGCTCAGGACAGTCCGCCTGGCCTGCATGACATTCCACGACGAGATTGCGAACAAGACGGTCTGGGTTCAAACAGACAATACCAGGTCCATGTTTTATATCAACAAACAGGGTGGAGCTCGCTCCTCTCCCCTGTGTTGGGAAGCCCAACTTATGTATCCAGAATTCCATTCACCTGATAACCTCCTACTTACCCAGCTTGTAGAATCTCCTGGAAGACAGCCTGAGCAGGCGATTCTTGACCTATGAGTGGTCACTCTGGCTGGACGTGGTGGAAGACATCTTCCAGCAGTGGGGAAGTCCCCAAATAGACCTGTTTGTGTCAGAGTCCAACTGGAAGTGCTACGTGTTCTGCTCATTTTGGAACCCCAGCCTGGGATCCATAGCAGATGTGTTCCTGATACCTTGGTCAAAGGTCCTGGGTTACGCCTTCCCACCAACACCGCTGGACCAGAGGACTCTCTTAAAGACAAAGCAGGACAGGGCGGAGGTCATCCTGGTCGCCCCAGAATGGCCCCGGCAGCATTGGTTTGCAATGCTGCTGGATCTATCAGTCAGGTCACCAATAACTCTGCCGCTCCATCCAGACCTATTCACGCCAGAACCACGGCGCTTTGAGACATCCCAATCTGGGGTCTCTGCACCTCAAAGTGTGGTACCTTCATGGTTAAGTGGGAATGAGCTGCAATGCTCCTCTCAGGTTCAGGAGGTCCTTCTTAGCAGCCTGAAGCAGACGACTAGGGCTGTGTACCAGGCCAAGTGGAAGAGGTTTTCTTCTTGGGCTGTGGAGAAAGGGGTTCATCCCACCTCACCACCAGTGCCGAAGGTCTTGGACTATCTCCTGGACTTGAAGCAGCTGGGCCTGACTTGTTCTACAGTTAAGGTCCACCTGGCTGCTATCTTGGCATTCCATCAAGGGTCCGTGTGGGGCTCTTTGTTTTCAGACCACACTGTTAAGCGGTTTTTAAGGGGTTTGGACAGATTATATCCTTCTGTCCGTCCACCGGTAGCCCAGTGGGACCTTGACCTGGTGTTAGCCAGGTTGACCGTTCACCCATTCAAGCCTTTAGCCTCCTGTTTCTTATTGTACTTCTCATGGAAGGTGGCCTTGCTGGTGGCGATCACATTGACCCATAGGGTTTCAGAGATCCAGGCCTTTATATCAGAACCCCCCGTTCACTGTATCTTCTAAAGACAAGGTACAGCTTCGTCTGCATCCTGCTTTTCTGCCCAAAGTAGTTTCCCACTTCCTCACCAACCAGGACATTTTCCTTTCTGTATTTTACCCGAAACCTCACACATCTGACCTGGAAAGATGCCTCCACTCTCTGGATGTGCGCAGGGCTCTAGCCTTCTATATAGATCGCACTAGACCTTCCAGAAAGTCGTCCCACTGTTCGTGGCAGTAGCAGACAGGATGATGGGACAGCCAGTATCCTCTCAGTGCCTGTCCTCCTGGATTACTGCTTATATCGGGCAGTGTTACAGACTAGCCAAGGTTCCGCCCCCTCGGTTTACTGCTCACTCAACTAGAGTGCAGGTGTCCTCTGCGGCCTTCCTGGCGGACATGTCTATTGTGGACATTTGCAAGGCAGCCACGTGGTCATTGGTGCACACCTTTGCTGAACACTATGCGCTTATCCAGCAGGCAAAGGGTGATGCGGCTGTGAGCAGAGCAGTGCTTCAGGCAGCTGACTTGTAGAATTCTATCCCTCCACCATGGTGGGAATCACCTACAGTTGGAATTAACATGAGCAATCACTTGAAGAAGAAGAAACGGTTACTTACCTGTAACTAGTGTTCTTCGAGATGTGTTGCTCACGTATATTCCAACACCGCCCTCCTCCCCTCAGCTGGAATTCCGGCAAGAAGGAACTTGGGTGGAAAGCGTTGGCTGGGCTATATGTGGAGGGTCGCTGGGATGCTCTCATTAATCCTCCACCTGCCCCAATTTGACTAATCATTTCCCATGTGGAACTATATCAAAAGCCTTACTGAAATACAGGTAGATTAGATGGATTACGTTTCCTTTGCGGAAAACATGGTTATCTTTTCAAGGAAAGAGATGATGCTGGGGTCTGGCATCATCTATATTTTGTAAAACCATATGGTATTTTTATCCCTGTTACCTCCATGTACTTAACTACATTCTCTTTCAAAATTTGTTCCAAGACCTTACATACGGTTGGGGTGAAACTAACATGCCTGTAGTTTCTTGGATCACTTTTTCCTTTCTTAAGAATTGTTACTATATTAGCAATTCTTCAGTTGTAGGGAACAACTATCAGACAACTATATGCGTGACACTTCTGTCCAGTATTGGGTTTCAGACTGAACACTGTGATATGGGGGGAGAGGAGGGAGGCAGGGAGAAGAGAACAATATGTCAAGAGTGGTGGACAAGTTACTCCTGTTGTGTCCTGCTGCTCGTTTTGGCAGCATTGCATTATTATTAGCAATTTACCAATGAAAACTTAACTGCTATGAGCCAATTATAAACTATTATGAATGTGTCACACAAGGGTTTGAACCAGTTTAAATATATTGGTTTTTCCACTGATTGGAGTTAAACATCTGCAACTTCGCTGTGTAGATAAGGCCTTAGATGTGCATGGAGGTGGACTTTCCACCACCTTTTAAAACTCCAATCACTTTTTCCTCCACACGGAACTCAAACAGCTAAACCTTGAAATTTCAGATTTCATGAAGAGCTTGTATTTTGTTAATTTGGAAATATTTTTTTGATAATAAATGCTATATGCAATTGACTGATGATTTCTGAGCAAGTTGAGCCTCTGCTTAAATGTTTTGTGTAAATAAGCCCTGCCTCCTCTGTGACAATTTAATTTTGTATAATTTATGTGTATACCCCAAAAGACAAGCGTGGCTTATGCTCTAACACTTGGAGTATTTCAAAACCAAAAGTCTTTACTATCATGGAAAGGAAACAATAGGATGAAAAAAACTTTCATTTCAATTTTAGGATTTCTAAAATTTGTTTGCATTATGAATTGTTATGCAAAATCTTTTTTCTTAATTTTTTTTCCTTGTCTGGTCATAATAATGTAAATAATTATGCTGCTGCCCTATTAACACTACAGCTTTGCAGAAAATAGTTTTCAGCCAAATAATAGCAGCAATAAAGATGTATAAGCTACCTCTTCACACTCTTCAAACCAGTTGTGAGGACTTCAGTGCCCAAATAGAGCCATTTAAATGCCAGTGTTATTAAATACAGGGAATTACTTGTGTATCTTTTCTGTTAAATATGAGGAAATGTAAATTAAAAAACTACCTTAATACTTTGTTAGGGTAGCAAAGTTAAACTATGAGATTGGGTAATACAAAGATTAAGCAAACCAAAAAAGGAGTCCTGTGGCACTTTTAAATAACACATTTATTTTTTGCATGGCACTTTTAAAGACTAACAAATTTATGGTATATCCTAGATATTTTATGGTATAAATAAGAACATGAGACGAGCTGTACTGGTCACACCAATGGTTCATCTAGTTCAGTATCTTGTCTTCTGACAGTGTCCAATACTCACTGCTTCAGAGGGAATGAACAGAACAGGTAATTAGAGCCCTGCGCGGATACAAAAATGTGGATCCACAACTGATCCATATCCGAGACATGTAAGCACATATCCGATCCGCAATCCACATCTCCATGTTTTGTGGGTATCTGCAACCGCTCCCCCTCCGCCCCCCTCCCGCCTTGCAGCAGCTCCGCTCTGCTCGGCTCCTCGTCATTACACTGTGCTTCTGTTTTGTGTTCCTGCCTGTGTTCTGTAATATAACAACTTAAAATCAGGGGCTTAGTAAATGTGCACACTCTGTTTTTATTTTAAACAACGTTATAGAGAGTCCTAAGGATCCTGGTGCAACCTCTGTGTTTTCTTCTGGGGCAGCTGCCTGTCACTTGCTGGGTTGTTAGAGAGCAGCAGCTGCCTCACACAGAGCCCAAGGAAGGGGGCAGGGAGGGAGGCACTAGCCAGCAGCTCCCAATACTGTTTGTTCAGAGCCCTGCTGGCCCTGATCATTTGGTTATTCCACCTACTAGAGCGAAGATCAGGTCACTCAACTGTTCAGCGTGGGCAAGGTAATTCATTCAGCTGATGATCAGATTGGGAGGCTGGCAGCCAGAGAAGGGGGGAAGCAGCAGCCCATCATTAGCTGAAGTGCATGGGCTCTGGCGAGCTAGGTTCAGGGAGCCCGAGAAACAGCTGAGAGGGGAGAGAGTTGCCAACAGCTCCCAGTGTTTTTCAGAGCCTTCACTGGCTCCGATCTGAGCAACTGTTATTCTGCCTGGGCTGGGCTGGGAAGTCTGGGCTGCTGCAGTTTCTCAGCTGATCAGTGGAGATGGGGACTGGCCACTGAAATTGAACACAAGCTCTGAGGGGCTGGGCTCTGGCTCTCTCAGTTTGGCGTCAGAGAGTGAAGGATAGCTGTGGGCAGGACCCAGGACCCAGATGAGCCGGTAAAAGCCTGATGCTGTTCAGAGCCCCGGCTAGCCCAGATCCAAGCAACTCTTATTCTGCCGGGGCTGGCCATGTGAAATGGGGGCTGCTAACACCACTTAGTTGTTTGGTGCTGGGGGGAGTGGCCGGCAGTGGGGGATGTGGGAGGGGGAGCAGCTGTTACTCCGCCTGGACAGGCGCCTGGATTCAGTGAGGGCTGCAGCTGTAACCAATCAGATGTTCTGGGCGGAGCAATGGTGCTCTCTGCACGTACAGCCATGATCAAATAAAAATAGTATCCATACCCGAGCCGCAATCCACAGCAACGGGTCTGCAGATATCCGCATTTGCACCCGTGGATGCGAATATCCATGGATAAGAAGCAGATATCCGCGTATTTGCAGGGCTCTACAGGTAATCATCAAGTGTTCCTTTTTCTGTCAGCCATCCCCAGCTTCTGGCAAACACAAGCTAGGCACACTTCATAAATAATAATCTACATATTTAACAAACAGAACAGGGAAAAAGTACTGCATATGTACAACATGAACATGTTACCATTCTGTAGAAATGTTAACTTGTCATTTCTTTACATTTTATTTTAGCTCTGCAAACTTCACAATGCACTAACTTATTTTTTTGTGATTAATAGAAACTTTCATCTGAGAATATCCTGACTTTAGTACATTTAAAATTAATATGTAGGTCTTATAAAGTTAATTTTAAATCTCCAGAGTATGTTTTAAAGAAATGTAAGACTGTTATAAGAATGAAGCTCTTTTTGAAAAAGTGAATAAGTTTAGAACCTTAAAAGGAAGGTTGCTTACCTGTAATTGACATTCCCCACAATGTATTGCTCATGTCCATTCCACTTACGTATATGTGCACTGTGTGCATGAGCTGCCAGAAAGTCTTTCCCCAGAGTCCTCCAGGGTCGGCTGTGGAGACCCATGGAGTTGTGCCTCTATGGTGCGCTATAGAGGGCTCTACCGAGCCTCCCCTCTCCAGTTCTTTCTTGCCAGAATCTGACAGTGGGGAAGGTGGGTGGGTGTTTTATGAACATGAGCAACACATCTCTAGGAACATCAGTTACAGGTAAGCAATCCTCCTTTCCTCTTCAATGGCTTGCTCATGTCAATTCTACTTAGGTGATTCCCAAGCCTTACCTGAGGAGGAGGGGTTGGACCCTCAGGCCTCAGCTGAACAGAGAACAGCTCTGACAAATACGAGTCGTCCTTAGCCTATTGCATCAAGTGTGACAGAAGGATGCATATTGAAGACCAAGTCAGTGCTCTGCATATGTCCTGGATTGGTACATAAGCCAGGAAGGCAGCAGATGAGGCCTGCGCCTGAGTGGATTGGGCAGTGATTCGTGGTGCCGGAACCTATGCCAGCTTGTAGCATTCTTTAATACAGTCTGCAATCCAAGAATATAGGTGCTCAGATGAGACCGGTTGCACTTTCATTCTATCGGCTACCGCCACAAAAAGTTGGGTAGTCTTTCTGAAAGGTTTGGTTCTCTCTAAATAGAACATTAGGGCTCTCCTGACAGCCAGCGAATGAAGTTAACGCTGTCTGTCTGACGAATGAGGTTTGGGGCATAGGACCGGAAAGAATATGTCCTGATTAGCGTGGAAGTCTGTAACCATCTTGGGAAGGAAGGCCAGGTGTGGTCTCAACTGGACCTTGTCCTTAAAGAACACTGTATATGGGGTTTCTAAGGTCAGTGCCTGGAGCTATGAGACACATCTGGTGGAAGTTATCGCCACCAAGAAAGCCACTTTCTTTGAAAGGTACAATAGCGAGCAGGATGCCATTGACTCATTAGGGTGGCCCATGAGCTTATTGAGAACCAAGTTGAGATCCCATGGTGCTATAGACGACCAGGTCAAAGGAAACATCCTGTTTAGACCTTTTTAAGAATCTCCTGACTAGTCTGCGCCGAGAACAAATCAGGTCCTGTCTAATAGTCCGTACCTCTTGAGGGAGGCTGAAGACCTGTAACCAGGAGCAGCACTTCATTGCGACCCCCATGACATGGAGCGGGCAGCAGCATCGGCCGCATCTAATGCTGACTTAAAGAAGGCTCTGGAGACTACTTTGCCCTCCTTGACCACGGCATTGAACTCCGCTCTGGACTCTTGGCCTACTGTGCTCTGAAACTTGTCCATTGAGGACCAAGAGTTGAAGGCATATCCGGTTCGCTTGCTGATTTGCTATCCTGAGTAGCAGACCACCCGTGGCGTAAATTTTCCTCCCTAAAAGTTCCAGCCGTTTGGCCTCTTTAGTTTTGGGGGTCAGTCCCTGGTGACCTTTCCTCTCACGCTCATTGGCTGCTGAGACCACCAACGATCCTGGTGTCGGGTGCGTATAAAATTGTTCATATCCTTTAGAAGGCAGGAAGTACTTCCTTTCTACCTTCTTGGCCATGGGTGGCAGCGAGATGGGTGTTTGCCACAAGAATCTCATGGTCTCCTTGATGGTCTTAATGAGGGGCAACGCCACTCTTGACAGGCCCTCTAGAATCAGGATGTCCACCATTGGGTCAGCATTCTGAACCACTTCTTCTGCCTGCAGGCCTAGATTCCAAGCCATTCTGCACAGAAGTTCCTGGTGTGACTTGTAATCATCAGGAATTGCAGCCAGGGTTGTTCCCACCATCGCTTCATCAGGGGAAGTGGAAGAAGATAACGTCACCGGAGCAGGCAGATCCTGGCTGTCGGCTCTGGTCAGGTCACGTGGTGCCATCTCGCCTCCCATGGTGCCGGGTTCCTGGGTGCCTTCTGCCCCTGAGTCCCAATCTAAGGCTTTCCCAGCATCTGGAGGTACGCTCACAGTGTGGGACAAGCAATATCTCGACCCCAAGGCCATTCAAAATGGGTGACTGGCTCCTGGTGGTACACCTACAGCATCCAGAAGGTCCATTGTGGCTGCAGTTGCCAATGAGGCTGCCATTGTGGGGGTCCTGCCAGGCCTGGTCTACTGTGGTGCCGGCTCCTTCTAGAAGCTACTGATTCCACCTCTGAATCGGAGGAGAGGCTGCTGCTCCGAGGTGACCATGGAGGTGCAGTGCCCTATGGAGCTGGAGTGCAGCGCTGAGGGGAGCGGGATCAAGGCTGCGTTGCCAGCTTGTCTTGTGAGTGTTCTGGTCCCCCTGAAGGTGCCAGCTCATGGTGCCAAGGGGAGTGAGGTCTGGGCAGCAGAGGTGGTTTGCCTTTCGATGGCACCGACGATCAGTGCCAGAGACTGACTTGGGACCCAGCCCTATGGGAATGATGGGGTCATGCGCTTGATCAGTTCCTTCACCGCCTCAAAGGTTTGGGGAATGGAGGGGAACTCCTTTGTTGGAGAGGATACTGGTGCTGGACTCTATGGTTCCCTGCCCCACGTCGGAGTCGACAGCACTTCCTCACACATGGCTGGGCTAGAGCAGCCCTTCTCGGGTCCTGCCTTTTCAGCCTCTCTCCCAGACTTAGTATTAGTAGTCAGGGAACAACCTCTGTCCAGTCTTCTTCTTAGGCGGCACCAGTGATAGGGACTGGTGCCAGTGAGTGGTCTTCAGTGACCTCGATGCCATGTCTCCTTAACAGAGTCCTTGGAGTGCAGTGCCTTTATCGCAGCTGGAGCACTCCTTACTGATGCCAAGATGCTAAGAGTCTCCTGTGCCAAGGGAGGGTGGAAGGCTTCCTTCATCATTAAAAACTTCAGTCTCTGACTCCTTTCTTTCTGAATCCTCAGACGAAAACGCCTGCAAATCTTGCACTTCTCTTGAAGACGTGCTTCCCTGAGGCACTTGAGGCAGGAAGAGTGAGGGTTGTCCCTGGGCATAGGCTTTTTGCAAGACCCACAGCACTTGAAGCCCAATATACCCCAGTGCTGGGGCTAGGAAGTGAAGCCCTGAGGGATTGCTAGACAGGGGGACTACTCTGAACTCTAACTAACTGAATAACAATTCCCTAATCAGCTAACTATCTAACTACAATAGTACTTAACTTGAGAAGATCAATAGACAGGGAAAGTCTTGCAGAGCAAGAGAGACCAGTTCCAGCGGCCATCACAGGCGGTGAGAAGGAACTGGGGAGGGGAGGCTCGGCAGAGCCCTTTATAGCACACCACAGAAGTGTGATTCCAGGGGTCTCCACAGCCAGCTCTGGGGAAAGACTTTCCAGTGGCATGCGCACACCTAAGTGGAATTGACATGAGCAAGCACTCAAAGAGGAATGAAAATTAACAATTGTTAGTTTAGGAATGGGTCACCCAGATGATCTGAAAGAACCCGCTTCAATATAGAATTTAATTCCCGTCCAACTGCGCACTCCTACTTGTCACCTGCAACCCCAAACTAGAATCCATACGGGGTATCATTAAGGAGCTAAGCCCCAGGTTTATGATGGGGACCAAATCCTATAATAAAGCTATATAATAATCCTATAATAAATCTTGCCAGAAACCTTGCCAGAACAACAGATGCAGAACCTTCAGTTCTACATTAGTTCATTACTACAATAATCCACATCACCTACAACACAGCTTTCACAACTCATGGGTCCTACACATGCCTATCATAACATGTGGTTGCTTGTCCAGTGCACTAAATGTCTCGATAACTACCATGTGGCTGAAACCAGATAATTTCTGCACTCTTGAATGAACTCACACAGAGAAATGATAAGACGAAAACACTATGTCAGCTGTGGGTGAACACTTTTCACATAGCAGTCACTTTATATCTGACCTCAGCTCTCATCCTCAAAGGAACTGTACAACATCTTCAAAAGAGCCTGTGAGCTTAAATTCATAAATTAAAATCACAAACTGAAAAGAGATACTGGATTTATGGTTTATTACAATAATCTATAACCTACTAATACCCAGCCTCATGCTTTTTTTTTCATATTTAGCAGTGACAATGAGAACATTTACCAGAACTGAAGAAGAGTTTTGTGTAAGCTCAGAAGTATGTGTCTTCCACCAATAGAAGTTGGTCTAATAAAGGATTACTACTTCGCCCCCTTTGTTTCTCTTATTGTTAGTTTAGGCATATTAATGGTGGAAAAAACACTTCTCCACCATATGGCTTCAACTGTAATCTAAATAATGGATTTATTTACAAAAAGAAATATAAAAATATGAATACTTTGTTAGAAAAGAACTAGTGTTTTGTGTACCTTTTTCATAAACATGAGAAATACAAAGTGACTTTGGTAGATATACATTTTAATTTCTCTTTAGTAGAAATACTTTATTTCTTCAGTAGTTTAAAGACAACTTTCAGAGTCAAATGGTTTTCAATCTATTTAAAGAAATGGAGAAGTTACTGTGTAGAGGCTTTAATGCAGGGGTGTCAAACTTATGGCCCACGGGCCGCATACGGCCCACGGAGCCCTGCATAGCTCTCCACCACCGAAATTGTCAAGCCCCGGCCGGTAAAGTGCCTGTAGTTTTACTTTTTGTCAGCAGATAGCTCTCCTCTGCTATAGAAATGCAGTGGAAGCATGCCATCTGTTGGTGAAAAGAAAAAACTGCAGGCGCCTTTACCGGCACTTTGCAGATTCAGGGGCTGTGAGCAGGTTTTTTTCATTGGGAGCGGGGGTCCCAGCCAGGTGCCTTGCTTTGTGGCTGGGTGCCTAGCTGGGCAGAAATTTTGTTGAGAGCTGGCCAGGGCCTTTTAAAATCTGTCGCCCTGCGCACACCCAGGCAGTGGCGCAGGGCGTGGAATGGCCTGACCAGAGAACTGACTCCAGAGGCTGGATTGAGCCCCTGTGAGCCAGGTAAGGGGTGGGGGTGATGGTGATGGACATCCAACTCCATGGGGAAGGGGTTAGGGAATTGGCACAGGAAAGGTGGGTGGGGACGAGAACAGAGCCCCATGCAGGGAAGGGAATGGGAAGAGGAGCTGTACCGGGAAGGAGAGTAGGGAAGGGAGGGGCAGCTCAGCAAAGGGGAAAGGGTCAGGGAGCCAGCGCAGCAAAGGGGAGCATGCTGGGCAGGAGAAAGGGTAGGTGTCAGAGAGCCTGCGAGTTTGCAGAAGGGAAAGGGGAGCCCACGCTGCCCCAGTCGCGTCAGGGGAAGGGGCAGGGACTCCAGGTGGCACTGTGCCGGGAAGGGGGTCAGGAAGTCTGTTTGGACACATTCTGGCCCCCGATAAGTATCCTGCCTTCCTCTGTGGCCCCTGACACTGAATGAGTTTGACAGCTCTGCTTTAGTGCATTGTACTGTAGCTACCATCTTTATTTTGAATATATTTCCTTCCTACCCTCCGTCACACCTCATGTTTCCTTTCTCATATGGCTTTGTGCAAGTATGCATAGGACTTCCAAGGCTCGTAAGCCAAAACCAGTTTATCTGCAAAGAGACAGTGGAATTATTTTACACCCATGAGGACTCTCATTTTAATAGTGTTTTTGTTGATGAATGTAAAGAAATAAAATTTAGACTTTGTGTTTGCAGAAAATGTGGAGGAGGAGGAAAAAGAAAACAAGGACCAGGATAATGAAAGAGAAAAGGAAGAGCACAAAGGAGAGAGACATCGAGAGAGAAGTATGTACAGTAAAGGTATTAGGTTTTTTTTAACAGGAAAAATAAAAAAGTATTAGCATAATATTGCTCTAAAATTAAATTCCTAGGTTCAGCCCTTGTTTCAGTATTTTAATGTGAGATACATCAGTGCTGCCCAACCTTTTGCGGGTTGCGATATGCTTGACAGTGTATTGCCCCACAGGGCACACCCAGCCCACCCCCACTAGGCCAAATCAGCCATCTCCCTGGCTCTCTGTGACACACTTACTGGTGTATGGTGACACAGTAATGCGTCCCGACACAGTGGTTGAAAAGTGCTGCGATAGATTATCTAATTGAGAAATATTTACATAGTAATAAAATATCTACCTTAAACTTAGAACATATTTTTAAAAGCTGCAGGTTGAAGTGCATGCATACTACTCAAGTGCTACAAACAAGGAGTCCTATGACACTTTTAAAGATCAACAAATTTATTTATTGAATGAGCTTTTGTGAGAGAAACCCCTGAAGTGTCTGACAAAGTGGGATTTCTCTCACAAAAGCTCATGCGATAAATAAATTTGCTAGTCTTTAAAAGTGTCACAGAACTCCTTGTTTGTTTTGCTGAACTAGACTAACACGGCTACCCTTTTGGAACTTGCCATACTGAAGTACAGTTAACCTCATGAACGTACATAGTAAAGTTTTGTCTCTGATAGTCCAGGGACAATGCTTATTCCACTCATAAGTTTTCTTTTTAGTTTGATTTCTTTCAAATTTGCATATATTTTCTGATGGACAACTTAGAGGTGGAGGTTTAGCACCTGTGCTTCCTTTTAAGATGGCAAGTCACACAGGGAGAAAATTCAAAAGTTGATGTTCTCGAATCATAAGTATCTTATTTTTGAAGATGCTCTACTAAGCACTTGCAGTATCTTAAATTTAAAAAATCAAATTTTTCTAAACATTGGTAACTAGTTTAAGTGGTTATATAATTTTTTAAAAAAATTAAAATCTGTATAAGCAGTTGAACATGAATGTACAGACATCTGCAAGGCTTGAGTTAGAGATCATAGCATGTACCCGTATGCAGTAGAAAGTAGAGAAAGAAAAGAACTGTCAGGAATACTAGTTCATCTCTCTCAAAACCAATATTAAACTTAATTTTTCAGCTGACCTTAAGCTCTTTTTTAATATTCAGATTTTATTAACTCTAAAGAGACAAGTCATCACAGCACTACATGCACATGGTTCTTAAAACTTATACAACTAGCTCTTATCTATCTCACTCCCGCTGTCATTTTTATTCATAGACTGAAACTGAAACATGAGTTTTCCTGCTTTTCATCTCCCATTCGATTTCCTATATTTGAGTGAATAAAAGCAAACGATGAAAATATGGCTACAGAGGAAGCTACTGCTGTGAAAAGTTGGCTTAGCAACTGAAGAAACTCTGTTTCAAGGTGCCTGGCTAATGATTTCCTCCAGTTCAGCAGAGTGACTTTGTTCAAACAAGTACTGTTTAAATGGTTCTGCTCCAGCCCCGAAATTTTTTATAACTGGCATAACTGAGGATTGATTTTGAGATGCCCATGCCATGGCAGCAGCATCTTCTTTAGAAGTAAGGCATCTACCTTGATATGTGGGGTCGAGAATGTTTGCAGGAAAATGAGGTGGAGCTAGTGCCTGATCCATTCACTTTTTCATTGTCTGCAGTTTAATTTCTGGTGAGGTATTTCTTTCTTGAAGTGCCTTCCAAATTTCAATAGCACCAGTAATGCAGAAACAATTTCTCTAAAGTATGTTTAAGACTATGCATATAGGCTTCAATATACTGAGTATATCCTCTACATTCCTCTTTAATTCAATGTTAGAAACTATGGATTAGATACTTCCATCTATTTTATCACAGTTTTCTTCACAAAGTTTTATAAGAATAGGCCAGTTCTTAATAAATTATTCAAAACAATCAGCCCCAGAATTCCACCAACCATCTTGAGGGAGAATTAATTTGAATCCTCCTGCTCTCTTCAGTGAAGCTAAAGCAAAATGGCTGTTAACAGAAGTATTTTGTGACTCCAACAACATTTTATTTTATTTCTGGAAAAGACATACTTAAGTCTTTGGCTAAAAGATGCATTAAATGTTATTAAGGAGTATCCTTCCGTTTCGTCTTGTAAGTATCTTCTCATCTTTGCCATGTTCACAGCATTGTCTGTAACAAAACTGCGCACGACAGTTGAATTTTTGTTCAGTTTATTACAGCCTTCACTGCCACTTTTAAATATTGTGTTGTGTGAGCATTTCCCAATGTATCTATTGTTTCTGAAAGATATGCAACCCCGTCTTCTTCTTCGAGTGAAGGCCCTGTGTGTGTTCCACATCAGGTGTCATCGCATCCCGCGGTGAAGATCGGAGTCTTTGTAGCAGTAGCCGTGGGGGTGGTGTGTGTGCCGGTTAGAGCTCGCGATAACCTCAGCGTGGCTTAGCAGACGCAAAGCTCAGTTCCTTTTCAACCACCTTTAGATGAAGACGGAGCATTTCTCCTC
The DNA here is from genome assembly GCA_007922175.1 of Pelusios castaneus. NCBI lineage: Eukaryota > Metazoa > Chordata > Testudines > Pelomedusidae > Pelusios > Pelusios castaneus. The sequence goes on from ML685814.1 coordinate 9,329,515, forward strand.
AGTGTCGACTTTCCTGACAACCTAAAAATGAGAAAAGGAAAACAGCTAATTTAGTCACATTCAGTACCTACTTTTACCGTTCCTGTTTCTTCCATTAAAAAAAGAAGTTTCACTTTCAGCTCTCATTTTAAGCACCTAGCCAGTTAATTACTCCTCAACCTTCAAAATGCCAAATTCACCTGGCTTTAAAAGGTGCACATCATATAATGAGGCGATACCTGCCTCAGATGGACACTCACAATGTGTCTGGTGCCTAGGGGACTCCCATGTTCCACAGAAATGCTCTCATTGCAATAACCTCAGCGCGAGAGCAAGGAAAGAGAGAGACCTGAGACTAAAAATGTTTTTAATGGAAAAATCCCTAGGACCCGCCTCGGACCCATGTCTGGAAAAACACCTCAGAGACCAAACGGCAAGCCGATACATGACAATGCTTGTTCACCTATGGAGACTAACATCTCGAAACAGGGTCGCTCTCCATCGAAAAAGTCTCCCAGAAATAGTACCCTAAAGGCTTCTGGTTCCTCGGGTACTCATAGAGCCATTAAGTCTAAGGATTCTAAACGTCCTCATGAGGGGTCAAGATCTCTGAATAAGCACTCCTTCTCAGACACAGCACCGAGCAAGAGCGCTCCCCTTAAAGCACCAGAGCGCAAATCCCTGGCACTGTCAACAGCTCCACCAGAGAGCATGGTGCCGAAGACATTACAGGGAAAGACATTAGCACCGTGATCCTCAGCGGAGCTGCAGACTCATAGGTTACAAGAAACCTCATCAATGGCATTGGGCACGGCACCATCCACATCACCACCACGCAAAAAGACGAAAAAAGAACATCGCCTATCCCCTCCTCACTCACCGAGTGACCGACCATTACAAGCCCCCTCTCCATGTTGTAGTGATCAGGAGCAGACTCACCAGTCTCCCGAATACCATTCCCCAACCAGATCCACAACACACTCTCATTACTATGCAAGCTCACGGTGACATAGCCACGATTCACGCTATCCTCCTGTACGCTGCTACCAGAGCACCCTCTGACATCGACCCTGGGTAGACTGGGATGATTGCTCATCTTACTACAGTAGCCACTCCAGCCGCCACCATTTTGTTGAAAGGTCTATGCATCATCAACGTTGCTCCTGAGGATAGCAAACTGTTCGGCCTTGCTTTCAAACGATAACCATTCAATTTCTGAGAAGCTTGCAGAATTTATGAACAGTCTACCAGATAATAAGAAGGAACAATATAAAGCCCTAACAAAGGGAGGTCAGTTGGTAGCAAGGACATCTCTGCAAGCATCCCTCAATGTAGCAGACACAGCAGCAAGAGCCACTGCCACAGCAATAGTAATGCGCAGAGCATCATGGATCCAGGCAGCAGCCTTACCCAGGGATCTCCAAAGAAAAACCGAAGACCTCCCCTTCGATAAAGTACATCTCTTCTCAGAAAAAACTGACACAGTGATGCACTCCATATAATATTCCAGGGCTACCCGGTGCACCCAAGGGATCTACACAGCAACATTCTCATTGCCAACAGAGACACTACGACAACCAACAAAGAGGAAGACAGAGGGGATACGGACGCAAACAATCCACTCAGCCCTCCTCTAACACATAGCCTCTACCACCAAAACCTCAATTTTTGAGGTGTTGTCGAGGGTGTGAGACTTCCTCCTTGCCATGCAGCAACGTCAACACCAAACTCAAACTTTCAATTCTATCTCTGACAATTCCGTCTGGCCTGGGCTACCATCACGATGGACAAGTGGGTCCTAGAAATTGTAAAAACCGGCTACTTCATCCCATTCATATCCTGCCTACCTCCACACTACCCTATCCTGTCCCTATTCAGGGACACCATTCACATTCAAATCCTACATCAGGAAATCCAGCAACTACTATCGATAGGGGCAATAGAACCTGTTTCTGCACAGCACATAAGGAAAGGTTTCTATTCCTGTTACTTCATAGTACAAAAGAAGTCAGGAGGATGGAGACCCATTTTTGATCTACGACCCCTAAAGAAACATGAGAAGTGTCAGAAGTTCAAAATGGTGACTCTAAACATGATAATTCCTATGCTGCGTCAAGGAGGGTGGTTCTCATCCCTTGACCTCAGGGATGCATATTTTCATATCACCATTCACCCTTCACACAGACAATTCCTTCAATTTGTAGTAAATGACTCACACTACCAATACAAAATGATGCCGTTTGGGCTCTCCATGGCACCCCAAGCTTTCTCTAAGCTCCTGGCAGTAGTCACCACCTTCTTACAAACTCAAGGAATAAAAATCTTCCTGTACCTCAATTATTGTCTGCTCATTGCACAATCCAGGGAAGTCACAAATGTAGCCACCATTCAAACCATCACACTCTTCCGGAAGCTGGGTCTCAAAATAAACAAAGAAAAAATCCATCATTATCCCTATCAAAGAGATTACCTTCAATGGGGCTCTATTGAACTCAACATAAGCAAGGGCCTCATTGCCTCACGAAAGATTCATCACACTAACGGATCTTATCTCTCGAGTAAGAACCACAGCACTACAACTACTGAGCCACATGGCTGCTACCACAAGTGTAGTTCCAAATGCCAGGTTGCACATGCGTGTTCTATAAGCATGGTTAGCAATGGTTTACAAACAAAATTTCCACAGCCTCAACAAACGCATCACAATCCCAATACACATGAAGTCTTTGAATTGGTGGATCCAATAAGAAAACGTCCTACACAGAATACCGTTCTCCCAACCACAACCCATGATCATAATACTCACGGATGCCTCATTGTTGGGGTGGGGAGCTCACATCGGCCAAAAAAACCGTTCAAGGCCGATGGTCAAAGAACATACCCACTCTGCACATAAACATTCTGGAATTAAGAGTAGTGCGATACGCCTGTGAACACTTCCTACCCATCATTAAAAACAATCAAAATAATGACAGACAACACAGCCTGCATGTTCTACATAAATCACCAGGGAGGAGCATGATCACCTTCCCTATGCGCAGAAGCAGTCAGGCTATGGAATTGGTGCATTCAGCATTCCATCACAATCTCAGCATCCTATCTACCAGACAGACATCCTGAGCAAAACCTTCCCATACAACCATGAATGGGAAATCAATGACAATCAACTAAAACGAATCTTCAGATGATGGGGTACCCCATCAATCGATATCTTCACTACTCATTTCAATCGCAAATGTTACCACTTCTGCTCCAGAACGGGAATTAGGTCCAAATCCTTGGGAGATGCATTTTTTCCTGTGCTGGTCCCGATCTTTCCTTTACGCTTTCCCACCATTCCCACTAATCTCCAAAGTAGTTCAGAAAATCAGAACCGACCAGGTTTGTGTCATCCTTATTGTACCAGCGTGGCCCAGACAACCTTGGTTTGCAGAACTACTCAATCTATCACAACACAAACCAATTACCTTACAGCTGACGTGGGACCTACTGACCCAGAAAGCCAGTTATTTTCAGCACCCAGAAATTCAGAAACTACACCTGATGGCATGGTATCTGGAAGGTTCCAACAAGATGAATTGCAATGCTCGGAACTGGTGCACCACATATTGCTAAATAGCAGGAAACCTAGCACTAGATGAACGTACTTACACAAATGGCGAAGGTTCCAATCATGGTGTGACTCCCGTAATATCAGGCTGTCATCATCTTCAGTCCCACAGGTTCTTGATTATATCCTGGAACTGAAACACCCTGGACTGGCACTCAGCTCCCTGAAAGTACATTTAGCAGCAATTTCAGTATTTCACGACCTCCTCATGCTAAACACAATTACAAAAGCCCCCTTCGAACCTCTGGCAACTTGCTCAGCATACCACATGTCCATAAAATTAGCCTTCATGGTCGCAAGCACATCTGCAAGCAGAGTAGGGGAAATTAATTCTTTCACCACAGAACCTCCATACACTGTTTTTCAAAAGGTTAAAGTAACCCTATGTCCCCACCCCTAGTTCCTCCTAAAAGTAATTCCATATTAATGAACCCATACATTTACCTACCTTTTATCCAAAACCTCACTGGAACTCCCACGAAGCCATCCTCCACACTCTGGATGTACAACGAGCGTTATCCTTCTACCTAGAAAGGAAACGAATCATACAGAAAGTCAAACAGACTATCTATTGCAGAAAGAGCTAAAGGCTAACCAATTTCCAATCAGAGACTCTCAAAATAGATAAAGGATTTCATCCACACATCTTACCGACAAAATGAATGACAATTACCTAAGGGAGTCCGAGCACACTCTACACGAGCTATGGCAGCTACCACAGCATTCTTGAAAAATGTTCCACTCACAGACATTTGTAAAGTAGCCACCTGGTCGTCCCTTCATACATTTACAACCATTACACAATAGATAAAGCCTCAGCGAATGATGCCAAAGTCGGCAGGGCGGGGCTTACCTCTGTACACTGAAGTCCCTCCTCTTATCACTGATAACTGCTACATAGTCACCTGATGTGGAGCACATACAGGGATATTGCTCGAAGAGGAAGAGGTTGCTTACCTGTGTAACTTCTGCTCTTCAAGATGCGTGTCCCTGTGGGTGCTCCATTACCCTCCCTCCTTCCCCTCTACTTTGGAGTACCACTACATCCGCTCTGTGGTAGAAAAGGAACTCAGGGAGCGGGGGCTGTGTGCACGCTAAGCCGCGGGACACGATAACACCTGATGTGGAGCACTCACAGGCACAGCATCTTGAAGAACAGAAGTTACACAGATAAGCAATCTCTTCTTCTTTTGGCATACAGGCACATATTAATAGATCATTGTATACATTGCTCCATCCATCCAGGCTTAAACTGGCAAATCTACCCTCAGTATTTCTTACACACTGTTCAAGTTCCTTTTCATACACTGTATCTAGCAACCTTCCACCAATATCTGCTCTACCAGGTGGAGTGTAGGCTGGTTGTAAGGACTCAACCATGTCAAAGAACTGTTTATCGTTCTTTTCTATGTATTGTTTCTCTGTCTTAAGACAGTGTCTTAACTAACTCCTCTGCCTTGCTTGGCCCAACTCCACCACCACATAAGCACAGAACAACAGCAATGCTATTCAGCTTGTGTCTTTTTTGCACATGTGACTTTAGTCTGCTGAGAAACAGAAACTGAAAGCCCAGAACTTTCAAGAAGCAAGAGCGAGTAGTTTAATCTGGACAGACTCTAGAACCATTACTTGGTTTTTATGAGGCTGTAAGTGTAGGTTTAGCATGTTTGTAATGAGATTTAATTGTAACTTATTTTTTAAAGGAGAGGGAAATTTAATATTTTATTGATTTAATTTTTTTTTAATCTGATTTAAATTTTTTAAAACTCTGATTTGATTTGATTTGATTGATTGATTTAAAATCATTTATTTTTATCCACCCTGTCTTATGATGGCCTACATTAATTGCCATTTTTTCAGATTATGATATATATACTTAGGTCAGGGGTTGGCAACCTTTGCCCTGTGCTGGCCTCTCCTCCTCAACCCTCAGCTGGTGCCGACGGCCCACTCGTAGAAAGAAGCCACCTGGAGTGGCTCCTCTCGGCAGCATGCCTGGGGACCCCATCCCTTTACATGGTATGCCTTGGGCCTGGACATGGCACCTCTGCACTGCAGCCGCCCCTGGAAGAAGCCACTTGGAGTGTCTTTTGGTGGCAGGATTGGCAATTTCTGTGGCGCCACAGAGGATGCCGAGTGCCGCTCCAAATGGGCTCGTGTGCCACGGTTGGCACACGTGCCGGGGGTTGCCTACCCCTGGCTTAGGTCATTATAGCAAACTGTAGCAGGAGAGATTGCAGGATTCTCTATCCAGCCCTCCATGTTCCATCTCTCTATACAGGGAATTACTAGCCCGTATAGCTTTATAGGTCTACAAAGCTGAAGGAAAGCCTATTTTAAAGAAGGTAAGTGAGAAGGAAAGAATAGTACTAGAATGGTCATGGATTTTGGGGGAGCAGTTTGGCAGGCCCTGTGTGCCCAAAATGGCCATGCATATTTTCATTATCTCATTTCAGTTTGCATAGCATGTCTTTTTAGAGTGGTATAGATTAAAAGGATGGTGTGATGTTTGTTCTTCGGTGCATTGACTCAAAGTTCTGTATTGAAGTCACAGTGTAGGGAGCCCTGGCTTACAACAAAAGATAAATCATTTAATAGCTGAGATTGTACAAGATGCTCTTACCTTTTGAATAATGAATGATTGGATTTGAAAAAAAAAGAAACTACTGATAGCTGTAGGGTTCCTTTGATTGCTGCTGCTGTTAAAAGATTCCTCAGTGATTAATGTGCCATATACTTGCAGGTGAAGTGTCAAGAAGGAAGCGTTCCAAGTCCGAGGATATGGACAACATACATTCTAAACGTCGTCGGTACATGGGAGAGGAATATGAAGCAGAACTCCAAGTACAAATTACAGCCAGAGGGGATATTAACCAGAAGCTACAAAAGGTACACTAGATTTTGCTACTGAGTGGAGGTGGCAGAAATATTTGTAGGTGGAGCCCATAGCTCTTCTATTGTAGATCTTTCACTTTGAATTCTAGCCTTTTTCTTTTCTTCATACATAATTTCCATATTAACCTGCAAATCACAGAAATTTTACATATTTTGTGGGCATACAAATATATTTAGATGAATGAGAAAAGAAACTATTGTACAAGTGCAAGAAACAATTGTACAATCCTTTATTATTTTAGTGTAATAGTAAATTGTCAGATTTCACTCATGGGAAATCATGATTTAAATTAGAAGAGAATTTCTGCTGCATTACTAGTTAGGAGATCATGATTCTAGA
>ML685814.1:9350100-9534981 GCA_007922175.1 Pelusios castaneus
GGGGGGGGGGGCTGGATGTTGTCCTGTACCGGGGTGGAGGGTGGCCTTCAAAGAAATGCTTTGAGGGACTGCGGTGTGTGGGAGGCATACACGGCTGAACTGTCTGGAGTGGAGCCCGGACATTTATCGCCTGGGACTGCAAAGCTATCATGTTCTTTAGCAGTTCTGTTTGCTCCTTCATGACGCTTATCAGTTCGTCCCTGTGTTTCTGCCTCCTCTGCTGGGATTCCTCTCTCCAGGCTCTATTCTCCCTTGCGGATTCTTGTGTTGCTTTCAGCAGGTCATTAAACATATCCTCCCTGTTTCTTCGAGAACGCCGCCTAATGTTTCTCATTCGGTCAGCTGGGGTAGACACCGGCCTTGTGAAGCTCAATTCTAATACAAAAATAACAATATAGACATTGTTAACACATAGCATAGATAGCCAATGTAACCTTCCAGTAGCACATTCCACTGGAAGGTACAGGGCGGTCAACACACTACGCTGCGCTGAAGCAGACAAGGTACATTCTAATAGACGGCTTACCGGGGGCTAAGAATCGGAAGAGGGCACACAGATGGAACCCAATATCCCTCTCCTCAGAGTGCCCCTTCCATCTAGAATACATCTCCTACATGCCGCCGGTAGCAGGCCGGGACCGTATGCTGCTGCACTGTGTGCTGCCATGGTTCCCAGGGCTGTGCTTTGCAGCTGGAGAGGCAGAGTGTCCGTCTTTGGGAGCGCAGACACAAACGCTCTCCCATCTAACCTGAGTATTAGGCTCTGGAGGTACATCGAGGAAACCTTTTCTGACCTAAATGCAGATGATTATTTTACAATCACTGCTTGTATTGATGCCCTCCTAATGAATGCAGAGTAAATAGCGTGCACAGCGGGGACCCGCAAGCACCCCCACCCCAGACAATGATATTTTAGCAGGAGCAGAGCTGAATGAAGGAGAAACTTACCTGAACCCCCCTCTGCCGCCTCAGAGAACAAGCTGCAGTTCAAGCCTTGGGTGGACGTCTCAGCGGGGCTGCTGAAGAGCTCCTGGCTACACGCGGTTGCGCTTTCCTCCGTGTCATCCTCCATCTCCTCCTCCTCCTCCTCCTCAACAACGTCCTCATCCTGCTCGGCTCTGGCAATCACCGGACGAGGAGGGGCTGAAGTGTCCACGGGACTTTTGGCAGTGGTTGTGGGATCCCCGCTGAGGATGGCTTCTATTTCCTTATAGTACCTGCATGTTGCAGGCGCTGATCCGGAACGGCGGTTTCCCTCCTTCGCTCGGTGATAGGTAATTCTGAGCTCCTTCACCTTTGATCTGCACTGCACTGTGTCTCTATCATGCCCTCTCTCTGACATGGCCCGAGAAATTATGCCAAATGTGTCATAATTCCTCCTGCTGCCGCGTAGCTGCGCCTGCACGGCGGACTCTCCCCAGATGCTGATCAGGTCCAGTACCTCTGCCGTGCTCCAAAGGGGTGCGCGTCTTCCACGGCGGGCCGCCATTGCTACTGATGATCGGAGCACAAACACACTCCACGAGGAAGAGAGCAGGAAGTGAAACAGACTTGAAATTTGAAAATCCCGGGTATAAGTTCGGGGCAGGGCGGGGACAGTTTCATCACGGCCACAGCGCGGGTGGGGGGGAAGACCAGAGAGGACGACTTGGGAATGCTGGGACAGTTCCGGACTCCAGTCAATGCGCGGTAAGCGTACACACGAGCTCAAACGCGCAATATATGATCCGCAACAGCTGTTACCACTCTCGTCGGAGTGGTTGTTGGATTGCGCGACAACAAGGCACTTAACGCGCAAGAGCCCTGTTGCACGTGTGTACGCCGTTGTTGCTATCGCGCGGTAATGAGCTTTAATGCGCGATAATCTGATCGTGTGTACAAGGCCTGAGTTTTCATAGATTCTAGGGCCAGAAGGGAATACTGTGATCATGTAGTACGAACCCTCCTATGTAACACAGACCATGGAACTTCCCCAAAATAATTCCTGTTTGAACTATAATGTGTCATTTAGTAAAGAATCCAGTCTTGATTCAAAAATTGCCAGTAATGGAGAATCCACCAATGGTTAATTTACCTTACTGTTAAAAATATATGCCATATTTTCCAGTCTGAATTTGTCTAGCTTCAGCTTCCAGCCATTGGATCGTGTTATATCTTTGTCTGCTACACTGAAAAAATCTCATTATCATGTATCTGCTCTCCATACAGATACTTGATATAGCCATCTATAGAAAAATCACACCATTTCATGTTAAGATAAATGCAAGCAGAGCTTGGCACCAGAACTAATTTTATTTCATTTTATTTTGTTCTCTGAAATTACAAATTTTAAACTGTTTTACTCATCAAGTTGGTACTTGTTTGTATAATACTGACCTTTTAGCTCTGAGCCCACAACTAACGGTGGTTTTACTTTGCTTAGCACTTTGAAGTAAGAGCTTTCCCACTTACAAGTAAGAAGCACTGGGAGTTTGCATTGTGTGTCAGGAATATATTTCCCAAACCCTTTAACATGTATTAAATGGAGCCCCCAGGATCTCCTTCATAAAGATGCAGTGTCTGTTCAAATACCAGTCCAGTCAAACTAAATGTTTCTGTGAACAGCCGTTGTTTCTGTGTTCAGAGTCAGTTTGCACTCAGAAATCTGAATGCATAGAATCCAAGAATCTTAGGGTTGGAAGGGAGCTCATGAGGTCATCTAGTCCAACCCCCTGCTAAAAGCAGGACCACTCCCACTAAATCATCCCAGCCAGGGTTTTGTCTAACCAGGCCTTAAATGTTTCCAAAGATGGAGATTCCACCACCTTCCTAGGTAGCCCATTCCAATGCTTCACCACCCTCATAGTGAGAAAGCTTTTCCTAATATCCAACCTCAACCTCCCAGCTGCAACTTGAAACCATTGCTCCTTGTTCTGTTCTCTGTTACTACTGAGAACAGCCTAGCTCCCGCCTCTTCGGAGCACCCCTTCAAGTAGTTGAAGGTTGCTAACAAATCCCCCCTCAGTCTTCTCTTTATATCTTTGTTTTTTTACTTTATTACCCTCTCTGTTTAAATACAGAATAATGAAGTATTTAGGGGTTTTTTTGTCCTGGAGATTACTAGATTGCTAACGAGATGTTCCAAAAATACATGGAGAACACTGAGATCTAGGAGAGAAAATATGTGTAGCATTATTATTTGCTACCCTATTGAAACAATGGGGATAATCATACTTATATACATTTTGAAGCACTTTGAGATGTACAGCTGGAAAATAGTATTACAGGGTAGATAATATTTACTGTGTATTAGTTTATCAGTAATTCAATGTTGCTGGATATAAAGCTTTTAATTTTGAATCATTAACATTTCTGCCAAGTGTATTTTTATCAGCGTATGAGTGACACTGATTAGACATTGCAAATGAACATTTTCTTGACCCCTCAGAGAGCCAGACGAGCAGACCACCAACAGATGCTTCAGCAAATAAGAGACCACCTGAGAGCACAACACAGGTAGGTTGTTTATGCTTCTACATAACATTCTGAAGTTATAATCCACAGGAATGTAAATCTTCCCTTGTGTGTCTCATTCTGCAACCAAACGACTTAAATTCCTTTTTGCTGTGCTTTCTGGTTTTCCTTTCTAGCATTCAATTCATGCTTGTTTGTTTTTCTTCTTCTGACCCATAGTGTTACTGGAAACATTAGCTCTTGGTACCCTTTACAAAGATTCCCAGTAGCGTTAGGACCAATAGCTTTGTGTAAATATACGGGTTAATCCCTTTCTTTCAAAGAACACTAAAAACCTGTTTGATACAAAAGAGAAAATGCACAAAAGAACACAACACAGGTTTGTCTACAACTTCTGAACTTTATTCGAAAGCAGCAACCCTGTGAAATGACTGCAAACCTCTCCTTGCTCACAATGCCGAAGATGGGAATGAATAAATTAATGAGGCAGCTAATATTTCAGTACTGTGTACTACACCACAAAAGTCGTCCTGTAGGAATGATAAAGAAGAATCTGCAGTTCTCCCAACTCCTCAGGTCTTCTTTTGAACTTGCATTGGAATGAAAAGGAAAAAATAAAGCATTTAAAAATTACTTTTAGTCAGTTTTTGCATATTGTATTTTAAAATTAAAGTATAAGCTTGATTTACATCAGATGAGAAGTAATTCCTAACAAATATATAAACTATGAGAAGAAAATCAAGACAGTAATTACTCTTATGCAAAGTTCCCCTGTTTAATGGTATTTTAAGATAATGTTCAATCTGTGGGGTATCCCAGTAAAAGCAGGAGATAAATCTTCTCGGCTGGTGATTTTTCTCTCAAGCATAATACCAGTAGAGATTTGACATAATTGATAAATATTTTAGAATGGCCAATCTCTGACATCTATAAATGATGTATTGACACTGGGTGTCTAAAAAATGATAGCTTGGTACTTAATTTTTCATAGATACCTGTGGATTATAGCTACAAAAACATGATTCATACATGCTAGCTACATATATATTTAATCTCTGAAATACAGAAAAAATACAGATTTACGGATTGAAATCTCAGCTGTTAATGTCAGAGTAAGATATGTATTTAGTAACATTTCAAGTTTGACAAAACCTGAAACCCGGCAAAGATTTTATAGAAACAGTTCTGTTTGCATTGATAGTGGTCTGTCTGAGTGGTGGGTATATAGCAGGAAAGCATTATTCTTCCTGGTTTTCAGCTTTTTGTTGCATTATATGTTTCCAGGATTGCTTTCAATTAAATTAATTAAAGCATGTATAATGCCATGGTTACTAATGATCTAAAATTTCTTAAAAATTTGATTAGAGAAGTATGATATTAAGACATACCATGTCATTAAAAAAAATCTGATTAATGCCACCTGCTTTTTGCTATGTAAAACCCAAAATATGATGTATTACTCCGCACTTCACAGCTCTCAGAACAAAAAGTAGTTCGCAGTGTGCCGTATACCTGTGGCATATTTGATGGTACAACTTTGATCAATTGTTTTGAAAACCAGTTGAAACAGGAAGAGACTTCAGCAGACAGTAAAGAACCAGTAGAAGCAACACAGATGAATTTTAACTTTCCTGAGGATGTCCTGTTTGGCTTGGAGGAGGAGGAAGAGGATGCTAAGGGCATCAAAAACACCCACAAGCAGACTGGCTGGGCAGCTAATCTACTAAAGCAGTGGCTGGCTAAAAATGGCAAGGATCCTAGCTTTGAATTGGTGCCAGTAACTGAACTCAATGATGTTTTAAGAGAGTTTTATTACACAATAAGGAACCATGATGGAAATACTTACAGTGTGGCAAGTTATAAATCCATGCGTGCTGGCTTGAACCGGCATCTCAAAATGCCACCCTATAATCGTCAGATTTGCCTAATGAAGGACAAAGAGTTTGCCAGTGCTAACATGGTGTTTGTGCGTGTGCTGAAGATGCTGCGCATCCAGGGAAAGGATGAAACTCACCACCACCCTCCCATAGCAGCTGAGGACTTGCGTAAGATTAAGCTGTCTGGTGTGCTGGGGTTACACAGTCCTCTGGCACTGGTCAACAAGGTGTGGTTTGATTTGCAATTGCACTTTTCCAAGCGAGGGAGGGAAATATTAAGAGACTTGGCTCCAGATGCCTTTGTTGTTGAGAAGGACAAGAGTGGGCGTCGGTATGCTGTGTTTAGATATCCTGGCAAAGGGAGAAATGCAGAAGACTCCCATAAAATGGGTAAAATGTACGATATGCCAGGAGATCCAAACTGTCCTGTTTTTTCCTTGGAGCTCTATTTATCTAAGTTGCCGCCTGAGCCCCCTGCCTTTTACTTGCATCCATTAAAACTAACAAGAGAGCAGATGCGAGAGCAGACTGTCTGGTACAGACGGGAGCCTATGGGAGTAAACTATTTGGGTACAATGATGCCCAGGATAAGTTTGGCAGCCAGGCTGTCCCAGCGATATACCAATCACTCTCTTCGAACTACCACCATCCAGTTACTATGTGAAGCAGGACTTGGGCCTAGAGAGATCATGGCAGTGACAGGCCATCGCTCTGAGTCTGCTATTAGACATTACTGGGGAGCAGCAGAAATTCGCTACAGGGCCTGGTCGGATATAATGGAGAGTAAACCCCACAATTATCTCTATAACGCCATTCCAGATGAAGTAGTAAAAGAACCAGTATCTGGTGCCTCCACTTCTTCCATAAAACATGTCATTTTAGAACAAAACAAAATTCCTTTACTTCCTAAGACACCTATTGCATCTGCCAGCAACCATGTGACACCCAGCACTAATGTAACTTTATTCCCAAGGAGACATATGGCTCTGAATTCTAAAAGTCACATAATGTTGAATCACAGCTCTTCCAAGATGCTTGTTCCCAAGGACATAACCCGTGTGACCCTATCTACCAATGCTCTTCAAGGATGCTGTAGTGAATCTGGGTTTATAAACCATGTGATAAAACAAGAACCAATGACTTGACATTCTATAAAAGGTGTCAGTTGAGATTCACTGCTGAAGTAGGAAAAGGAAGAGTTCTCCTATTTGATTGAATTTATTTTGCACATGAGAGACAAAGGAAACTTCTTACTGCTTAGTTCAGCAAGAAGTGTTCTGCCTGTTCCACCTGAAGTGAGCTGTGGAACAGAAATTTTGAAAGAGCAATGATTGGAGTCTGCATGACATTTTACAGCAGCTGGGACTCCAGGTGGTCAAGCAGAGCCTTTAAATAAGGAACGAGTGGAATTGATTTCCACTTAACTGAAGAGTTATACCATCTTCAGTAAGTGTGTTGCTTTGTGTCTTACATTGTGGAGAGAGTGTGATTACAGTTATACTGTTTTTTGCCTGCTGGCTACAATGTAACCTTTTACACAAAGGAGAATACTGATAATTAAGAGAAGTAGATACAAATACACTACAGGTGTTTTGTACATGCACTAACACACAAGCAGTTGTTTGTTCACCTTCTCTCTTTCTGTCCAAATTGTCTTCATCCTTATTAGGTAGGACTGGATCTGGGATTGTGCTGGTTTTAGCATACTTCTAAATTGACTTTCATAAATCAGTACTGATCTGGAGAGTTTGGATTTATTACTTAATTTACGGTTCGACAAATCTCTCTCCCCTTTCATAGTTCTAGGTAAAAGAAAAGTTCTTTAGTATTCTGGTCCCCAGAGTCACTTGATGATAACTGATATCAAAGTTCATAGCCTGCTACTGATATGTGGAATTGTCTGTTTGCATGTACATCTCTTAACTATTTGTATATCTCTCCCATACCAGATTTCTAACACATTTTACAGTTTGCCTGGCCAAGAAGGGTGTCTCCTGCACTTGACAGGAGACACGAACATTTGACTTCTATGTTTTTTCTCTTTTCCTGAACTAAATGTACCATTTGTTCATCATATACAAATTAAGATAAAATCATGAACATACATGTATCAGTGCAGTGTAATCTTCCATCAGATTCCTTTACCCAGAGGACAGGTATCTGGAAATTTTGTTCTTGCCAAGCCTTTCTCCCAATCCTATCTAGAAATGACTTCTAGTCCCCCACTACAGACTTAGTTTATAAGTTACTGCCTGATAGCAATAAATTGATCCTCTCACCACATTTCACAAAAAAGAGATTGCTTACCGGCTACAAATTTAGCACCTGTTAGTGAATGTGTTTAGAAATAAGTTATAAATGTTATGTCAGCAGTGAAGAAGATAGGAATTGAAAGGAGTAGGACAGGCCTCGACAAAGCAATGTTTCTGGTTACCATGGCAACCAGTTTTAGTAGCCTATCTCCTAGCTCCATTGCAGAAATGTAATGGAGGAGCGCCTTCTGGCAACCAAAAGTAAAATTGCTGGTGCCTAGCTGAGAGCCAATTTTGTCCACCCCTTGAGTAGAAGGAGTTAATTTTGAACTATCCATTCTAGAGAATTTAGCCCAATGACTTTTAATACCTCTTTCTGTTCTTTTCCATGAATTTTCTTAAAAGAATATTGGCAAAGTAAAGATCTTGTCTGATTTTTTTTTTCCATGCAGTTTCTAACATTATGATAAATGAAAGCTAAGAAAAAAAATATTTTTTACTTTGTGTACTAGGCAAATTTTTTGTGTTTAATCAATCAGTTGCCCATGTTAGTGACCAGTGGGAGAGAGAGAGTCCAAGGTATTTTAACATGAAAACCTGATTATAAAACCACAAAAAATAGCAAAGGGACTTAGGAAAAGGGGAAAGTGTAATATTTAAAACTACCTCTAATTTTTCTAAAACTAAAATTCAAATTGATTCTGTCCATTATATATATCTAGAGAGAGAGAGAGTGCATGTGCATGCTTTGCTTAAGTCCCCCAAGAACTTCAATATCCTGATATAATTTACCAAGGAAGTACTAACATAGCATAATGTAGAATACTAGATGTAAATAAAGCTTAAGTTAAGTGGTAACTTAACCATTATAAGCCCCTAACTATGAGCAGACTTTCTTGCTGGAAAAGACCTTTGGGAATCTATTCGGGTCTCTAGTGCTCTTGCTCAGAAGACAAGGTGCTAGAAACCTCTTGAGTTCTAATCCTGACTCTGACAGAGAGTCCCTTTTTGGCCTTGGGCAAGTTGCTTAAACTCACCTCTGCTGTTTTTCAGTCTCTAAAATGTGTCTGTGTTGCTCCATTTTTTTCTCATGGGGCATATTAGGGATTAATCAGTTTGAAGAGTGCTTTGAAGATTAGAAGTGCTATTTAAATTTGGGGCATTATGTTTGTTCCACTTGCCTTTTTTCACGACAGTCCTGTCTCTTTTGCTGATTGTCAAAATATATTTGTTTTTAAATTACTTCTGTCCAACAGCATGCCTTCCATGTAAGCACAATGTTACTTTTATATTAGTGACTCTTATAGAAACATTTTGTCATAGATCCAGTGTTGTCATTTTACTGTAGGATGAAGCAAATCAAGCTGGGTTGTGTAGGAAAACGGTTTTTTCTAATACCTAGAAAGAGGGAAAGCTTAAAATTGAGGAAGTACCTAAACTTTCATAATACAGGGGAACCAGGCAGTAGCCTACCCCAATGCAAAGGAATGCTAAAGTATTTTAGAGGAAAGGAAGGTCCTAAATTAGAGATTCATAAAAATCATGGTTCTGCTGGACAGGCAAGCTCTATAGTTTCTTCTAAAAAGCTCTTGTTCCAAGTTTACGCTAGTATGAAAACGTATGTATAGCACTTTCCAGACTACCCTTTCTGTAGAAAAAGGAAAGTAACTTTCTCCTCCTTATAATCTTAGGTAGTTCTGTGCTGTGACTTATCTATAGTTAAAGAGAACAACTCTTCACTTTCAAATTGAACAATATCCAACAGAAACAGTGCTATTCCTAGAAAAAAAAAAATCTTCCTCTTTGTCCCCTTTGCAGCTCGTTGTGATCATGCTTACCTGCATGACTCTTCTGGTCTTATTGCATTATGAGTGACTTACTGTAAAGGCATACTGCAGGGCTAATAGTTTCATTCTTTGGGACAAAGCTAGTTGGTGATTTTTTTTACACATATATGTATAAATATAAAATTTTAATTGGATTCCTGTTGCAACTCTGAACATCTCTCACTCCAGTGGGGAAATTTTTGAGTATCTTTTAATTGGTCAATTTTAAAAACTGAATTTTGCTGTCAGTATTAATTTGACTCCTGCTAGTTTGAAACTATTGATTGCAGTATGACTAGATTTTTATCTTTGCCTATGTGGGAAAAATTTCAGAAGTGGAAAAAGCTGTTCCTAGTTGGAACTGGAGTGTGTGTCTTGTTTGAAGGGGGATTATTGCTGAAAATTGGTACAAAACTTAATTTATTTCAAATCTTTCTAAGTTGAAACAACCCTCCACCCCTTTAGAAGTTAATGGATACTTTCAAAGTTGTTTTTCTTTCAGAAAAGCTGAGGTAGGGGAGCAGGATGATGGCTCAAGATATATAATAGTAAACACAGAACATTTGATTTGTGTTGTAAATTCAAATACAACCAAGGTCAAGAGTAAGCAGAATTTTGTTATTATGTGAGTGCTATTTTGTTTCGGTCCAGTTCTTTGTGATATATGTGTTCACATCATAGAAGCTATCAAAATTCATACTAACTGGCCTCCTATTGACAGTGGCAGCAGAGACAAGGAAAAAGGCATAAAGACTGAACCTATCTTTTTTTCCCCCTCTGTATATGGTCTCTCTTCTCTTTAGTCAGGGTGCTAGGAGTCATGGAGGCCGTTGTCAAAAAGAACTCCCATATTTTGCCTTTTCTGCCAATAGTGTTGTGAAATCTCTGCTGCCAACTTGAAGAGAGAACTGTAACATCTAGCTTTGCTTATAAAGTCAGCCCAATTCCTCCTAACATACTTACTGGTTTTCTTATGCTTTTCACTGCTATGAAAGTAATTCTTCCCCACCTCATCTGCAGTATTTGAGATCTAAAAAATCTATTTTCCTCATTGTGTTAACTCTCTCTTACACCCACCTCCGTCACCCCAGGGATCTTAATTGTCCAAAACACGGTATGTCAGAGACCCATGGTTGAAATCATCTTAGTATTACTCTGGTTTTAATGTCATGTCTCTTTTATGATGAAGAATTGCACACTGTAAATTAGCTCACCAGAGCCAGATGTCATTAACAGCAATTGAGCAGTGGACCTCCTATTTGCAGCTAATCTGTTTTTTCCTTTTTCTATCTCCTCTGACTTGACCTCCCCCCCCCCCCCCCCAAAGGAAAACGTAGGGAGAGGAGTACAAAGCTAATTGTACCTGTTTTTTACAGTTTCCTCTTAAATTATAGTAAACTTTTTCTTGCTCTTACTGCCTAGTCACTGCCCCTTTGGTCATGATCTTCCCAGTGCCTCAGGAGTTAGAATTATCATTTTGAAGACATTGCAGGCACTCAAACTTTAATATATAAATAGTTCTATGGAGACAGATGCTATTTCAATTATGTTGCAAATCTTTGTTATACTTTTAAAGTATTTTTATTATTAATCCTAATTAATACATAATTTTATACATAATATATGCAAATATATACTATGTATAAGCACACAGTTATGAGAGAATATATTGGTTTTAGTATAATGATGACCTGTATCAGCTTGCATTGGTTGCATTAGAAATGGCTGCTTTGAAATCTTTATCTGTTCATTGATGGGTACAAACTATGGTTAAATCCTTGTGTCAGTCTCTTCTTCTTTCCCCTAATCTGAGATGTACTTTTATCCTTTCATAGTACAAATAAAATCCTTTTGAGTTGATGCCTTATCTGTGCATTGTATCTTTTCAGTTAACATGATCACTGGCCCATTCCATTTCCCATGATTTCCAATACACTCTGACTTGTTTGGTTATTCATTGAGGCCAATTTGGTGACGATTCTATATTCACCTGTTAAGATATTAATAATTTAAATACTTAAAATTTTCTTCTCCCCTTCTCTGCAACATGTGATAAAATTAGTGAATGCAGAAATCTGTTGGGAAATAATGTGATCTGAGTGGACATGTTAGCTTTAAAGATTTAAAAGCAGCTAATAATATAAATTTTATTTTGTTGAAATGTTACTGATTAAAATGTTCCTTGTGTTTCATGGTGTTTTCACTGAAAATAAAAATGTATATATTATGTATGTAAAACCAGACACCATTTTTTATCTCTCTGACTTTGAAGTTATATTTGTGCCACTGATGTTCAGTTATTTCTAATCTGTAAGGTGGAACCTTTACTTGAGACTAATGCTAAAGCCAAGATTTAGATTTTTTGGGGAAGAATAGGAACTGTATTAACATAGATTGACATTCCATCTCTAGTTGAATTCTGCCTTGTTCAACATGCGGTGTTTCTGAATGAAACAATCGTTCTCCAAAAAATCAGGCACCTTTCTCCGAGACTATCTCCAGTCACTAATAGCCATCTTCAACAACAAGCAAAATTTACTAGTTTTTATAAAGCTGGGTTGGGAATAGAAAATTCAGCTAAGTGTTTAAATAATAATCAGGCCTTTGTTGGTACCGTTATATTAGTCACTGATAGTTTATTGCAGTTCATTTTTATCTACTTAAATTTTTTTTTAAATGCATTTTTTCTCACCAGTTGTAGTACTGGGATCTTATCTAGCTCAAGAGAGAGCCTGTCTGTGATGCTTATCCTTTTGGGTCTTAGGGGAGCAAAGTAAATGTTTCACCTTACAAAAGCAATGAACAGTAGAGATCTGTGTTTGAGTGTGTGGACCTGTGTGTTTGTTATATACCTTTTTAGTTACACGATTTAAAATATGCAAAGCTACAGCAACAGTGAAAACTATAGAAAGTGCTATCTCACTCAGTTGCTTATTATTTAAGATTTTGCTGCTTGAGATAGAATTAGCTATGCTGAGGATCCTACTCTTTTAGGCACCAGTAAATTTTGTATTTATGGGAAAATAGACAAGGGCTTAATTCAAAATCTCTATGGAAATAAAGCCAATTTATATACGAGTAAAGAAATGAAAGGGTTTATGATAAATAGGGGTATATTAAAACTGGTTACTCTGCTCGTCCCTTCTTTTATTCATGCTTGCTTTGTTCCTGTTTTGAAAAAACAATGAGCAGTTTGAATAAGTGTTAGGGAACACTACAGTCCAATCCCAAAGGTCCTACAGAAAATATCTGTTGGCAGTACTTGCACTTTATCTGCATGCACACGTCCACACAGAGTTAAAATGAATATTACAGCCATGTGAAATTCTACTTGCTTGTCATAAAAGGCAAGTAAACTTAGTTCTTTCATTATCACTACCATTTTTATCATCTTGCTAAGGAATGGCAAATAGATATGGTGCCTGGGTTGGTAAATTTTCATGATAGTTTTGCAAGGTTGGAATATTTAATACCATTTTGAGGGAAGGAATGAGCAGAACTGCTTTGGGCCGCATAACTATTAAGTGGTCATATACCTCCATTTCTGAAGTAATCTGTATGGCTTAAATCATGCTGAAGTTGTTACCTTTCAACCATTTCTTACTCTGTGATCAAAATTTGTAGTTTCATACCTGAATGAAAAAAGAGACAGTGCCAGGTTCCAAAACACCCTGGATAAGCAGAGTACTCCCAGTTTTAATTTCCCCTCCATAATTGTAAGTGTAATTTTGCTATTATATAATGCCGTGGTGCATCTTGTATGATTGTAATGTTGTAATGCTGCACAGATTTGTCCTGTTTTAGATCACTTTGAATTTTTTTCTATTTTATTATTGTAGAAACTGTTATAGTAATAATTAATAAATGATCTGTATTCTGTGGGCCTGCCACAGATGATAGATAACCTTCAGAATCGGTATCTTTACTAAGCTGGAATTAATTTTCAGTTTTGTATTACAATTTTTTAAAGTTATTTTCTTTTTTTTAATGAAATGTTTCTCTCTATAAAGCAGGTGGCATTACATTAATAACCATGCATTGTTATTTTGCATGATCAGTGAACCATGGCGTTATATAATACCAAAAAACAGGTTTTAAAATTTTATATATAGTATCTGATTTATAAATAAAATAGGGGAAAACACCTATTAACTTCTCCAAAATGTTTTTCATGCAATAAAAATTAAGATTTTATAGTGATAAAGAAAAGTCTACACACATATTTCTGTGTTTAGCTGCAAAATTGAAAAGGTTCCTTTCCCAGAGCTCCATTCATTAGTGTACTTCTAACTGGCATATATTGCCTGATATTGTCAATCACTCTCTCCTTGAGCCGATTCTCACTCAGAATTATAGCTGTCTTGATCAGACTATTAACCAACTTAACCTCCTTTGGCTTAATTTTCTTCTATATCTCTGTATAGTTTTAAGATTTCTCATAGAAATGGAATTGCTACCTGTTAGATTGTAAACCGGTTATCAGCCTTGTATATGGCAGAGGTAACTTTCTGGTGCCAAGCTCAGGTGTTGTATCTTTCTCTTCAGTGTGCTTTACACAGAGCATAAAAACAAGACATTCCAAGTCTGTGAAAACATTTAGTTTTGGTATACTATGTGATAACCCATCCCAATGTCTCCAAACTCCAAGGGGGAGTGTGGAAGGGAATGACTTCAGAATCAGCAAAGCAACCTGTCATCACTATAAAGAACATGAGGTTGCTTTTCATTATGCTGTGGGACAACTTCTTGGACATAGTTGCATGCTTACAGAGAACTTTTACATATTTTTTAACTATTAATAGTGTGCACCAAGATTTTATTGCAAATCTACATGGAGACAACCTCCTAAATGAAGGCATCTTCTTGCAGTTACATATTAGGATGACCATGCTTGCTAGACTTTAACTAGTTGATCTGAGCAAATACTTTTATTTCAGCCATTTTACTTGTACCAAGAGTTGTTCATTCTTAAAGTGTGGGTGTATTTCTTTGTCTTCTGTGACCATTTGTGTTGTGCTGATTCTAGAAAGTCTCCACTTATATCTCCTTATCCCTGAATCACCTGCATTCAGGTAAAGAAAAGTACTTTATTCCTGCTTTCACTCAGCACCTTCCTCCTGATGCATAACTTCTAAGGTCAATTTCATTGGTCAGTGTGACTACTTTTCAGATTATGCAGTCCTGCATTTCATTCTTTTTAGGAAGAATTGCTCAGGTAGAATTGAGGGAAACAGATGATATGTTATCGCATTATAGTTGAAGGTGTGTGAAATTTGGAGCCGTGACCTCTTGAGTTGATCCTTTTAGTTGACATTTTAAATTTGGATTATTTCATTACAGTTCTCTCTATAGATTCTTGTGATAAAAGACAAACATATTTCCAGATGGTTTTCTTACAGACTTAGATTCCCAGAACAGCCCATGTGTTAGCTCGCTTTTCAGCAAGATGGCTGTAACCAGTAGATGACATCAAGAATGCCAACCTTAAATATAAATATAAACATCTCCATTTCCCACCCATCATTTCAAGTGCATTTTACACTTGACTTTCAATAGGTGGCTTTCCAAACACTGCACTAAGCAACATACATTCAAACTGTTTTAAAATGAGAATCTGAATTAAATCCCGCATAAGTAGAATTGCCAAATCACTGGTTTGAAGAAGATGTGTACTGTCTCTCCTGCTTTGCTTCTCCCCTCCCATCCTGCCCATGTCTTTCCTCTTTCCGCACCCTTGAACTTGCTAATAGTGCGGAAGAGCTCCTTATTGCCAATATGCTCTTCTTCCTCACTCACTTCCATCTGCTTGCCTCTCATGGCTAGCAAACTGAGCAGAAGAGCAGTGGGTATAGATTATTTTTACAGTGTTGCAGGAGTGCATACCACTTTCCAGACATAAGGCACTGGAGGGGAATCTTGGTTAGCTTCTTACTGTATAAGAAAGGAGTTTTTTTAAGAGAGACATGGATCACTGATAAAGCAATGCCTAGTGGAGACTTTGTTCCTCCCCACTGGCCATGTATTTCAGGTAAAATAGGCAACACTAAACAAGACATGAATTGGTATGTGGAGCATTTGCTTTTTGCTTCCAGGATTGGTGGAGATGGCTGCATCTGGTTCTGCTCTATTGTCTCTTCCCCCCTCACTCAAATTTTCCTGCCTTTCCTCCTCTTACCCATCTGTTACCCGTTGATTCTACCTTCACCCTTCCTCCCATCTTCTGTCCTCGCTCCCCTGTTGACTGCCACTCCTCTTGTGCCTTCCAATCTGTATTATTAATTTTGTTGGGCTAGCTGCACAGCAGACTTCAAAGTGAAATTTAGTAGTCTGGATAGTTTCACTTCACCATGAAATGGCTTCCTTGAAAAGTGAAATTCACCAGAGCAATTTGAGAGACATGAGTGTTCAAAAAGGTAGCTTAGAAACTAATGTATGAGTTCTGTGTTATTTCTTATTGCACTCCTGTAATTGTTTTTTAAAGTATAATAGTCAAGATCTGACCTTTGACATTTTAAAACAGAATACATTTATTTACAGTTAAGACTCTAAATGACTGAGAAAGGATTCCTTTTAAATAAACACTCTGGCAAAGCTTTAGTGGTCTTGATATGAAAATAAACACAATAATAAACAAAAATGAAGTTAATTTTCTTGCAGCTCTACAGAATGGGCACTGTTTCAGAAATAAATATAAAACAGGACTACTAGTAGTTAATCATAAAATTCTCATAATGCAGAATTACCATGTTAACCATACAAAAACAAATGTGACAAATGAAGTGAACTTTAAGGAATTTTATAAGAAATGGAATTTTTAGTAAATTTCTGCTTCTGCTTTATTTGATATGAAGTGTAAATAAACATGCCTGCTTTTACGGTAAGATTTGAGAGACTAGGGTCTAGCAGAGTTTTGTGATCAATTGCTGTTTAAAGATGATCTTCAAGGCTTTTTCAGGTTAGTTCATTTTTTTTTTTTTGCCAATGAGACTCATCCTCCATAGCCATCATATCTGTTTTATTTATCGGTGTCAAAACCCTCATTTTCATGATTATTAAAATTCAGAAATAGTGGCTATAACCCCAGCATCATAAAACCCCAAGAGGAGCTTACACTTCATTTACTGACAGCACTGCTCTTTGTGTGCCAAGCACATGTAAATAATGTTTTCCCCCTCCCTGTGACATTCTTCACTTGCACATTGCTACAGTGTCTTAGTGAAAGTTAATTTTTTAGGTTTAAAACAGTTATATTGCTGCCTTCTAGCACATGGGAGGAGAAGAGATTATTGACCTAGGAGAAGCTCAGATTAGTCCACGGTTAATGTCCATAGGATTTGTGTTTGTAATTATTTCATAAAACACAGTTACACGGGCTGCTAAGGGCAAAATTCTAGAAGAAACAAAAGATAGAAGCAAGTTTGGTTTTTTAAAAAAGTTATTAAGAGGAATATAGAAGTATATACATTACTATACATAGGCTGTTAGGTCAATTTTAAAAGTTTTGCCATACAACCTTAAGGCAGCCATCAATCTTGTCCCCCTCCTGCCTGGTTAATGAAAGCACCCCAGTCTCACTGTTAGAAACTACTAGACTCCATGAGTTTGGGCAACCTCTGTGTTGCAGCTAAAAAGTGAGGACCTGGGTCCATTAGGGAATAGAAATAAGCACATCCTATTCCATGTTCTTAAGTACAGAATGATCTCTAGAATCATATGCTTGTAAAAAAAAATGGATGCATTTTTTTTCTGCTCCCATTCACTTAACAGACTGGCTCAGTAGGTTTCCTTCTCTTGTTCAGATTTGCTGAGCAGACAGAGGACTAATCACAAATTTCCAAGAGTGCTTTTCTCATCACCGAGCTCCAGTACATCTATGCACCATTTTCTGTTTTTCAAGTGATTGCTCATGTCAATTCCACTCTAGATGTGCATGCGCTGCATGCACAAGTTGCCGGAAACTTTTCCTCAGGGTTGGCTACAGAGCCCCCTGTAGTCACGCCTCCATAGCGCGCTATAAAAGGCTCTGCTGACCGTTCCCTCCTAGTTCCTTCTTACTGCCTGTGTTGGCTGCTAGAACTGCTCTCTCTTGCGTAGCAAGAGCTTCGCCATTCTTTCCTGCCATTGGATCAATCCCTAAGTATTGTAGTTGGCTTAGTTATTAGTTCTTCGTTATTTGGATTAGAGTTAAGTCAGTCCCTCATTTAGAGGTGATTGGGACTTGCTTCCCCACCGCAGGCCCCGTGTATGCCGGGCTTCAAATCACGTGGTGCATGGAGGAAGCCGATGCCCCTGGGTGACACACACTCCTCCTGCCTCAAGTGCCTCGGTCCTTTGACAATGCTGTAAGATCTGTAAAAGTTTTCATCCAAGGACGCAGAAGGAGCAGTGCCAGAGACTGAAATTTTTAATGAAAGAGGCTCTCCGCCCTCCATCAGCACCAGAGACTCCCAGTGCATCGGCCTTTGGTGCAGAGTGCACCAGCTGCTTCCCAGCTGACACAACCAAAGGACTCTAGTAAGGATCCACAGCACCGCCGCTCCCCTCATGTTCAGAAGATGGGAATGAAGAGCCACCAGTGGCACTGCTCCCATTCTCTGGTGCCGCATAAAAAGAAAAGGTCAGACAGGGGAGAGAAGCCCCCAGAGCAGGACCTGTTTTGGGCTGCTCAGGCTTGGGCACGAGGGGAGGGCACTTTGGGAACTTCGGCACCATCAAATTTGGCCCCGGACAGGGGTTCATTGAGTCCGATGCTGGCATAGTCCGCAACGAGGGAGATTCCGGAGGAGGAATTGCAGCTCCTCTCCGCTTCCGAAACCTTTGAGGTGGCAAGGGAGCTAATTGAATACACAGCTCCTCCAGCCCAGCCCGCTCGAGACCGGGAGACATCGGCACCGCGCAAGCCCACAGCACCATCTAGGGGCAAGCCCTCTGTGCTCCACAAGCTCAGGTCTCCTTGACACCACTCTCTGGCACTGTTGATAGGCCTGGCACATGCTCAAAGAAAGATGGCGCAGGAGACCAGGTTGCAATCTCCCTGGCACCGCTCACCAGCACCATCTGGTACTGTACTCTTGTGGTCTCCATGCAGCAGTCACTTCTCCTTGGGCTCAGAGGTAGTCAGTGGGGTCAAGAAGAAGTAGGCACCGTGGACATCCAAAACCAGAGGGGCTTCCACCCCCAACCCAGTGGCAGATGCCCCCACAATGGCTCTTCTGGACACCATGGGTGTACCACCAGTCACAGGGTCCTTACTCTGACCAATCATGCTCCCTGGTTTTGGGATCGAGGACCCAACCATCTCACTCAGTGAGTGCCCCTCCGGAGACGGGCGATGTCTCAGACCTAGATTCAGCCACAGGCGACACTCAGGATCCCGGCACCCCGAGAAGCGAAACAGCACCGCGTGACTCAACTGATGCCAAGGGCTAAGATACCAACTCCCATGTGCATGTCATCATCTTCATCTCCATACGAAACTATGGCAGAAGCTGCCCCAGCTGCAGTTCCAGATGACTCCAGGACACATCAAGAACTGCTGTGAAGGATAACTTGCAACATGGGCTTACAGGCAGAGGAGGTCGTACAGGATGCCAATCCCATGGTAGACATATTGGTCACGGAGGGTCCCGTAAGAATCGCCCTGCCTTTTATTAAAACCATCAAGGATAACACCAAGACTCTGTGACAAACCCCAGCCACCTTTCCCCTTACTGCCAAGAAAACAGAAAATATTTTCTCCCCTGTAAAGGGTACAAACACTTTTATACCCACTCCACTCTGGGATCATTGGTAGTGGCAGCTGCCAACGAGAAAGAGAGGCAAGGGCAGCAGGGTCCAACTCCAAAGACTAAAGAGTCTAAGCGCCTGGACCTCTTCAGGAGGAAGGTGTATGCCACAGGAGGCCTGCAACTCAGGATCACCAATCAGCAGGTGATCCTGAGCAGATACAGTTTCAATTCCTGGTCCTCCTTGGATAGATTCCAGGACAAGTTGGGCCGGGAGTCCAAGACCAAGTTCTCAGCAATGGTTAAAGAGGGCAAGGTAGTTTCTAAAGCCCTCCTACAATCCGCCCAAGACGCGCCAGATGTGGGTGCTCGTTCCATGTCCTTTGGAATAGTGATGAGATGCTGTTCATGGCTCTAGGCCTCAGGCCTTCCATAGGAGGTCCAAACCACCATACAAGACCTTCCTTTTGAAGGTCCAGACTTATCGTCTACTCAAACGGACTCTAAACTCTAGAGTCTGAAAGACTCGAGGGCAATTCTGAAATCACTAGATCTCCACACTCCAGCTCCACAGCAGAAGCACTTTAAACACCAATCTCCACTGAGGGTGTACCAATGGAGACAGGACTATGGCTACAGAAGGGGCCAGAGTGGTAGAAGAAATAACGACTTTTCAGGCTCGAATCAGGGATGTTCACATCAGCCATCATCCCAGAAAACGAACTTTTGAGAGTATGCCTGAGGACAATGTACCTGTCTCAAACCTGGATCCTTCCCGCCCTATTTTCTAGAACCATTTATCCCAGTTTTACCGTGTGTGGTGCCGCATCACGTCAGACAGTGGGTCCAGCGCACAGTAAAGCTGGGGTATTCCCTCCAGTTCTCTACCATGCTTTATACCCACCCACCCTTCTCCCCATCCCTCTTCAGGGACACCTCTCATGAACACCTGCTTCTTCAGAAGTGCAATCACTATTAGAGGCAGGAGCGGTGGAAGAGGTGCTGCTTCACCTGAGGGGGAAATGCTTTTACTCTCGATACTTCCTCATACGAAAAGTGAAAGGGAGTGTTCGCCCCATTCCGGACTTGAAGAGGCTAAACAGGTTCTTAAAGGAACTCAAGTTCAGCATGGTCTCCCGAGCCTCCATCATCTCCTTATTGGATCCAGGAGATTGGTACGCTGCCCTCGACATGAAGGACATGTCTTTCCATATAGCCATAGTGCCATGCCACAGGAGATTCCTTAGGTTCATGGTGGGTCAAGATCATTTTCAGTTTACTGTCCTACCCTTTGGCCTTTCAGCAGTACCACGGGTGTTCACCAAATGCCGTTTGGTAGTGGCGGCGTTCCTGAGATGCTGAGGTATCCAGGTGTTCCCGTACCTGAGATGCCGAGGTATCCAGGTGTTCCCATATTTCGACGACTGGTTGATAAAGGCACAGACCAAGGCCCAAGTGGAGGACCACCTCCAGATAATCTGGTCCATGTTCAACAATCTGGGCCTAGTAGTAAACCTCCAAAATCTACTCTGTCACCTATCCGGAGGATAGAGTTCATAGGAGCAATCCTAGACTCGACTCAGGCCAGAGCATTCCTCCCAAGGTCCCGATTCGAGGTAATCAGGGGCATGTTGCAGGATTTAAGCGAACACCCAATATGCACAGTCTTTCATGGCCTGCACCTATGTAATACGATATGCAAGGCTAAAACTACGACCATTACAGGCTTGGTTGGCCACAGTCATTCCAGAGACGGCCCTACGAGCCCGCTGCTGTTGGAGTGACCCCAAGTGAGCACGTACGGGCATACCGTTCCACCCCCCCCAGCCCCACCCCAATTGTCAGCCTACCTTGTTATGGACACCTTGGATGTAGGATGGAGTCCTCACCTGGGAGACCTGAGAACCCAAGGTCTCTGGGGGCAATTGGACCCTCTGTTCCACATCAACATTCGAGAACTCCGAGCGGTGCATCTCACCTGCCAGACCTTCTGCAGTCACCTGGAAGGCAAAGTTGTATCGGTACACACAGACAATACAGCGATAATGTATTCTATAAACAGACAGGGTAGACCTCACTCCTCTTGTCTTTTCAGAGAAGCCCTAAGCCTCTGGGACTTTCACATTGCACATTGATCCATCTAGGTGCATCATACATGCTGGGCCAGAAGAACACCCTGTCGGATACACTCAGCAGGTCCTTTCTGACATTCGAATGGTCAATCTGAGAGGACATCCTTCACGATGTTTTCCAGAAGTGGGGCTCTCCCCAAGTGGACCTGTTCGCCTCAGAGGTAAACAGGAAATATGTGAAATTCTGCTCATTCCAAGGCTGCAGCCCGGGCTCGATAGCAGATGTATTTCTAATGCCGTGGAAGAACCAACTGTTTTACATCTTCCTGTCAGCTCTGCTCATTCACAAGGTCTTGGTGAAAATCAAGTGGGACAGGGCAGCGGTGATCCTGATAGCCTCGGCCTGGGCCAGGCAGCATTGGTTTTCAAGACTTCTCAACCTTTTTGATCGAATCTCCACTACCCCTTCCATGTGTATCGGACCTTCTCACACATAGCGAATGAGCGCTGAGGCACCTGGAGCTCAAAGCGCGGCACTTCACAGCATGGAACTTAGGAAGGAGCTGCAGTGCTCACAGCAGGTCAGAGACATACTTCTCAGCAATAGAAAGCCATCGACAAGAACCAACTATCAGGCTAAGTGGAGGCAGATCTCTTCCTGGATGGCAGAAAAGGACATTGGGCCTTCCCAGACTCCGATCACACTAATACTGGACTACCTCCTCATCCTTAAGCAACAAGGCCTGGTGAGTTAGTCAATAAGGGTGCATTTGGCAGCCATTTCAGCCTTCCACCTGGGGGATGCAGGACAATCTGTTTTTTCTAACCCCTTGTAAAGAGGTTTCTGAGAGGCTTGAACAGGGTGTTCCCGCCAGCATGCCCTCTAGTGGCACAATGGGACCTGAACCTCATGCTCTCTAGACTTACGGGACCCCCTCTTCGAGCCTTTGGCCTCATGTTCCCTACTCTTCCTAGCATGGAAAGTGGCCTTTTTAGTCAAACTCACTTAGCTAGAAGGGTCTCGGAGCTTAGAGCACTCATCGCGGACCCCCTTATACTGTTTTCTTCAAAGACAAAATTCGCCTTTGCCCTCACCCAGCCTTCCTCCCTAAGGTGGTCTCCAGCTTCCATGTGAACCAGCATGTTTGCCGGCCAGTATTGTACAAGCCCCACGAGACAAGCAAGCAGTGTAGGTTGCACACGCTGAGAGACCAGCGTTTACATAGAGAGGACAGGGCCCTTTTGAAAAAATCCCAGCTCTTTGTGGCTGTGGCTGACAGATTGAAGGAACAACCAGTCTTTGCTCAGCGAATCGCCTCCTGGATCTCAGGCTGTATCAGAGAGAATTACAACCTGGCCACAGTGCCGGCTCCAAAAGTCACAGCCCACTCGACGAGAGCACAAGCATCTTTGGCTGCACTCCTGGCATTTATCCCAATCCAGGACAATGGAAGACGGTGACATGGTCATCAGTGCACACCTTTGCGTCACATTACGCTCTAGTTGAGCAAGCCAGAGGAGATGCCGCATACGGCAGAGCAATCCTCCAGGCCACGGATGTTTAAGATCCGACCCCTCCTCCTCAGGTAAAACTAGGGGAATCACCTAGAGTGGAATTGATCTGAGCAGTCACTCAAAGACGAAAGTTTCTTACCTGTAACTGGTGTTCTTCGAGATGTCTTATTCATGTCCAGTCCACACCCGCCCTCCTTCCCCTGTCAGACACTCAGCAAGAAGGAACTGGGAGGGAAGGTTCGGCAGAGCCATTTATAGCACGCTATGGTGGTGTCAGAGCCGTCCCTTGGGGGAGAGTGGGACCTTGGGCCAATTGGCCTAGGTGGGGGCCTACCGCTCCCCATGCTTCAGCGGAGCATGGCAGGCCCATCGGCCCACTCCACCCCCTAGGGAGCCAGCCCCGGAGGCTGAGGCTGCCGGCGGGGGGAGTTGGCTTTGGCCCCGGGCTGGGAGGCCCGAGGCTGGGGCTGCCGCCGGAGTGAGCCGGCCCTGGCCCCCCTGGGCTGGGAGGCTGAGGCTGCATGTAGCCGTGTGGGACAGGCCAGCCGAGAGGCTGGGCCCCACACACATGCTCCACTCCTGGGCCTGCCTGCTCCGCCCTGAGGGAGAGGAGGGCTGGCCCAGGAGGCCGGGCATAGCTCTCCCAGCCTGCCCCGCTGCCTTCAGCTGCCGAAGGCAGCGGGGAGCAGGAGGAAGTGCGGGCGTTGGGGGCACATGGGCCTCGCAGTGCCCCACTGGGAGCAGGACAGCACGGGGCCCATGTAACCATGAGGCCCGGGGCAATTGCCCCGTTTGCGTCCCCCCCCGGGACAGCCCTGGGTGGCGTGACTCTAGGGGGCTCCGTAGCAGACTCTGGGGAAAAGTTTCTGGCAGCTCGTGCACGCACACATAGAGTGGAATGGACATGAGCAAAGCATCTCAAAGAACACTAGTTACAGGTCAGAAACTGTTTCATGTTTACCCTGTTCATGGCAGCCTCCATTCTGAGCTTTTAGCATCTGATGGTGCAGTCATCCAGCCAACAAGCGAAAACCTACACTGTGCCTGTGACCTGCCACAGATCACAGTAAGCTGGTTCCTCTCCCACTCAGATGATAAGATCTTCTCTTCTCCAAGAATTTAGATTCATAGATGTGCTCTAGGAATTATTTTGGGGAAGTTTAGTCTGTGTTATACAGGAAATCAGACTAGGTGATCACAGTGGTCCCTTCTGGCCTGGGATGCTATGAATCTGTGTAACTTGACTGTGATAGGCAGATGTTTGATGGGGATAGTGTTTTTATGGTGTCTAGCTCCTAGGCCTAGGGCAACCTCTCTCACCCTCTCCAACCCTTGTTTTAGGCAGCCACTCAATTTGTGAAAAATACGCTCTGTTCTATTAGAAGTTAATATTTTTCCCTTGGTTCCCTCAGGACAGAAAATTTCAGTCCACCTTAAGAAAACAGAATGAATTGATACTTAAATGTCTGATTCCCAATGATTCCTTCCAGAGAGGTAGCCATGTTAGTCTATTTCAGCAAACCAAACAAGAGGTCCTGTGGCACTTAAAGACTAACAAGTTTATTTCTCGCATGAGCTTTCATGGGCATAATCCCACTTTGACAGATGCATGAAATAGGGGGAAAGCATGTTAGGTGTAAATATATAGATACAGGGAAGGGTGGGTCACAATTTTAATTCAAACAGATCCTGAGGGACAGATTGCTGGCCAATCTCTGCAAGGATCACTACAAAAATTACTTTGCAGCAGGCTTAAGAAGGCGTGAGTTCACATCATAGATACCTTCTCCAGAGAATGTGTGGAGAGATCCTGAAATATACATTCTTTCCACAGTCCCCATCTCTTTCCTATCATCTCAGAAAAGAGTGCATTGGGAGAGGGTTAAATTTAAAGCCAGCTGTTGGTCACTCTGCCTAGCAAGTCAAAAGAACTGAAAGAAGCTCATGAATCCTGATTTTGCTGAAACCCAGTTTACTGCTAAGGAAAATCTCTCTGTGGTGGGTCAGACTCCCTATTACAGCATTGAGCTCTCATGAAGACTTAAAAACTGCCTTTGGTCATCATCTTTAAAAGAGTGATTCCAAATAGCTCATTCTAGATATTTCTCTAATACATCTGATGTCTATAATTACATTAATGAAATGGCTTAGGAAAGCTGAACTGGAAACTTTCAATGAACAATGTTGATATGCCTGGTAAACATATAGGTCCCTACATGGTTTTTGCCTTGACTTTTTTAGTATGAACTCCGTTTCGTAATAAGCTCACTGACTGTGCTGTTTATTCCAATGCGATTAATGTGCTTCTCTCGTGGCTAGAGCCACTATGCTGCTGCTTTTGTTTCCTTGTAACAGCACTGATGTTTCATAGAAATACTGATGAAAGCACTGCCTGCTGTGTATTTTGGCTTCAAACACTGATATTCTTGGCTGGAAGGTGGCTATATACTATGTATTTATCTATAAAATACCATATCTTTATAATATCGCTCTGCCACGTCTTTCAAAATTATAATATATTGGTGTTGCATATCAATCATTCTAGTTTTATCTGCTTCTCAATTATTGTGGGTGTCATCTCTAATTTCTTCTTCCCGTAGAACATTCACAGTGCTTCAGCTCTGAGCAGCCCCTTTTACTCAGTTTTCAGTCAACACCTCTATCTGTTGAGTTCTGTGGAGTTGCCTTTGCAAAATACAGGAGTTTTGTCTTTCAGAGTGGGAAAGTCACAGGCAGTGATTCAGGAGGTGTCATAGATCTTACCCTGGACGATGAAGATGATGGCTCTTCCCAAGGTAAGTCAGAAGAGATCCATTTAGTGCTGAGGAAAACTGGGCTAGACATTAGTATTTCATCCTACCAATTTGAGAAGAATGATCAAAAGAAACAAGTTATTTTCTATTTGCCATGGTTAGAAAAACAAGAAAGTTCTTCAAAATTAAAAGGTTTCTGAGCTAAACAGTATGATAGTTATGGAGCAAAGGAAATCATAGTTTGTACTAAACTGTCTTAAGTTTTGAGATTTCTCTCAACTATTATATGGTTTGTTGCTATCCAGTTAGACTCCATTAAGGTCCTTCCTTATTCTTCAAACATAATTTTAAAGGAGGATTGACTTCTTACATTATACTCACAGATACTTTAATTTTCTGTTGCTCTATTCAGATTCTTGCCACTTAGGTTTATAGTGAATTGAAGACTATTTTTTGTGACATAGAGACTAATATGGCAGTAACTGAAGCGCAGCAGGAACATTATCAGTCTGTTGTTCCCTGAGCTAGCTGACCTATGTATACACTCACTAGAGTTTAAATACCAAATGCAGGGCTGCTTACTGGTTCCTTGAATTTTGGTACTATTAGAGGGGAATGACAAGACAGTTATCTCAGGGCTATTATGTCCTTGGATGAGCTCAAAGATCAAGTTCTCTCTTCTAAGGGAACATAATCTCCATATATTTTTCAAGGATGAGTATGTCTTACTTGTAGATAACTATGGAATAATCTTATTTGTAATAAAGCCCTAATTATAAGGAACTATAAATCCTACAGAAAATGGAAACATGGACAGGTTGTTATGGATGAGTACAAAAGAATAGTGCAAGCACACATGGGAAAAAAAATCAGAAAAGTTAAGGCATAAAATGAGTTACATGTAGTAAGAGATGTTAGGAACAAGAGAGAGACAAAGGAAAGTATGTTTATTTTACTTATCAGGGAAGAAGAGCTAATAATAGATGACACCAAGAAGGCTAGGGTGTTTAATCCTTATTTTGCTGCAGTCTTCACTAACAAGATTAGAGATGACTGCATACTCAACTAGGGAGGTAAAATACTAAACAATTAGCTGTAAAAACAAATACTTAGCCATTAACCGGCAGCGCTGGGGGTTAACTGGTGGTGTGGACTCCCTGTCCCCATGGTGATGGAGTTGGGCCATGCCGGAAGTGGCCACATTGCTGCTGCTTCCTGGGTAGACTGAGGCTCTGCAGTGGGTGCTGTAGAGCACCCCACTGCAAACCATTGGGGGGCCACTGGTCTGAGACAGGGTGATGTTGCAGACCTGGGTTGAGAGCACTACCCAGGGGCTGAGGGGAGCGGCACGTGGGTGGGTGGGGAAGGAGGGAGGCCATAAAATTATAACTGTTAAATGGTTAGTCAATATAATTTTAATCGTTTAAAGAGTTACCTTTTTGTAACTGATATTTACATCCCTATTCTCAACATATAATGAAGAAGGAACACAAACCAGATTAGGAAAAGAACAAGTTAAAGAATAGTTAGACAAGTTAGATGTGTTCAAGTCATCAGGGCCTGAGAAAATTCACCCTAGGGCAGTTAAGGAAATAGCTGACACAATCTCTAAACCATTAGCAATTATCTTTGAGGACTCATCGAGAAAAGGTGAGATCTCAGAGGACTGAAGTAACTGTCTTTAAAAAGAGGAACCAGAGAATTATGGACAATTAGCCTGACTTCAATTCCTGGGAAGATAATGGAACAAATAATGAAGGGAATTCTTTTTGGAGATAAATTCACCAGAACCCACACATCTTTGAGGGCAGTGAAAAGGAGCAGCCTGCAGCACAAAAACCCTCTGTCTGCTCCGAAGATACACCCCTTTTCTTTGATGCTTACTAAAGAGGATGAGGGTACAGGAGAACTGTGACAATCATTGATACTGTAGCATCTACTGATACCAGTTCAAGAGTTGGTACCAAAAGAGTCATACAATTCAGCACTGATCCTTCATGAAGTCTACTGACCGTCAATGGGGCATCCTCAATTAGAAAACCCTGAGGTCAGTAGCTGACACCATGGAGAGATCTGCTGCCTTAACCTATAGAGCTTAGTCACCACCAGGACTGGCATGAGATGGCCAATGAGCCAGGTGTACTGCAGTGTCAAGCTGCTGTGGCCCTATTGGGGTCCATAGTTTAATGCATCGAAAAGCCAGTTCTATCATACTTGAAGTGAAAGAGGTCACACACAAGAGTCTCTAGCTTAAACTGCTTACACCAGAGTCTCTAGCTAGACCACTTACATGAGAGTACAACAAAGAATGAGAACCAGGGGCAGAGAAACACCAGTCCCTGAACTGCTCCTAAAAGATCTCTTTTTTTTCGTTTTCTGGCACCGAGGACACTCATGCCTGGAACATTGCTAATTTCTCTTTTTGTGAAAACCAGTCCTCCAGTTAAGTTTTTCTTTCCAGCTCTCCACCATCCTAAACCCCTCGACCACTAGGTAATGCAAAAGCTGCAGCTTCTTCTGTTAGAATTCCTTGTGAATTATGAGATGCCATCCATCAATACGAGACACTTGTCTCCTTCAGTGGTCTTGAAGACGCTGATGCTTTTCCATCAATGCCCCTGATGCCACACAGTAGCTTCCAAGATGAGACAAGTTTCCAAGCCCAAAATTATGATCCCTTTCTGGCAGACATAGTTTTGTCTATCAGACATGTTGAAGATTTGCAAGTGGCCTCCCATACACCTCTTCACTTGCTCAGGCAAAATTTCGAAGAATAAAGGTCTGGTAGCTTTGATGTTGGCTTGTTGAGCACAGTTGATAAAGACTGTTTCCCACCTGTTCAGTTCTCTACCACCAATCCATCATACAAAGCAGGGAATCTTCTACTGAGAAAACTTTCTCCCTGGAATGGAAAAGATTTTCCATGAGTAGACCAAAACAATATGGACCCAGTGGCAGCACCAACACTCAAGATCCCTAATTATATGCTGTTCTTAAGACAGACAGGATGGGCATTTAACTTTCTCAGGGTCCAACTGGCAGCAGAATCAGCATGTCATGCTCCAATACAGATCATTTGTTATCTTCTCACATCCCAAAGTATCAAAATTCTTCAGCATAATCATTCTGAAACTCATGGAGCCTTCCTTCAAACCACGTTTGGAGTGCTCTGTACATCACCTTTGCCTCAAGGTGGTCTTTCAGGTGGCCATCATCTCTGTATGGAGAGGTAGTGACTCCAAGCCCTCATGATAGTTGCTAAGGTGATCTCAAACTTCCACCCTGATTTATTTTCACAGAAATAAAATAAATGTGATATTGATGTGCTACAGGAAATACACAAATCATCTGAAGAATATTGAGAAGGGAATGAGTATAGCAGTGTATTTACTGCTTTTATGCAAAAGAAAAAGTGATTATTCTAGTGAACTAAATCTTATGGAACTAATCACATTATGTA
Organism: Pelusios castaneus; assembly: GCA_007922175.1. Taxonomy (NCBI): domain Eukaryota; kingdom Metazoa; phylum Chordata; order Testudines; family Pelomedusidae; genus Pelusios; species Pelusios castaneus. The sequence continues at coordinate 9,379,034 of ML685814.1, forward strand.
AAAAGAAAAAGACAAGAAAAAAAGACTAGTTATAATAATAACTCCACAATCAAAACATAATCCCAATGGCTAAATATTTACCAAATGAAGAATCCTCCTTCATCTTTTAAAAATACCCCATTAACAGTTACAGAGAGACCAATCCAGGAGGGCTTTAGCAGTGCTTTTTAAACAGACATTTGGACAGAAGCAGATCAGCATTATGTATCCTCAGGCCTGGAAATAAGCCCTCCAGACAAAAGAAGTATTAAGTTTTGTAGATGTCTAGAGGGGTCAAAATAATGATAAAATTATGGATTATATGTTGCATTTTGGAATTGCTAACTGATATCCAGAATAGATCTTCGTGTTTGTTTTAAGCAAAAAATATTGAAAACAAGTGACACTAAAAATAGAGACTGTCAGAACGTGTAGCACACAAGACACTGTAAAATTACTTCTAACTCTTAGATTAATGGAGCTGCACTTTGAAGACCAGGCATTAACCTTTTAGCCCTGTTTCTCAATAACTAATTAATTCACCAAATTGCACCTGACTACTACAGGGCTGAATTTTGTCACAAGACTTGAGAACTGTAGCCAAATTCTGGTTGTAAGAGTGGAAATCCAGAGTAACTCTGTTGAATTCCATGAACTGATGTTACTAAGAACAGAATTTGTTCCTGTGAATAAAGTAGAGGAACACTAATTGCACAGTTGCACTGATTGATCGAACCCTTCTACTCTCGCAGTACGTAGTAGCAGGAGACAGGAGAGTATTTCCCTGCGATATGGCAAACAGCACTCTTTTTTGTAACCACAAATGTAGGAAAGCACCCAACTCAATTAGACATTTCTCACAATTCAGTTTAGATGACAAAATTTTTACTGAACTGCCTGTAGTTAGAATAGAAAAATATATCTTCAGTAGCATACCTATTAGAGGGTTGCCAATTTTGGTTGTGTGTATTCTTTGAGGTTTCATCATGACAATCTTTAATTAAAGATTAATCTTTAATTCCTGAAGACTCCAGGAAAAAGCTGGAGGTTTGGCAACCCTAGCATCTAAGCCAAAGAAATATGTTTTATACTAAAAGCATAGATTTGATCATTTAAGTCTAGTGCTTAATATAATACATTACATTTTTTTTTAAAAACAGTAGCCTCTTGCCTTTTGTCAGTAAATGCTGAAGTGGAATATACAGAGTGAAAAGGAATTGACTGTATGCATACAAAATAGATAGCCAACTAATTCAAGGAAAGGGAACAGAATTCACAAAATTTCTAATTACAATAAGGGAACAAGATACAGCTTTTTATACTTCCTTTTTCCAGTCATGATAAAATCATTGGCTTGGAAAAGCACAACAGAAAACTGCAGAGGTTGCAGTGACTTAAATGGAAATATTAATACAATCTCCTGGTCTGCTGATGACGTTTTGCTCTATTTAACTGAACTTGAACTATCAATATTTTATTTGTATATTCAGGCAAAATCAGCACATCTCGGAATTCAGATTAAAGAATAACAGAAGAGAAACTATATTTTTCTGGTGAACTGCATCCAGGAATCTTGTGAACTAGTGAACTTTCAATGGATTTAGATACCTAGAAATTATTGTACCAAAAAAGAAAGAATCAAATAAGGCTAATTATGGCAAAAACTTAATTGTTTTAAGGTGGCCATTCAGGAGAAAGGTGGAAAATTCCTTTACTGCTCAATAGGATAAGAATAGGCTCTACTGTCTGATATTCCTGCAAATTGATAAATCTTGCAGTATTTAGAATTTTAGGCAAAGTGGCTTCAGATTATATAGTTAGGTAGCTGATATGTTGTATCTAATTTTTAGGAGTTTCCTAAGTCAAAGAGATCTTGCAATAAATATTTAATCTACATTTTCACCGTAAGGCAGCTCAGCTGAAGTACTTGATGGGATAACAGGTAAAAAAAAAAAACCCATATAAATGCATATTTAATAGAAAGAAATAGAATAATATTCACTAAGTAATTTACCACTTCTGTTAACCCAATAGTTTTAATTATAAAGAAGACCACATGCTGAAGCTAATAGTTGAAATAGGTATAATAAGACACAGGTTACCACTTCTGAAACAATTATGATGTAAAACACTTCCACCATTGGGAAGTGTTGAAGACAAAGGATTTAATCTGAACTGACCAACTCCATTCCCTTGCCAGTTTTTTTTAAAAAGGGGGAGGAGGGGAAGTATGTTTAATGCTTTTGCAATGAAGCATAATGAACTTGATTACCAGTTATGAAAAACATTCACAGATCAGAAGTTCCTTTATTAACTGAGGGATACAGTACATAAGCTTAAGGAAGATGAAAACAATTACTATATTTACATAAATGTTAGTGAACAAAGTGCATTATACCATACCACATTACAGAAAAATGAGGACAAGAATGGCAGAAAGCTTCAAATGAGAAGACTGAAACAAGCTGCAAGAAATCATTCATAGCATGAATGACTCTTCCTTTTAGAGATAGTTTAACTGTAAAATGAAGGACAGATTCTACAGAAAAGAAGCTAATATTCAGACTAATTTAGAGAGAAATTCAAGTGTGGTACACTTCACTTCACATTTGCACATATATGGGAACTGCCCTAGAGTACATTTTGATGAAACAAACTTTAGAAGAGATTTTAAATGTTCAGTTTACATTTATTCTGTATTTGATTGTTGGGAACAAATCAAAACACTAAAACCCCTGTAGACCAATATTTGTTTGTTTGAAACTATAACCATGGCAATGCAAGTCATCAAGATATCTACAGTCCAACTTGCACGAAGTGACAAGTGATCCAATAAAATGATAAGATAATGGCAAATCTGAAACTGAGAATATAGAAGGAAGAAAATCTATGGAAGTGATGAAGAGCAATCACTATGAAACTAAAATTATTCCAATCTTTGCTTTAATGCAGCAAATATCTGGTAACATAACAGTTCTGATTGTCATCTCAAATCAATAATAAACTGTGGAAGGAAGGGAAGGAAGATTCCTTTAAAGAGACTTTCAGTGAAATTTACAACCCATTCCCACTGTTCAATAGAAGAACACTTCTTATTGCATACAAGAGCATGGTAACAAATAGCTTTTTATGTGGTATCACACTGCTAACATGGAATGCAGACACTAAACGACACTTGGCTTAAAAGGGCTTTTTTGATTTCTTTTTTAATTTTGTGTTTATTTAAGTAGCCAAAACTAAATACGGAAATAGAAACTGAAAAATAATTCTTACTTGTAAGATATAAACTTGGGATATCAAATGTGTATTAACCATTGGCCTTACTCTTTCCATTCAGGCTAGTTTTAATGCCTGTTAGGACAAAGCTGAGAGTTTCTGAAAATCCCATCACAAGTCAGTTGTTACCCCATTATTACTTCATCTGTATGTGTTCTTGTAATCCAAAGGTGACAGACAAATCAAAGTTAAAAGTGAATGGAAAATCTTAGAAAAAAAATTCTTGTTTTACATATTTGAAGGATTTCCTATATAGATTTTTATGATAATGCTTTATACTTAGGCATTCAGATACCAAGCCAGTGGAAACAGTACAAGAAGCTAAATAAAACCGCAGTTTTAATAAGGATTGTCATAGAATGCTGATGTCTGGAAATTTACACGTTAAAACCTTGTGCTGATAAGTCAATAAGACAAATATATTTGTTTTAGGACTTTTGTAACTCTAGGGAAATTGAAACATCTTCATCAAGACTGTATTACAGAAGTTATTTAAAATACATCGTTTAAGGAGTGACTTCTGTATTAAACGGCCATAGCTCAACCTAAAGTCCTAAGACATTAAAAAGAAAATGTTTTATAAGATCCCAAATAGTGGATATTTGATTATTGAAATCTGAGCTAAAACCAGTAGGTTTTGTATAGCCTTAATAAATGCCCAGGATGGAGAGGGGTGGTTTAGTGTAATCTGTGATCAAAATTAGGAGCACTAAAACAAATAAACAAAGAAAAATTTCAGAAGAACATGAAGAAAAAATTTCCTTAGAAATTTAAATTATGGAGGAATGGAGCAAGCCTCATCAGCTGGGTCATTTAAAACTAGACTGGATAAGGTACATATATAAGTTGTACAGAGCACCATTTCAACGGCAGTGAGATGAGCTGGGTTACGTTTCTTTTATGTCTAACTCACATAGCTCTGTGATTAACACAAGACATAGTTTTAATTCTACGTTTCAGTTCATCTTTAAAATCAATTTATATTGTATCTTTTATCTGTCTAGGCTTGATTTTAGGCCATCAAGATTTTGTTCCCTGGTAAGCATCTAGGACATCTCGCACACCTAACATTGCTCACTCTGATCTAGGGCCTCACTGATGTCACAAAATGGTATTCTGAGTCAAGAGTGACACACACATATTTCTTGGACTAGAGGATTATTTCCAGTAAGTCAGAATTCTAAATAAATTTCTCAAGAGACACAGAACAAGTGGTATCAACATTCCCTTTGGAACAGAGAGAAAGAACTGTGGCAATTTCACTCCTTTTATTGACCATTTGTTTCGGTGTACTCTTTGTTCCTGGTAAATGTGGAGCAAATTCTGCTTGATACAACAATATATCTTGAACAGTCAATCAATTTTGATGGAAAGATAGCATCTCCAGCCCACAGCATCTTTTCTGTACACTGGGCCAATACTGACTTAGAGAGAAAAAGGCCACCTACTAAATTTCGGGTATCACTTCCTGCAGCTCCTGGGTATTTTCTTTGGAGGCTGCTCATCCACGTACTGGCCAGGCCTGAGTCTGCTAAGAATAACATTTGATGAGATCACAGATGTGGAAATTTTTTTTAAAATGTATTTTAAAAGTTCAGAGGTAGATTTTAAAAATCCCACTGATACAGCTATATATACAGCTGAAAAACAAAGGTAATAATGTTGCATAGCATTCAGTCTCAGCACACCAACCTACTGGTCAGTCACTCGCAGTTTTGAGTTGAAACTAAAGTTTAGCTTCTTGAGGTGGATTTCAAATATGTTCCTCTACATGTCTTCTCCCCTTCCCACCCATTCTCCTCATTGGGATTTTGTGTGCTCCAAGAACTATATAAATGTGTTCCCACACAAAATGTCCGTTATATAGACTGTACATTATTCATGTATTTTAAATGGAAATTGAATTCCCAAACTTTTTTTTTTTCTGAGTTAGGTGTGACATCTTCTGCAAATAAAGACTGCAGTGAAACTGGCAGCAGTAAAGAATTACGGGGAACTCAAACCATTTAAAACTGTGACTGTTTTCAAAAGAATGGCCTTGTCAGATAGGCTTCTCTGCATTTTCATATTTATTCCCGGTTAGCCTTTTCCATCTGTAATTAAATCAGTTTATATGTGAAAAACAGATTAACCGGCGGTGTTGCTTAGCGAAGACTAGTGCTGTTTTTTCTATTTAATACATCATTTCTAGAAGTGCACTTTCTGAAATTTTACCTGAGCTCTTGATTTTTGTCAGTGATACATGAGGATGTTTAGGATATAGTATACTCTGCTTCTGTTATGTTCAGTCACGGCAAGAATAATCATTTTTTTCTACTTCAGTATATTTGATTCATTCTAGGATCAGAAAAATACTAGAACAATTTTTGAATTTGATCCTTTTCTTAAACAAAAAGGTTTTAAGCTACTTAACTCAAAGGACTGCTGCTACAAAATCCACTAATTGTGGTTTAATTTATTTTTATTCATTTTAAATTTAATATTTTAAGTCCAGTCCATAGTAGCTATTTTTATTCATTATAAACACATGTTAATTTAATTATAATGCACCAAGTTGTACCTGAATGTTGAAAGTGATTTTTTTGTATTGCAGCTACAGTTTTTATAAATCAGTGTACTTTTTGGTCAGATGAATCTATACAGTGATTCCAGGAAATCTTCTTTGAAATTATAATGAAGTGAGACTGGATAAATTCTATAAGGGTTTTTCTTTTTTTAATATTTTTTTTAAGAATCCTGCACATCCTTTGAGCACTGGGTCATAGTAAAGTCATATCCTCCATGAATAGTCCTTAGTCAATAAGACTATCTTAAAACCATTTTGATTCTTAGTAATGGGCTCTGAAGCCTTTCATCTCTAGGTTATGGTTTTGAATGCATTCATGTTATTCAAATTCATCACCACTAAATGGCTGTTCACTGCCCTGTATAGAAAACCAGTTGGTAGATTTGTATCATTTTCATAGTGAAGAGGTATGCGCATAACAGTTCGTACTTTCTGCAGAAAGCCAATTGATTTTTTTTTAATTAAGGGAAATTTTACTTGCTTGTGTAAAATAACAGAGGTAGGAATTATTCATAAGAACACTACTAGTTAGTAAAGACAGGATGAAACCTCTGCTATTCCGAAAATACTTCTGCTATTCACTTTGTGTAATTTTTTATGATTTTATCAAGTGGCTTCAATGAAACACAGCAGCTAGTCTGATTGTAGGAAAATCAGTCCTTTCCTTAATTGCATTTTGTTGTTGTGATCTTGAAATGGTATATCACTTATATAATGCCCCAGATCACTAAAAAACATTTATTAATGGTGTTACAGGGTTGACTCCAGAGTATAATTCTTTTTTTAAAAAAAGAATATGTTGCTGGCAAACTAGTTCCAGCTGGCCTGTAGGCCTCATTGAACATTGACAGATGCATGAGCCTGGGTCACCTGTGTGTTGGAATTGCTAAAATCAGTATTATATTTATTTATAGAGATGTTTAGAGTTTGTACTTTATGAAATACTTAAGGTTCTGTATGGAGTAATCTCACTTACAATATGTGCATCCCAGTTGTAAGGTAATATTTAAGTGTTTCCTCTGTAACTATGGAAGTGTTTTCTATGAAACTGGAAGTCCCCACAGTTAAAGAGACACACTTTACCAAATGAAATACTAATTTAACACAAGAGGTGTTACTTCTTGCCCAACAAAAGAAGGCATACAGACACCAGACAAGCCATTGTGGAAGGTCAGTGGACCAAAGACTTTAGTAGTTTTCCCTACATTCATGAGAAGGGGATGTGCACAAACATTTGTCCTATCACTATTTCAGCTTTGGGGGAAGGGAATAAATATCCCTGTCAAGAAGAGATTGTCTTCACTATGCTGCTAGGAATTAGGAGAGGACAGTATTTCTAAGCATAAGCAAACTCAAACTCCTTAGCTAGGGATGGCCCTAAAGGAAATACAGATCTTACACATTATTGCAGTTTCTCTTACTTTTTGGAAATTGAGACTGTAACTCGTTGGTGTGTATGTTTACTTGCTTTAACCTTGTAAATAACTCTAATTTCCTTAGTAGATAAATCTTTAGTTAGTTTATTATGGGATTGTCTACAAGCATGTCTTTGTGTGTGGTATTGGAGCTGCATTTGACCTGGGGTAAGTGACTGATCCTTTAGGACTGGGAGTAGCCGGAATATGGTTTTGGCTTAAGAGACCATCTATCAAAAAAGCAGGCCTTGCTGGGTGGCAAGATAGACAGGAATACCCAAGGGAACTGTCTGTGACTCCATGTTAAGATTGTTACAGAGCTCGAGGAGCTCACACTTGATACTTGGTTGTGAAATTTAATTATAGAACACAACCAATTTGGGGTTTGTGCCTTGGTTCCCTGAGTTTGGCATCCTTATTTGTGCGTTGCTTGAAATAGCTTGACATTGCAATGATCTTACTGCGTCAATTGACTTTCTACATCGTAACCCAGTGCTGTTAAAAGTTGAATCTAGGTAAACTTGGATTTTAAAGGTTAAAGATTAGTCACAATGAATGAACCATAGTCATATGATAACCTTAAGACAAAAGGTTTCGAACATCTAAGCATCTTTGCAAGGTTTTTTTGTTTTGTTTTGTTTGTGAAGGCAGGTTCCAACAGTCAGACTAGATGTCCAGTTTCATTGAAGCCATTTGATAAGGACATAAAAGTGGCAATGTGTGAATAGTGGAAACATTTTAACCAGCAAGGAGGTTTTGTGCTGCTTTCATCAAACTTTAAGTGTGCCTCTTTATCAACAATTAGTGAAGCCCACTGAAGTTTTCATAAGTATATTCTGCTTTCATATCATTACTGCATACTGGCACATTATCAAGAGCATAGTACTGATTTTTGTTGTCTGCTACTTAGTGATTCTTACTGATTCTTCTTACTGACTCTTTGTGTGCTATTGAACTAAATCAGTGGCTGCTAGGAGTGCATTTAGGTCATCCCAGGTCGTTAGAGTGTGCTTCATCAAGGCTTTGTTCAGTGTGATTGTTGGTGTGGCTTCTTTTCTCTGCAGAGTGTTTTTTGTTTTCCTGGTGGCTTTCTCCTTACAACATCTAACTAAAGCATCTAGTCAGAGATGTCTTGCCATTTCCTTATTAATCTGCTTAAAATTTGATTTACCATACTTTTAATAAAGCACTTAAGAGTATATCTCAGTCTTAACTTGAAGCAATTTATCTAGTATCACAAGGTGGCTGAAGAGAAAAGCCAGCAATAAGGCTACATAAACAGATCCCCACCATTGCAGTAGAGCAGAGTAGGCATTAAGAGATGAGCAACAGCAATTAATTGTGGGTTGAGGGGTTGGCTTACAAACAGAAACAAAATCAAGCTTGGTCTACACTTAAAAAATAGAGTAACTAGCTATGTCGCTTAGGGCAGTTAAAAATTTCATATGCTGAGTGCTGTAGGTCAACCTAACCGCAAGTAGATCAACAAACGAATTCTTCTGTCAATCTAGCTACCACTTCTTGAAGATGTGTATTAACTACATTGACAGAAAAACATCCTCTATCGATGTAGGAAGCATCTGTGCTACAGTGGTACAGCTGTAGTGTCACAGTTGTACCTCTGTAGTGACTATAGTGTAGATACATCATAAATGCTGAGTAAGTAGGAGAAGACATAAGAGTCTCTCCAAATATTAAAAAGATGCAAACATCAGATTAGGACAAGAATTACTTGAGGAGGTACGCAGCATTATATGCATGAATAAAGGGGTGAAATTAAGGAAATTGGTATCTATGCTGAACAAAAAATTAGGCCTAACAATCGTTATTCCATGGAGTAGTCTTCAAAGGAAGCAGTTGAAGGCCTATTGCTTATGGCATTTAAAACTAGACTAGATACAGAATTAGCACAGCGTTTCATGAATTTTGCTTTCAGTCACGGTGTGGTCTGCTGAGCCTTTCCTGAGAATAGCAGATTAAAACATTGTTTCCAAAAAAGACAGAGAGCTAGGGCTGATAAAAAATGTGTCCTGTAGAGCAGCAGTTCTCAACCACTGTGTTGGGACACATCACTGACTCACCACACAGCTGTAAGTGTGTTTTGGAGATCTGGACAGGGGACTGGATTCGGCCTGGTGGATGTGGGCTGGAGTGTCCTGTAGCGCCGCACACGCCACTGAGTGTATCATGACCCGCAAAAAGTTGAGAATTATTGCTATAGAGCGTCTCTTATGTGCTGGTTTGTGGAATGAAAAGATGGAAGAAACACACTAGCAAGCATTCTGTAGGACATAAATGGTTTGTGAATGGTAGGGGAAGGGACTGGATGACCCAATAAGCCTTTTCAATCCCTATCTGCTATTGTCTACAATTTTATTCTGTTTGAAGCAGATGCCAAGAAGCAGAATCAATCAGGTGTGTCTGGAATGGGTCTGTCCACGCAGCCTACGGCTCGATCACTGCAGCCTTTACAGTCAACTCCTCTGCAGCAGACCGGTGTACCAACCAGTGGGCCTTCCCAGACTACCATACATGTACTACCTACAGGTAACTTCTTTTTGTATAGTTCTGTGAATACGGCGAGGAGCTTCTAAAACACATTACTGTTTGGTCCCTTTGTTTTAGTTCTCAGATGAATATATTGGCCCTGGTTTTCAGCAGGATTATCATCTTTTTGTTCCAGTCAAACCTTCCTAACCTCACTGGGGTTCTTCCAGAGCTATAGAAAATGAAATGTTTTTTGCAGAAGAAGGTGGATGGATCAGCCTCGAAGGGGCTAGAATAAGCTATTGTCCTTTGGATGCTGCATCCTTATGGGACTCATGGAATAGACGAAGAAGTTCTACTGGATGGTGTAGTCTGTCCCTCAGCCAGGACAAATTGCGTCTTTCAATCCAATGAAGAAACATGGTCCACTGGATAGGACATTTCTAGAAATGATTAGCAATGTTGGCTACCCAAGGAGAGCTTGGAGGGTCACTGAGGTGCCAGCTGCCCAGGGGAGGGGGTTGTTCATGCACTGAGAATCTGCACTAAGTGAGGAATTCCTGAAGGGATGACAGCAGCACCACCACTCATCACTGGTCCTGGGCAGCTCTGGTAGCTAAGCTGCTGTGGGAATTCCCTCTGTCCCAGAGTGAACATTCTCCTGTTAGCAGCATGACTTCAAAAATTAAAAAGGTATAAAGGAAAATGGGCCTGTCTCCCCTCCTCTCCCCCATCCCCTGATTGCTGAAGAGCAGTTATACCTGATTTCCAGTCACTGAGAGCTCTCTCAGATCTGCTGTGTTGCCCACTGTTTACTAATAATGCTAACTCACATCTACCACCAGGCTTTTCTATATTCTTTACAGTTAGGGTACTATTTAAGTTTTGCAGGGGTGATTTAGTAATAGTAAAATGTGTGAGTCTTTTGGGGTATTTGAACCCATTAAATAGGAATTTAGTATTTAACCCCAGACTGTGTGTTTGGGCAGTATATGTTTGTTTGCTCTGTTTATCTAGAATTTGCATATATGTTGGCATTTCCACAGTATATGAAATGTAACACAAATACTTCCCGTTTTGCTCAGATCACCTTCCTCAGTATCTTCCTTAACCCCTTAAAAATAGATGTTTTTGCTTCAGAGTTTGATAAAGATGGCTTTTATTTTTCACGGCCCGTGTGTGTCAGTTGTCAAAGATGGAATGAGGATTTCAGCTTCAATCCTCGTGACTCCAATTTTTTATCTTTTTTCCCCCAGCTCAGACAACAGTGAATGTAACACATCGCCCACTGACTCAGGGCGCTGCCAGGCTACCTGTACCAAGAGCCCCTACTAACCACCCAGTGGTCTATACTACTCTTCCTGCACCACCAGCGCAGAATCCAGTGAGAGGCGCTGTCATGCAGAGCCCTGGTTTAAGGCAGGTCAGCCCCCAGAGTGGAGGTAAGACATTCTTTCTTCATGTATATCCTAGTAGTATGGAAATGGATAGTTTCAGGATACCCATTAGCTGTCTCTCTCAGTACCATGCAGAGTTCTGGGATGAATTTTCAGCTTACAAAGACCTGATAAATCTTAAGTCAGTAAGATCCTGGGTCTTGGAAAACATTCTTCAATGTTGGGGAGGAAAGGTTTGATTGACATCTCCTCAGGCAATGATACTAGCAGCTGTGCACTTCTGAGTGATTTGTCCAAACCGTGGATGAGCTTATACGGTAACTAAACATCTGGCGTGCACCACAGTCTTGTAAAAGTGCCCTGAGTGGGGAGAGTGTCTATTATTCTTATGCAGTAGAATTCTTAAACCCATTCCAGTGGGATTTATCTTTGACTTTATATTCCTGTATATCTCCAGGGAGTTGAAATTTCCCACCAGTCACAGCATGAGCTATGACTCGGGCTCTAGACGTCAGCAAATTCAACTCAGTACTGTGAGAACTTGATTTATATTTCCCCAGCAGAAAACTTTTCTTGTCGTGAATGATGCATATCACCCATAAAGAGCTTAAACTGTTGCAGTGATCCATGTTTCTATATTCAATGCTGGATTTTTAATTGCTAATTACAGTTCCTCTTTTCTTTTCTCCCTCCCTCCCTCTACTGTGGATGATTCTACACTGACAGGCATAAATTACCACTTTCTCTAGTTATTCTGAGAAAAAGAATTGACGCATCCTCCCGTAAGGCTGCTGTATATAGCTGCCTCTGAATTCTGTGTGCTTGAATAGTACGTGACTGTGCACACCATGCCCTTGTGCTGAGTTAATTGATCCACTGCCCTAGTTTGAAATCACACACTTTGACAGATAAAATACCAGAAAAGAGAGTGTATTTTTCTTGCAAGAAAGCCTACATTGTGTGCGTGTAATAAATGACGTGTGGCTGTACTGCCTCAGGCTATGAGCATATCAGATTGCATTAGCTTAGCCGTCTTAGATCTGGTTGGTACTTGGCTTCTGGAAAGCTCCCAGCATCTATTCTACAGGAAATAGTGTTCTTCAGCTGCTTCTCCAAATATATTTCACCAATGGTGAAGATATACTTATGTATGTAATGCACTCAAGTTTGGATTCTTTTGGCCATTAGTGTCCATTGGGAGCCATGCATGCACCCTGAGTGTCTTCATGCTTCCAGCCAAAGCATAAAGACCCCAGCCAACCTCAGTTCCTACTCACCATCAATAGCTACAAGTGAGAACTTGCAGCATCCACGATTCTTTGCTCATCGTAGTCTACCCATTCTTTTGTAAGTAGTGTAAATAGATAGGTACTTACTCATTTGTGTTAACTTAGAGACTTTTTGGTAAAGTTTATTCTATGAAAATGCATTTGTTTTGCCTGAGGTATGTCTAAACAGCAACTAGACACCAGTGGCTAGCCCATACCTGCCAACTTAGGCTCACAGGGCTTGGCCAGCAGAGTTATTTCTTTGCTGTGTAGACTTCCAAGCTTGTGCTGGAATCCAGACTCTAGGACCCTCCCATGCTGCAACGTCCTAGATCCTGGGCTCCAGCTCTAGCATCTACACAACGATGAAACAGCCCTCAAGTCCAAATCCCACAAGCCCATCTTGGGGGCCAGCCTCTGGTCTCTACTGTTTAGACATACCCTGAGAGCCTGACCCCATGCCAAAACCTGTCATTATGTCTGAACACAAATTTCGCCTCATATGAGGTGGCAGTGCTCCTTATTGATGGGCACAGCAGATGCTTATTTTGTCTGGGTGAGGGGAATGTAACAGACAGACAGATAAGCCACTTTGAAATCTTTTTCTAAGAGAATCCAAAGAACTAAGGGAGCTCATCTGAAGAGGTTCCTGTTGGAGTGTTGATGTATCTCTCTTCAGATGCTGGAGTGGCTGGAGCAAAAATTCCTGAGCATTTAGTCTCAAAAAGTACTCCTGCCAGCTCTTCTTCTCACAAATTGGAGACAACCACTCCAGAAACTTCATTATTCCTTATGTGGTAAATCTGAAGGGAACCGGAAAAAAGACCACCAACCCCACAAAGGGAAGAGGTCTCGTTCACAAGGTTCTGTCTCAAAAAGCTACAGATCCTTCAAGCCACTATAAAAAGGGCAGCTCAAGGCACTGGAAGGGTCCCTCTGGCACCCATTCAGGCAGTGGTCACAATGCCTCTAGACCTCCTTTCTTGGTACCACAAAAGTTACTTGGTTCCAACCTCTCAACCCTAACTCCTGTGGTATCGATATCTCTGGTACTGATTATACTGATGATGATGCATCCAATCACCTGACTACAACAGCACCAATTAACACTATCCTAAAATCTGACACATTGTCAAAGGACCTCATGGTGTGTTCGGTACTAAACACCTCACGGTGAGTGGTAGTAAAGGCACTTCTTGAAGTACCAACTGCAAAGGTACCGATCAGAGCACTGTCTGAGGGTGTTCCCAGCACTACAGCTGAAACTACTGCTTCTCCTCTCCAGGGAGACTCCTAGGCTGTGCTGATAGTAGGGATGAGATACCAGTTCATGCTCTGGATGTTCAGGCCAATACACACACAAATGGGTCAATAGCAGGTTTTTATTAGCCCAGTGTATGCATCCCAGTACAGTGCTAATTCCTTTCCCCATCACCTCACAAAGGTTTATTAAAGGCAGCACTATGCCCACTGCTGCCAACCACCAGACTGGTCAAGTCTCTAATGAGAAGGACCACCCTATGCTGGCACCCATCTAATTGTCATTTCCTAATGAAACTGTGGTACCCATACCACAACCCCAGATGACCACAAGATGTTCAAGAACTTGTTGCATAGGATGGCTGAGACTGGAAAAGCCAGTGGAACTGGAATTAGAAAAAAATCACACAAGCTCCTGGAAATCCTTTATATCTCTGAACCTGGACAACTTGCAGTGCCCATCGAGGAAGGATTTTAGTACCACCTAAATTGCTTTGGCAGGTGCCTGCTTCTTTGATACTAACATTAAGAAAAGCAGATCATTCCTACCAAGTGCTTTTAGCAATTTGCACCCATACGAGGGTCATTGGTTTTTGTAGTACCTAGCAAAAGGTGTAGCCAAAGTCAGCAGAGAGCAACACGTTGAAGCCAGGAGTCCCAGGAATAAATTTATTTGGTCAGAAAAATTATTAAACTTCTAATGTTCAAATGTAAATCACCAGTTACTAAGGCTTATTTGTGAAGTACAGATATTTAAATTGGGACTCCACCTCTAAATTCCCCAATAGGTTTCCTCAAGATAGCAGAAAGAAGTTTGTCCCTGATTACTGAAGGTCAGCTTGTGGCACTTACATCTCTCTGAGCAGACCTTGATGCCACTCACACAGCATGTAAATACATGGCTTTCTCAGTTGCCATGAGGAGATTCTCTTGACTCCAATCATCAGGAATCCCTGAGGTAGAAGTTACAATTGAGAATCGTCTGTCTTAGTGATGGACGTTCCCTTAGCAGTGCAATTTCTGTGTAGCCCTGAAGAGCAGTGCCAGAAAAAATGGACTCAAACTATTCATGATGGCGTGCTGTCTTCATCATGCCTCCAATCGGGGTCAAGGCACCTTTTCCACGCACATGGTATGTTGGCCTCCTTGTGTGCTTACTGCCCCCTCTACTTTGGGATCACATTCACCCAGATGTCAGAAGGAGAAATTGTCAAAAATTAATGAGGAAGGCCTCTGAGAGAAGGAGTTCCAGCTCTCCTCATGGATAGCCTGCCTCAGAGAGATCTTGGTCTCTGTTTAAACTAATTTGTTTCTGAATCCTCCAGCATCAGGTTGGATACTCTTGAGGCTCCTTCGGTACCGATTGTGGCACTGAGGCCAAGTTCTTCCACGAACCACAGTTCCAAACATGCTTCAGTGCCTAAGCAATCTTCCATATCATCTTAGCATGATCAACCCAACTGTCTGCTACTAGTAGGGCAGTACCAATAGACTCTCCTAAACAACCTTATGCATCACACTCTTCAAGGCATGCAGTATCATTGGTGCTGATATCTTATGTGAGGCATAAATTGAAGTATATCCTTCTTCTGGGAAAGATAATGGAGACAGTACTGCAGGACTTTAAGTAAACCAAGCATTTGCATGTCTATGATCAGCCAGAGTTGTTTTCCCTCTTAATGGGTATTGAGCTCTGACTGGTACTAAGAAAATCATGGTCATTGGAATTACATATCTCTCCAGTACAACTGGATTATCAGCCAATTTTAGAGTTTGGTGGGGCTCTCCCCTATACCCTCTGGACATTGAGAATCAACTTTCATCATACTCCTTTGTCTCTATCTAAGATTCCCCTATCTATCATTATTGGGTTCCCTCTTGGATAATTCCAGGGAGAGACTATTTACATGAGGGACATGCTCCTGCTGCTTCTCCATGGTAGGAACACCAATTTATGCCAGATCAATGCCTTCTGGTCCTCTTCCACCCCTTTTCCCCCCTCCACCCGGTGGCCATAAGGGGGCCCTTTGGGTATTGATTGCCAACAGTTTCCCATGAGCCCTTACCATCTCATTGGGCAGTCCCCTATCCCCTTTGTTCATACTCAGTTGCAAGAGGAAATTTTTGAAAACAGACCAGAATAAATAAGTAGACTACTACACAAACCAACATAACTTCATCTTCCCTGCTTTACTTGGATAAAGATTCCAAATAGATCCCTCTAGTGGAGGTCTGGGAATCCCAAAATAAACTCTAGGACATTCTGCAAATAAG
The DNA here is from genome assembly GCA_007922175.1 of Pelusios castaneus. NCBI lineage: Eukaryota > Metazoa > Chordata > Testudines > Pelomedusidae > Pelusios > Pelusios castaneus. The sequence continues at coordinate 9,394,956 of ML685814.1, forward strand.
ACGTTGCGTGAGTTATTCTACCTGTAAATGAAACCCTCCTAGATCCCATCAAATCTATTTTGCACACTCCAGCAATCAACCCACATGCAAGAGAACTGATTTAAAAAAAAAAACAACACATCTCAGTGAAAGACTCCACATTTTTGTTTTCACATTCTGCAACCAACTTGGTGGTCCAAGTTGCAAATGAAAGTGGCAGACAGCACCCTTCTAAATCAAGCCGGTATGACAAGGAACCGAAGCTCCTTGACCTTTTCGGCTGTAAACCTGTTTATCCTCAACCCTGCAATTTAGGACAATGAATTCCCAGGCATTAATGGCAAAGTACAATCACTCCAGTGATTCAAAATGTACTTCTTTTACTGAACATCTTCTAACAGAACATTAGAGGCAGTTTCAAGCCATCATAACTGACGGTCAGATATTGGCTAGAACTTTGCTTCAAGCTTTTTTTGATCTTACTGATATGGCAGCATACTCTGTGGCAGCGGCTGTTACATGGTAACATAATTCTCAGGTTTCCAGAGATCCTCTGAGCTATTTAGGAAGAGGTCTAGATTTCAAAGAAAGAAACCAAGCAATACATCTGCATTGACTGCCCTCATCTTCAAAACATCAATTTTGATGGACTGATCAGTGGTCTAGATTGTCCCTATTTCGCAATCTTTAAGCTGCATCAGTTTACCAATCTCTCTCCCTTTTGTGGACCACCTCTTTCACTTCCAGCTGCCATGGGAGCATATTATATTGGACAGATGAGTGTTGGAAGTCATTACATCAGGTTGCTCAATCCATTTTACACCTCTTCCTCCTCCCCAGGTCCCTTCCCTGTTCCACAGGGACCCCTCTCTTCTGAAACGGAAGGTGGACTCCTATGTTTAAGAAGCCATAGAACCAGTTCCTGCTCAGCACAAGGGGAAGGGGTTTTACACTAAGTACTTTTTGATCCCTACAAGGAGTGGAGAATGGAGACATATTTTAGAGCTAAGGCTCCTAAACACCTTTGTGATTTCATAAAGTGCAAGTTGGTAACACTTCTCTATAATTCCATTTTTTGGATCGGTTTTCAGTTCTCAAATACCAAGACACACATTTTCGTATTGTTATTGTTTGGTAGGCCAGGACCATGACTGATGTCGGGTACCCCCACTCAGATATTCCTCTGACCCCAAATTATTCTTAAAGGTTCTGGCAGTGATTGCCACATGTCTACGTCAGGGCCATTTGTTGGGTATGCATTTTATCTCCCAGTTCTTATTGCGATCATGATGGGAAATACTACAGCCACATTTTATGTTATAATAAGCAAAGAGATGCAAGATCCACTCTTCTGCCAGGAAGCTGTACATCTGTGGAACTACTGTATCCATCACACAATTGTAAACTCAGGTGCTAACCATGAAGTCAACAGTTGCCTGGGGTAATCTATTTTGCCACCTTAGCAAACCTATCTTTGTGATAGGTGGTCTCTTGCACCACAAATCACAGCAATATTCAGGTAATTTCCAGACTCCAAGGATCAGTCACTTACCCAGCTCAAATATATTTATTTATTTACCCAGCTCAATTGCACCTTGAATCTCCTGTTCATAGACTCTGTGGTTAGAAGGGACCAATATGATCATCTAGTCTGACCTAATGTACAATGCAGGCCACAGAACCTCACACACCCACTCCTGTAATAAACCTCTAACCCATGACTGAGTTATTAAAGTCTCATATCATGGTTTAAAGACTTAAAATAGAAAGAATCCACCAGCAAGTGAGCTATGCTGTGTGCTACAGAGGAAGGTGAAAAAAACCCAGAGCCTTTGCCAGTCTGCCCTGGGGAAAAATTCCTTCCCGATCCCAAATATGGTGATCTGTTAAACCCTGATCCTGTAGGCAAGACTCACTAGGCAAACACCCAAAAGAAAGAATTCTCTGTAATAACTCAGAACCCACCCCATCAAACTTCTCATCTCTGGTCATTTGCATATCCACCACCAACAGTCAAAGATCAATCAATTGCTGAACTAGTCTGGCCCATCATACACTCAGTTTTGAAGCCAGCTAGGTTTTTTGCCCCATAGCTCCCCTTGAAAGGCTATTCCAGAACTTTGCTCCTCTGATGGTTAGAAACCTGCTTCTAATTTCAAGTCTAAACCTCCTGATGGCCAGATTATACCCGTTTGTTCTTGCATCCACATTGACACTGAACTTAAATAATTCCTCTCCCTCTCTGACATTTATCCCTCTGATGTACTTATACAGAGCGATCATATCTCCTCTCAACCTTCTTTTGGTTAGGCTAAACAAGCCAAGTTGTTAGAGACAGGTTTTCCATTCCACAGATCATCCTAGTAGCTCTTCCCTGCACTTGTTCCAGTTTGAATTAATCTTTCTTAAACATGGGGGACCAGAACTGCACACACTATTCCAGATGAAGTCTCATCAGCCCATTGTATAACAGTACTAACACCTCCCTATCTCTCCTGGAAATACCTCGTCTGATGCATCCTTGGACCACATTAGCTTTTTTCATGGCCACATCTCATTGGTGGCTCATAGTCATCCTGTGATCAACCAGCATGCCCAGGTCCTTCTCCTCTGTCACTTCCAACAGAAGCATCCCTGGCTTATAGCAAAAATTCTTATTAGTCCCTAAATGCATGACCTTGCATTTTCCACTATTAAATTTCATCCTATTCCTATTACTTCAGTTTACAAGGTCATCCAGATCATCCTGTAGCATATCCCAATCCTTCTTTGTGTTGGTAACACCTCCTATCTTGGTGTCATCCACAAACTATATTAGCACATTTCCCACTTTTTGTGCCAAGGTCAGTAATAAAAGGGTTAAATAAAATCAGTCCCAAGTCCAATCCCTGAGAAACTTCACTAGTAACCTCCCCCCAGGATGACAGTTCATCTTTCAATATGACCCATTTGTATTGTTCCCTTTAGCCAGTTCCTTGTCCACCTTTCTGTATTCATATTAATCCTCATCTTTTCCAATTTAACTAATAATTCCCTATAGGGAACCATATCAAATTATTTACTGAAATCTACATGAAGTAGGTCCACTGTATTCCCTTTATCCAAAATATCTGTTATCCTCTCAAAAAAGATTAGGTCGGTCTGGCACAATCTACCTTTTGTAAAACCATGTTGTATTTTATCCTAATTACCGTTAACCTAGATGTCCTTAACTACTTTCTCTTTCACATTTTTTTTCTCAGACCTTGCCTGCTACCATGCTCAAACTAACAGGCCTGTAGTTACCCGGATCATTCCCCCTCTCCCCCCCTTTTCTTGAAAATAGGAACTATGTTAGCAGTTCTCCAGTCACACAGTACAAACCCTGAGTTTAAAGATTCATTAAAAAACCTTGCTAATGGGCTTGCAATTTCATGTGCCAGTTCCTTTGATATTCTTGGATGGAGGTTATCCGGGCCTCCTGATTTTGTCCCATTAAGCAGTTCAAGTTTGCTTTTTGTTTCCATCTCCATATCCTCATTCGTATTAGCCACCCTACCACTATCCCCAGCTCATCATTAGCTTTATTAAAAATGTCCCAACCAAAGTATTTGTTTAGATATTCGGCCAAACCTAGATTATCCTTAACCTCCACCCCATCCTCAATGTTTAGCAGTCCCACTTCTTTCTTTGTTCTCTTCCTATTTATATGGCTATAGAACCTTTTACTATTGGTTTTAATTCCCTTTGCAAAGGCCAACTCTATTCGACTTTTGGCTTTTCTCACCCTATCGCTACATGTTCTGACCTCCAAGAAGTAGCTTTCTTTGCTGATCCCTCCCATCTTCCAGTCTTCACACCAAAGACACTTATAGCAAATCCTATAATTAACTATATACTGATTTATTATTAGGAAATGGATATGAGTTATTTACAAGGCTAAAGCAGGTAATCATACATACACAAATGACTTATAATTTTAAGTTTCAAAAGATAATAGAAGTTTCTATAGTAAGCCAGCTCTGTAAGTCCTTTACTGCTATCTCAAGCTAAACAGCTGGGAGACGCCTTGCTTATGCCTAGAAACTTTGTCCCCAGAATGCAGCTAGCAGTGAGATCCGATTCTTCCTTCTTAGGGCTGAGATGCAGTTCTTCCTTCTTAGGGCTTTTTAAAATTTCCTTCACGCTTTCAGCTCTGAGCTAGGAACTCAACTGATGGAGGGAATTCATTGGCATGACTTGTTTTCATGCAGGGAGAGAATAAACAATGAGTCCTTTGTCATCTTTAATGTTCCACTCTGGTCAGTTTGGTGTCAATGGGCCTTCCTCGTTGGACAGGACATAACGCCTTCTGTTGGGAACCAGCATTTCACACTAGTTAATGTCTCTGTCCTGTCTGCTTATTTGAACAGTTACAACGTATTACAATGCAAATGCCTAAATAATACCTTACAATATGGAATACATAAATTATAAGTGAGATTAGTCCATGAACCAACTTCCAGCATTCAATAAAGTCTACACACATTGTTAGAACTCTAATACCTGTTTTAAGAATACTAACACTCAGGTGAGCCAGGCTGATTCCAACTGTGTGTCTGTCAGTACTCAGCTGAGGCGTGGGAACATTGGCGTGGCTGGCACTTGGTTTGCCAGCATCACAGTTGTTGTAAGAGTATATCCCTACTCAGAGAATTTCCCCCTCATTATCTCAGCTTTGTACTCAAGGATTCAATGGACCCACCTTTAAGCTTCATGTTCCTTGTTCCAATTAAAAAGCCTTTTTGGTAGAAATAACATCTGCTAGAAGTATAGAAGAAGTACAAACTCACGGCAGGACATACAGCCACTGTTTTTCTTAAGGACAGAATAACCTTGAGACCTCACTCAAAGTTGTTGCTGAAGGTAGTCTCTGACTTCCATCTCAACTAAGTAATATACCTGCCTATTTTCTTTCCAAAGTCACATTCCAATCAAGGGGAAGCTTAACTTTACATCCCAGGATGCCTTCTTTCTTCCTGAATGGAACTAAGCCATTTAGGGTATATTCTCTCAGATTATTTGTTGTTTATGGGGATCAGCTGAAAAGGTCAGGCCGCAACAACATATCTGATTAGATTTCCACATATATTGCATTGTACTATGAAACAGAGAAATGTTCCAGCACTAGAGATGTATATGGCAGCTATTTGGAGTTCAGGGCATGCATTTATCCAGCATTGGTCCACAGTGGACGCATCAAGATCTGATGCTCATTTTGGTCAATTGGTTTTACAATCAGGTCAGGTAGACTCTTAGCATTCTTCCTGTGAACTAGGTCACTGCTGGTGGGCTGCCAGCAATGGGCTATATATGGATAGAAGAAATTGCTCCTTCAGGGTGTGTTGTCTATATACATTTCCTGACCTGTGCTCCTTCTCTGCTAATGTGGAGGACCTGAATTCTGTATTGCTGAGGAACTAAAGGGCAAATGAGGACACTATGCCCATTGTGCCTTTGGCTGGAGGCACAAAGAAACTCAGGGTGCAGGTGCAGACCCCAGCAGCTAGTTCTGGTCTAAAGAATGTGAGCTTGAGTGCCTGAAGTGCAATACACACCCAAGAGTGGACTATATCAGGACAACACATCTCGAAGAACCACAATTACTGTGATAGGTAAGAGTTTCTTGCTAATTATGAGAAGTCCTGGGCTAGTCCATCCGTAGCCAGGGTTCTCTATAATGGCTAATTTCATATGAGTTCATGTGTGTAAGTGTTCATTCAAACCATACACCACCTTTTGTGGGTGAACACTCTCAGACGGGATAGATCCACGATGCAGCTTTGTGGCCCTGGTACATTAGGGAAATGTTACTTTGCTGCAGTTGGTTTCAGCTTTTTTCTCCATTGGCTCCAAATTAATTTGCTTTTCCTCTCATGATCTCAGTGGCCTGGAATCTTTTGTATCACTTCTTGTTCTGCTACTAGGGATTCTTGGCTCCTGGGGTGGATATTTAAACACTGCTCTTCGGTCCCCTTCCAACACGCACACCTGCCTTACTCTCTCTCCGTGACTGCTGGAGGAGAGAAGCAGCTTTGTTTGTGTCTCCTTCCCCTTTCGGGCCTACCTTGTCAAGCCTTTTCCAGCTGTCTAAGGAGCAATTTCATTGTAAATATTTGTATTTACTTAGTTTTCATAAAGGTCAATATTCTGACATTCTGATGGCTGTCCCTAAGTATTTACTACTCAGGGCCCTGACTGTACCTCGTGTCCCCCTGGTGCCTTTGCAGGTGTGACAGTGCGAATGCCTCAAACAGCTGCGTATGTTGTGAACAACGGGCTAACCCTTGGATCTGGAGGCCCTCAGCTCACAGTGCATCACAGGCCACCACAAGTGCATGCTGTAAGTACAGTTATCTGCTGCTTAAAAGTGTCAGCACATTATGGTGCTATTCACAGATTGATCCAACGAAAGGGTTTCAGATTATTTTACAGCCTGGATCACGGTAGTCGAAGCCTTGTGGATTACTCCAATCTCATTCACAAAGTTGCCACAATTACAGCAGTTGCTCACATGGAAAAGGAATCTGAGGACGGTATTTACTATGATTTAGCAGCACGAAAAAGGAGAGTTAAACTGATGTTTCTCACCAGCTCGCCATTAGCAACCCTGCCCATAAACCACTAGTGGCCTACATAACACCCTGCTGCATTACAGTGGCTGCTCTTTAACACCAGCTGTGTGCAGGGGCCTTCCCAGGCTCAGGGTGTGCTGAAGAAACTTCTTAGGGCCAGAGGCTCAAATCTTCAAAAGATCGAAGAATACAGTCTCTGAGCTTCGCTGCAAACCGGAAGAGCTATCCAATGAAAACGATGGACTATTTTGAGAAATTAACATTCCTCTGCACTGTTCTGCCCACGAGTCATTTCTTGTGCCGGAGATGATCTCATCTAGGGATGAGAGGGCTCTGGCACCTGAGGTTTCTCAGCACAGATGTTGGTGGTGTTTTGTATCTGAGTGCAGCGTGTGAAGTGAGAGCTGTCCTTAGCTCAGGGTTACACTGTCGGTGGTGGTTGTATATGGACATGTCATCTGCTCCACACTCAGGGTTACATAGTCAATGTTGGGTTTTGGTTTTCCATTCTTTGTGATGGAATGAACCTGACCCACTGGGTTTATTTTTTTACTGTTTGTTGGGTTAGTAGAGCCAGAACCAACCACACCTCGTTTACCCTGTTAGATAGACATCAGTATTATCTGTCAGTGTAATTCTGGGAATAGTAGCTGTTAGTGATATCCCTCCACAAACACATCTGATCACCTGGCTCAGACTCCAGACATTCAACTTCAGACATGCCTACTCACAATTTTTAAAAGGGAATCAAAACAAAAACTGAGTAGCAAATTTAAATTGCATAAAAATAGCCTTACCTGCCTTGAAACGGGACCGTCAGTCTCTTTTGGTTTGATAGTTATAGGCCGATCCAATGCCTTTTGAAGTCAGTGGGTTCCGTTCTGTTGACTTAAATGGGAGTATTGGGTCGGGCTTTCAGAATGCATCTTTCTTGGGGATAGTGATGTGTGAACTCTAACCACCTGCGCTCCTTACAGACTGTGATCATTTCTCCTGTCCCTTAGGAGCCACCACGTCCTATGCATCCAGCACCACTGCCAGAGGCCCCACAGCCACCACGCCTGCCCCCTGAAGCTGCCAACACCTCCCTGCCTCAGAAGCCACAGCTGAAGCTGGCCCGAGTGCAGAGCCAGAATGGTATCGTGCTGTCATGGAGCGTCATGGAAGTGGACCGGAGCTGTGCCAGCGTGGACAGTTACCATCTGTATGCCTACCACGAGGACCCGAGTGCCACCATGCCTTCGCAGTGGAAGAAGATTGGGGAGGTAAAGGCCCTCCCGCTGCCTATGGCATGCACTCTCACGCAGTTTGTATCTGGCAGCAAATACTACTTTGCAGTTCGGGCTAAGGATATTTATGGACGTTTTGGATCTTTCTGTGACCCCCAGTCCACAGATGTGATCTCTTCCCAGAGCAGTTAAACCAGAGGTCTTTGGAGCCTTTAAACTTGTCCCACTATCAAGAGTGACTCCAGTTTGGGATTTTAATCCCATGCACGAAATTCACTGTTTAATTCACTCTTCATAGGATTATTTTGGACAGCCCTGTGTGGTACACTACATCTGTTGAGAACCAAAAGCAAAATACTCAGACTGCAGCAAAAGAACTTATTTTTCTGGACACCTTAAGCGTTGGGAATTTAAAATCTAAATGTCCCTTTCCCCCATGGCTGCTCCTTTCAGAGATACCTACCTTTTATGCACGGGGATCCTGGACATCTGGGATTCTGCTTCGGAGTGGGAACAGGATCATACATTGCACAGTTTGCCTGAAGCAAACACAGCGTGTCTGTGACATGCTGAACAGTTACAATGGCGCTAACATGAGGAGGAGAACAGATCACTAGTTCCATACAACTCAGTAAAAAGCTTGTGAGGGGAAAGGATTCTGGGTCTGACTTCTGAACTGGAATATTGAGTAGTTTGGTCTCATCTTACAAACAAATTCACTCTCCAGAGGGAAATAAATCTTGAGTCTTGCCAATGCAGGAGAGGCGTGAGAATAAATGTGGAAGTGGTGCAAGAAAAAACCCAGTGCTCTCCACTCCCCATCTGCCAGTTGAAATCTGGGAGCATTATCAAGCCAGGTCTGAAACTGGTTTGTAGAGACTTCATTCATGTTTTCTCTTTCTAGCTCAGATAATTCTCTGCCCCTCTCCTCACACATCCAGCCCAGTTTTTAAAATTTATTTTGTGCCTTAAAGAGTAATTTCAGTAATAAATGTAACCAGATCTCTTACAGTGGTTAGGTGTCATGTTTTTTCCTTAGCCTCCTCTTGCTGCTCCTCCTCTTCCTGGCCCAGTACAATTGTCCTACGCCCAAGGGACCCCAGAACGTGTAGCATTGGCATCTCTGGGGTCATTCCCATCTCTGCTACCATTCAGCCCACCATGACAGTTCTTGGGCGGCTGGTTTTGTCCTGTCAAGATGGTTAGTAGGTTATACAGACAGTATTCTTCATCAGCACCCTTCCCTATTCTCCTGGGAAGGCTGCATGCTAGATTGGCCAAAGGAAATCTGTGCGGCACTGTGAAAGCCTTCATTTCATCCCACATACTTAGGATGCTGAATTAATAAAAAAAGGTATCAAAATAATATTGGCTTCCTCATCCCATCTCTTTGCCCAGCCTCTTCTGTGTCTTCACTGGATAAACAGCCAAATCCAGAGCACGGTTTTGGAGAACTTATTTCACCCATTGGCCCAAAAGTTGTGGAGCAATTGCAAACTTAAGTAGGACCTTTTCATGGTGCTTATATATTGATCCAAAAGGAAAGCTGCTTCTCCAGCATGCCTTTGTTATACAGTGACACATCTACACACGCACACATGGCAGGTAAGATTCTACCCTGCCATCTTTCAGAAGAATAAAGCTAGTATGTCATTTTTCTTGTCCATCAGAGTCAAACAACTTCCTGGGCAGAGAAAGGAGCATTCCTTTACCCATTTCACTGCCTTGCCCAGCCATAGTAGAAAGGTTTTTCACTCTGTTGACTCTCAAAATTACTGAGTTTTAAACTATAAAAGGAAGGTGGAAATGAAAACCTAAATGGCAGAACATGCTGGTAAAATGTGTTTTGGGAGGATGGTTCTTTATTTTGTTCCTATAAAGAACTTGTGTCAGTAAAGTAACACTGTATTGTAAAGCCAGTGTAAGGGCCTCTGTCTTATTCTACGTAACATTTTTGCTCTCCGACATGCTTGTGACTCCTTTCTGTTGCTGGGATTTTCATTCCATTCAGGTGAACGACAAGCATTCCCTCCTGTAACACTTCTGTTTTATCTTGCATGTTAGCAGCCGAAGTCAGTAAGGAAATGTTTAGGAATTCAAGTATCCCAGAAGAAGGTTCACACCTCTTCATTTTTTTCCACAGTGTTTAATTCTCTGCTGAATACCAGCTACCCCCATTTCCCAGGTGCCAATAGTCAATAATACTTTGACATTTTCTGGATTTTAACTACTGTCCTGTCTGTCACCTTCAGAGAAGACGACGTGCTTCATTGTATGTTTTAGACTTCACATAAAGTTGGAACTTAATGCCGCCAACTGTCTTTTTACAGTGACCATCTTAGGGCTGTTTAGACATATTTAGTCCTCCTTGGACTACTTTTAATAAGCTAGCTGTGGTACTGAAGGAAGGTGGAGAGGACATTTTAGTGCAAAGAAAGATTTGTAATTTAAAGAGGGGTGGGGGGGAGAAAAAAACCCTACACTCTAGGATTGATGCTGCTTAACATCCTCTCCATCACAGTTCCAACCAAACAATTGACCCGTGAGCTCATCTGTAATTTGTGTTTTGCCCTCATTCAGTTCATGACTGTTATTGGTCCTGTCTGCTGGAGAGAGGTCCCCTTGGCTGATTTTCCCATTCAGGGATGTGTTGTGTTGTTTGGAGGTTTTGTGCAACCTGTCTTTAGCTGGACTGTGTATTTAAACACAAAGGAAGAGGGAAATGCAGCCACGAATAGTTCTTGAAATCTCAATGTGATTTAGCGGCTCAAAACGGAACTGTGGGAAGCAACTGAACTGGGTGAAATGGCTTTATTTACACAATATTAAGATGCAGGCCTCCTCTGAACAGTGATGGTAATAGGTGACCTGCTCAATAGATATGCTCACGCTCTGCGTAGTAGTCATTGATGTGTTCAGCCACATTGGTGACTAAAAAAAGCTTCAGCTACCACTTACTCTGTGGAGTCAACCCTGTCGTGGGTGAACCAGCAGGATTCTGCTTCATCCAAAGAGATGTTAAAGAAATTCCAGCTGTATGCAGCATCTTTAGTTTGTGGTGACAAGGTGTAAATTAGGAAGAGCGGAGTTTGCCTTTCAGATTCCTGACTGTTCGGAGACCTTCCAGTTAGCTGATCTGAAAATGCCTGAGGGGATCTCATTATGCTGTTTTCACTGTCACTTTCAGAGCAGACTGGTTCTCTGCAAAGGGCATTTATTATGTTAGCCAACAGGAGCGATGCTGTGCTCCTCAGCTGGAAATCACACTGTATCCCTTACATTATTACCCTGTTGTGGCTGTTTTAGATTTGTTTTCCCATAGATGCCATAAAACAGTTTAAAAATTCTGTAAACTTCTGCTTGTAACAGACATTCTGGAATAAATTGTTACATTGCAAAATACCTTCTATCAGAGTATTACCAAAAAAACCAAAAAATTGCTGGAATGCTTAGTACAGGTTATAAATGAAGGGCAGTTTTAGGACGGCACGCTCTATGGAAGTGTTTGCCCCAGTTCAGACCGCTGGAAGCCTCAACATTTGTTTTTCAAGATACTAAAGCATCTGAGTGACATTAAGGGGCAGGGCCGATGGTAATCTGTTTGGCACTTTGTCAGAGTATTTTTCACCATGTTCTCAGTGCTGTCGATATGGCTTCTCTTTGCTCTTGTGACTGTGTGTATAACTTGACAAAGATGGAGCTTGTTCTCCAAGTTTTAAGAAATACAGTACTGTATCTTTAGCTCTGTTTTCCCACCATTTCTTATATCTTTTTTTTTTTTTCCTTTGATGTACTATTTGTGAACAGATTTCCAGCTTAAGGGTAGTGTTATTGAATTCAATTCCTGATTGGGAGAGGAGTGAGATTGGTTTCCTTTCCGCACACAAGTGGGATGATGTTGGCAAAATGCTGTTAATCTCCACTGAATTTCCCTCTGCCACAGCCTCACTGACCTGCCTGTCCCCCATTTTATGTCTAGAAAGCTTGATCAAATTCAGGCAACTAAGCCCTAAAAGGTGTTGATTTGTAACCTGCAGGCACAATATGTCTCTGTTCATCACTGTACTTCCACCCGCAGCCTCTGGGAATTGCTGGTTCCCTATGCTTGTACTCACATGTGGTAAATATTTAAATATTCTAACCAGCTTCCTCAGAGTAGTAAATGGTATTAAAAACCTGCTGCACTTCCATCCCTATCTGAGTAAGTTTTAGAGGTTCTCTAGCACTAGTACTTGAGACAGTTGCCCATTCTGACTTGAATTTTTAGCATAGGGATGGGAAAGTGGCCATCACTTTATACAGAATTGCTGGATCCTGTGTTCTTTGAGAACAAAGGCATAACCTTCGGGGGAGCAGGATTGGGGTCAATAATTCTTGCCTTGCTGGGATCTGAGAAGAGTATCATGCTGTTACAAACCCGGTCAGGCCTCTTCTGCTGTTTGCCTAGTGTCTAATGATCCCAAACCCCGTTACCATGAAGGACAGGCCAGTAGCAACCTCGTTTTGGTCTTTCTCCATGAAGGACGGTGTCTCAGTATTAGTGTGCTTCAAACACTGTACAAACGGAAACTGCGATTCTGCCTTCTTACAAACTTGTGTTCATTTAGCCAACGGCAGAAACAACTCTCCAAATGTTTGAAACCAACACTTGATATAACATCTATTTTTAATGTGTTTTTTCTTTTGGGGGAGGGGTGGGCAGGAAGTACAAAAATATTGACAAAACTGAACCAAGATCCCCTTCATCCAAGTTCCGGTGGGCGCGTGAAATACAGGAATCTGTGCAGAATGCAAATTCATTATTCTTTTTCCCCTTTCTCATCTTAAAATTAAATGAATATATTAAAATTGATCTTTGTTTCTCATTTGATTGTGCAGCCCAGGCCGTCTTTTTTTAAAAATATATATATATATATTTAAAGTGCTGTCTGGATTTAATGGATTATATCTGTAAATAAGATAACTGGGTAGGCATTTGGGGGTCTCGTTTGGCTTTAGTAATTTATCAGCCATTAAAATATACATACATACTATATCCTTTGTAGGAAACGCACCACGATTTTTCTTTTGCAGCTGAACATGTAAATAAAGATAATGTAGGACCTATCAATGTCCAATTTCAACGGGGCAATTGCAAGCTCTTCCCATTTTTTGTATGTATTGTAGATTAGTGTGTGTATAAGTGTTAACTGTAGTGGGGTTTTGTCCAAAAAGCCTGAAATTTATACTTTGAAATAAACTACTGGGTTTTTAATACTGTGAGTCATCTGTGGCTGGTTCTGATCATCCGCGGGTCTAAGTGCCTCTTCCCCCATGAAGGTGCTGTTCGTTAGCTGGGGTTCTCTGGGGTGAGCTGCAGGAACTTCGGCTTTTTAACCCCTGTATTACCCCTTTCTTTAAATCACTGGATAGCAGACAAAGGCTCCTGGGGCCACTGATAGGGTGATTTTTATTCTGTCAGCCTTCTCAAAAGATTTGCTCTGGTATCTCTTCTGTTTTGCAGTTCCAGGCTCCTATCGCACCTCACTGAAGCAAAGAGAACCTGAGTGAGGGAATAGGAGCACGGACACACACAGCTCTCTGCAGGAGCAGGGTGTAGGAAGGTAGATGTTCAAAGTACAGGGATGGGGGGGGGGGTTCCTGCAGAAGAACAGTCATACCTCACTATTCAAAGACTTCAAGTCAGATACTCCTGTGAATTAGACTCACAAGCTTGTTATAAAAGCCTGGACACGGAAATATGCCGCCCAGCTCTGCTACGACCTGCTGGGAGACCCTGGGCAAGTCACCTGCCCATTCCTCCCTCTCTCGTTCCGCCAGTGCCAGGATTCCTGGTGGGAACAGTGTTTGGGAAAGGGACGGTGCTAACTAAGTGAAAATTGGCTCAAGTCAAAGCTAAACTGGCTGCTGAGCAGTGCCAGTCATCAACGAAAGGCTGAACGTGAGACCACAACATGCTTCTTTGAAAACGGGCATTAAAGACAAATGCTCCTTGGTCCAAGTGGCCACGAGCACAGGCTGACTGTACAGAAGGGGAGCTCAGAGCACGCTGGTCCTACGTGAAGCCTCGGCTCTTCTCCAAGTGAGCACCTGAAGGCTCAGTTCATTGACCAGGGCCCTGCACCGTGTGTAGCCACTGCATTCGCTTGGCCCCCAGGTAAAACCCACCAGGCGGATCCAGCAGCATTTTACATCCACTTTGTACTGGTGTAAATGACAGCACCAGGGGGCAGGAAGGGGTGATTTGAGCTCACCATGTAGTTGCAGAACACTTTTTACCACATGGGCGCCTGGTCTGGAGGGGCCATAATCTCCCCAGAGCCCAGAGGGGAGAACGTTCCCAGGGCACCGTGAAGCACAGTCAGGAAATGAGGTGGTCATTCCCAGCTGCAGTCTGCACCCTGCACTCAACAGCGAAGGGGCTCAACCTTCATTTCTCAACTGGGGAGGGAACAGCTCTATAAAAGGCAGTTAGATGGGTATTCCCAAAAACAGAAAATGTATTTTCTCTCTCACCATTGCCGATTTAAATAATAATTTGTATTACATTGGCACCTAAAGAACAACAGTGAGAATTTTCAATTCCCTTTTCCAAGGGAGACATTTGAGTCCCCCTTTTAAACTAGCATCAAAGGAGAGCTGCTTCAGGCCCAGCCGAAGCCTGGAGAACATTCAGGGAAGCGTGAGGAACTGACGTTACATTGGGAATCAGGCCAAAACCTCCATTATGCCTGCCATTAACACACCCACTGCAGTGCGTGTTTCTAAGGTCTAATCTACTTCAGTCAACACAGCTGTGTTAATCTGGGGTGTGACCTATTCACATATCAGCAGTGTAGCTATGCCGACCTGCCTCCTCAGGCAGACACAGCTACGCCAACAACGAAATGCTTGTCAGCCTACATCACACTGCTTGGGGAAGTGGCGTTCCCACAGTAAGGAAGGAACCAAACAAGGGAATCCTGTAGCACAAATTTATTTAATGCATAAACTTTTGTGGGCATAATCCCACTTCATCAGATGCAAAGGGTTTTCTATGGCTGTAGGAACATGACCACCCTGAGCAACGGGAGCTAGGAACCTTTGGTGTGTCAATCTTGCTGCAGCAACACAGGGACTTAGATCAGCACACCAGCAATGCACAGGAGTGTGGATATTCACACACGCCACCACGCCCTGTAGCTATGTTGACCTAAATTTTCAGTGTTAGGCAATGTCTATACTGCAGCCTGGTTAATGGTTGAGAGCGATGAGAGCTGAGCCCTGCCAAGGGAGCTGAATATGGCCTAAGCAAATCCCTGGTCTAAAAATGCAGCGCTTGAGCCGCTAGCAGAGACCTAGACACTCCTGGGTACAAGTCAGAGCAACCTTCACCCACAACCTAAAAAGCTGCTTTTTCACAAGACCTGCAATCTGAAAATTGCCTCCCTTTTCAAAGAGAGACGTGGGGCAGCTGAAAGGGCTCGCTGAGCCTGGCAACAGCCCATGATGCCAGCCTGCTCAGAAGCCTGGTGATTCTGTTGGGCAGGGGGCTTTAAAGGCTGTGGTAAAATAGCCACAAAGACATAAAGTGGTTCTCAGGGTCTGCACTTGCCCAGCACATAAAACATTTATTTGCAGAAAAATGCTGCTGAAAAGCTGCTCTCTATGACAGAGGCAATACCTATGGCCTGGACAGCAGCTGAGTTAGTCACATCAACGTCCAGCCCCACTGCCTCCAAGACGGCTGTGGACAGGCAGCTCAACAGCGTGTTCCCACGTGGTGAACATCTCCATGTAAGAAAAGAAGTAGGAGCAGGAGAAGAAGACAGGGAGCTGTACTGTTCCTGCCTCGCTTACTAAAGGTGGTCAACATTTCTATGTGGTCTCTAGACATTTGGTCATGCAAAGAATGTTCACATTCAGTGGCACCAGCCGAACGCAGTACGATGCAGGTTACTGTTGTATTTTAAAAGATGGTTTACCTTTTGCTTTATAAAATCTGCTAAGCCTTCACATGCTCTTGTGCAATTACTTCATGTACGGGGAAGGGTACAAGGATGTTCAGATACTGGAATCTGGTGTCAGGGAGGAAGGGGGAAATCTATCATAGTCAACTTCATACATACATAAAAATAATCTATCAGCTGGCAGGAATTCAGCTCATAAACTCTTTAGATCAAGGACTATAATTTTCCTCTCTTGAAGCAGCTAGTTCATAAGGTGCAATCTAACCACTGGTTTAATGCTTCCTATCAGCATTTTTTAAAACAGATTTTTTTTTTGCAATTATTTTAATCACTTTTTTAAATAATTGGGAAAAGAGTTGAAAGGAAAAAGGTGAAATCAAGTTATTTTACCTCTGCACACACCAGTTGTAATGCAGGCTTCAAAGTGCTCTTCTTGGCACATGTGCGGTTCCAATGATTCTTGGCTCTGAATCACAGTATGAGTCCAATTCTTAATTCCCTGCAGTTAAATCAAGACAGTGTAGCAACATGCTGTTCCAGTTCCCAGCTGCTTAGGAAGGTGCCTTCATTCTCTTTACACTGTGTCTCTGTCTAGACTCTTCCAGTGCCTGAACCATGGCAGCTCCTCTCGCCAAGCCCCCAAGCTTGTCTTATACAAGTTGCGATACTCAGCTAGTGCCTGAGTCGATGCTAAACAGTTCTCAGCTCCCTTCATCCTGCAATTCTCGCACTGATACTGCATGGAAAAGCCATAGTTCATTTATGCTTAAAGTACTCCCACTTAGCAAAGAATCACACCACAGTGTAGGTTAAGAGACTTGTAAATGTCCCAAAGTAAAGCCCTGCACGGATACAAATAGGTGCATCCAGATTCTATGTGGATCCACACGAATTGGTCCGTGGATATCTGTATCATATCCATGGATATGGCTATCTGTGGATATACTGCAGCTATCCACAGATTTGCAGGGCTCTACTCATCTGTAGCGCCCTGCACGGATACAAACCTGTGGATCCACATCCAATCTGCATCTGTGGATGTAACGTGAATAGCTTTAGAGTTGCAGCGCTCTATCCCAAAGCCAAAACTACTCTTTGGCACCACCTAGTGAAACTAGACTGCACATACAGTTGAACGGCTACAGTGAATGCAGCTGTTTTTTAACCCTTTTATTAAAGAACTGATTCCCAACCAAGAATGCTCCTATTCTGGTAAGCTCTAGCCCACCATACCATTTATTCCTTTGCCCACCAGCAAACACCCTGCTCATGTTGGCCAGCTTTTCCCCAGACATTGGTACATGTGCTGCACTCCCCAGCTGACGACAGACAAGAATCCTAACTACAGTCTCGAATGGTGGACACAGAAAATACAAGTCAGCTGCAAATGCTACGTTTTAATTGCTGACGTGACGTAAGGGAGAATTCTGGCAGCTCCCACAACCAATCACCGCCACATATCCCGCACCACTGCAGCTCGTCAGACCTGAGGCTGAGGCTGCAGGACCAGGGCAGAGGATGCCCAGAACTGGCCCTGAGCCACCAAGCAAATATTCAGCAATTTGACATTATTGGTGAAGGTGATGCAACTTTCAGCCCCATCAGCCTCCCCTTGTCCGACCATCCATACACCATCCACCACAACATGCGCACAAGGGAGAAGCGCGGAGGAGCTATCCCTGAGTCTACACAACCTGTGGCTGACACGCCTCCCAGCCTCAAATGGCAACTGTGTGACTCTCCCCTTTCCTTCAAACCCTTCACCCCCAAACTAGCAAAAGAGAAGGCAGAAAAGTGAACTTTACCTTGCTCCAAGATGGCAACGTCCATTGGAGCTGCTGCTCGCAAGCGCAACAGAAGGACACCCTTACATGGCCATGAAAGTAACATGCCAACACTTACCTGTGTGATGGAGTCTCAACCCCAGTAAATGCACCTTCAAACCCTGCCACACGCCTGAGGGAAAAGCACAGCCTGCTCCTCACCGCAGCCCAGGCTTAACTGACTTCTTAGGGCTCTAATGGCACCATTGCTTTCTGCCGTTTGTGTGCTGGCACCATGCCGCAGGTAGACGTATAACAGCCACGGATGGCTCTGCTCGGGCGCAGAAGGGTCTACGAACATTAGCTAAATTCGCTATGCGAGTGATGCGGATTAGCCTTGTTTAGCCAGAGACAAACAGGTGCAGTTCACATGTGGCAGGTCAGCGGTGCTCAACCTGCAGCCCAAGCAATAACCAAGTGTAGCCATGTGCTCCGGGTCATACAGATAATGTGGAGGGTGGGAAGGCAGCTCTGGCCCATATGAGCTACGCAACCCACAATGGTAAATAGGTTGAAAACCACGGTCTCAGAGGGACTGTGTCAGAGCCAGAATTACAGCTCCGTCAGGGGTAAAACAAAAGCCTCATCTTTATCCCCCCCTCCCCCCGCCTTTTAAATCTTTCAGAAACTGACCGGCCTTTGGGGCACAGACTAGGGCTCCCCCCACCCCCATCTCTGCCTGTCTGGCTAGTGTGTTTCAACTCTTGTTTATCACTACAGAGACTGTGTGAGGCAGACATGCTGCATGGCCGGACAAGGCTGCGTCCGTGTCCCTAGCAGAGTGAATGCATGAGTGATACTATGCCGCCAGCTGCCAGCGTATGGTGTGAAACATTAAACAAGGCAAATGGTGAGGGGAGGAAGGCTCAGTCTAACCCCTGCACCACTAAATGCCACATCAGTCAATTCATGTGGAGGTTGACCTGTAGGGAATTCTGGTACTTTTTAAAAAGCTGTTTTTATAAATAGGGAAATTTAAAAGGGAATAAAGGCCAGTGTGGTGTCTGACACTTTGCACACATTAAGTATAACTGTCTTCTATTCACACATACAGAGGCAGCAATCAGTGTAACCAATGTTGTGCTCATGGAACATAAGTAGTACCAGACAAATGTCAAAACCATTACTTCCATCAAAGGCAGAGAAGTGGTATGCTTTACTGTATTCAAAACTATGTGTGAAGTAAAGTGAGAGAGAGCGGGTGGTACATCAGTCCAGCTGGGTGCCTCAGGAGGACCAATAATTACGACTGAAAAAGTCCAGTTCTACTGCCTTAACAGCTGAAGTTGTGCTGTTCAGGCAGAGAGCCAAAGCCCTCCGTTGGACATGTTGCAAGAGAAATGGCTAATTTACTTTTGTTACCTTTTATGTTAAGTAAAATTGTTCTTCAATTGCATCCCCACCCCTACATTCCCTGTGCTCCAGGCTAACTCTCCCTCCCCTCACATTTGCAACTGTTTGTTATGCATGGCCTCCTGGAGAAAGAAATCCTTCCTTTCTATGCCCCAATGTGTTCATCCTCAGTAAAATTTGCCCCATATCACAGCTATGCAACAGGTCTGTTACGGTTTTCCATGGAAAAAAATCACTCTGCCCTTCCTTATAGCAGCCAGTCAGACCTTATAGGCACAGACCACTCACCGGTTCAATTGGACATAGGCGGCTTAGAAGAAAGATCAACGACAAAAAACCCCACGCTCTTTTCCCTTCGTATGAGTAAATAATAGCACTTAGAGCATCTGAGATTGGACTGTTATCTCTCTGGGTGTGTATATAGTGCTCAGGACAGTAAGGCCCTGGACCACAGCTGGGGCTCTAAGCACTACCACACCAATAATAAATGGCGGTTATTCACCCGTAACTGGAGGTTCTGCATTCAACACAAGAAACACATGGCCTCCCTGTGCCTGGGCAGGAGAACGCTTGCACGCACCGTCCATTGGTCTGTCTATGAACTCCAGGGCATAGACAGACCAAGGATTGCCTGCAAGAGTTCGCCCTCTCCCCAGGGGTGTAAAGGTGGTACTGAACAATCACTTCTCTAGTTTCTTCTCTAACATGAATCCAGTTGTGATCTGAAGCAGAGAAGAAGGAGCAGGATGGGACCACATCTCTCAAAGAACTTCCAGTTACAGGTAGGTAAGCTCCATTTCTTTGAGTACTGGTCACTATGTGTACTCCACATGTGGGTGCCTGATAAGCAGCAGACAGATAAACAGGAGTGAGATGCAAGATGCAGGTGATATAGATGTCTATTATTCCGCTGTTCCAAGGGCTGTGTCTGCAGATGAGGCTTGGACTAAAGCACAATGCTTTGTGGAAGTGTGGCTGGAACTTGAGGTTGTCGCCTTACAAATGCCCAGCACAGCACCCACTCAAATTGATGCTCCTGAGGTTGCCCATACTCTAGAATGGACCTTCACCCCATCTCGGGAGGAGAGATGCACTGATAGCAAAGGAGAAGGCAGCCAGAAATCCATTTAAAGTGTCCCTGCTGCTATTGTTTACTCCATGTTCACACTGCTATAGAAGCAAATAGGCTAGGCACTTTTCTAATTGGTTCGTTCTTTGCAGATACAACACCAATGCTTATCTGATGGCAAGAGAGTGAAGCCTCCACTCCACACTGGAGTTACCAGGTGTCAGAAAGAATCCCAGTAAGTGAACTGACTGGAGGATGTGAAACTTGGAAATTACCGTAGGGATGAATTTTATGAAAAGCAGTGTATGTACAGTGGATCAGCCATGAGTGCCCCTAGCTCGCTCATATGCCTGGCTGACATGATGATGACAAAAAAGTTGACCTGCATAGACAGGTGGGACATCAAGCACATGGCCAACAGTTCAAAGGGTGGCCTGTTAAGTACTGAGAGTAGAAGACTGAGCTCCTATTCCAGTATTGGTTTCACTAGTGGTGAGACGGTCTGGTTGTTCGGAGGTGAGTAAAACTAGAATAGCCTTCTAGAAGGCGGAAGGTTCTGAGGGTGGAAGGCACTGATAGCTCTTTGTGGGTCCACCTGGCAGCAAACAGAAAGGCCCAGTTTCCTGAGAGTGAGGTTGTAGTCTTGAATAACAAGAATATCCGCTGTCACTGGACGAACTAGGTCTGATATTAGTACGTTCAGGAATTGACATGACACTTGTTGGATAATGACAGAAAGGCTTTAATTACTACTCTTATAAAATGAGTCCCCCATCAAAAGTCCAGTATATATTAGCTGCAAAAGTAATTTTCCTCACCAATGCAGCCAAGAGGGAGTGGTTTCAGTTATTGACAGCTTCTCCGAGAGCTTGGATCTGTAGTCTCAGAAGAAAACTGGGCAAGATGACAGTTCTGTGTCTGGAATGATTTCTCAGTCTCAAAGTGCTCTCGCTAATGGGATTGCTTCCCTCTTTATACTCTTAGGCTATGTCTACACTCGTAAATTTAGGTCGACTTTAGCTAAGTCGACTTAACAAAGTCGACTTAGCATGTCCACACCTAAATTTTAAGTTGACTTAGGGGGGACCCTACAAAGTCGACCTAGAGCGTCCACACTGGATATCTAGGTCGACTTGTAGGGACTAGGGGGACCTTGGACAGGGGCACCTCTTGCCCAGTGCCAGGGTCCTCAGCCTTTGCCCCATTGTACCTGGGTACAATGGGGCAAAGGGGGACAGGGACCATGGCAAGGCATAGGGGCAGGTTGGCAGGGCTCTGCCCTGCCCTTTGGGGGGGCATGCCAGGCTCTCCCTGTGCCACCCCCCTGGCAGCGAGGGCAGTGGGGGAGTCCTGGGGGAGTCCTGGAGAGCCCTAAGTTGATTTAGGGCTACTCCACGTCTACACTGGCTTAAGTTGACTTAAGCCTAAAGTCGACTTAAGGAAAGTGTAGTGTAGACGCAGACTAAATTAAGTCGACTTAAACAAGCTTAAATCGACTTAATTTACAAGTGTAGACGCATCCTTAAATTCAATGTTTTCATAACATCTTTTGTAATTACATGAAAAAACAAACGAAGTCCAAACAAAACAAGAGGGGACAGACTTACATGTTTTTACTCAGTTCAAAAGATGTTAGCCACCTGGATTTTGTTTAGTCAACATGCCAGCACTTGTTCATCATGAAGTTCCACCTTTTCCTAACAAAAGGGGGTTGGGATTTGCTGAGATGAAAATTGAGAAATACCTGAGGTGGCACACATCAGAAGATAGGTTCAAAAAATATCCTTGAAAGACATGGAGCCACTGAGATATAGATGAGTTAATTACAAAAAGAAAATTTCTTTAGGGAGACTGGTCAGTCAAGAAGAGCAACTAATCATAAGAAAAGCAGTTATCCTGATGAAATACCAGACATGTTTAAAAAAGAATACAGCACATTTATGATGCAATATGAAGCAATCACTTCTTTTCAAAAGGAATTCCAGCCATAACCATAGTTTTGCAATATGCATCTGATTATTAATATTTGACAGCTTAATTTAATAAGTATGCCCTGCCTAGCTTAAATTTCACAGCCTACACCTAGAAATAAATGCTTTTGTTGCATCCAGGTAGAGAAATTGATAGCAGAAAAGACGCCACCAGAAAAATGCTGTGGTTGAAAATAGTCTCAGTAACCTCTGGACATGAACGCTCTAGGTCTCTCATCCACCCAAATATCAGGGCGTAAGGCAAAGGGAGTCCAGATTAGGGTGTCTGATCTTGCCTTTCTCCTAAGTAAGCAGATCTGGGAAGTGCTGGATCCTTATGCAAGGATGGGTTGACATTCACAGGAAACCAGATTTGTCTGAGGGCTTGCCTACACGAGCACCGTAATCCGCATTAAAAAACATTACCGCGCATTAAGAAGCAAACTGTACAGACGTGAAATGTTGTTGCTGCGCACTAAGCGCCTTGTTGCTGCGCATTCCAACAACCACTCCGACGAGAGTGGTAACAGCTGTTGCGTATCAGCTGCTGCGCGTTTGTGCTCGTGTGTTCGCTTTCCGCGCATTGATCTGCCTCCGGAAATGTCCCATCATTCCCAAGCCGTCCTCTCTGTGCTTCCCCCCACCCTCTCTTTGGCAGTGACGAAACTGTCCCCGCCTACAGAGGGGAGATGTGACGGGATGCACATCCGTGCAGCCCTAAGGCATGACCTATATAACTTTTCTGTTCAGTTTTGCAGTATAATTGTGTGATTTGATGCCAAGTACGCTATACCAGGTTCTGCATGCCATGGTGTCATGTTTCCTACAGCAACATGTATGTCCAGATGTGAAGCATGATACAGGGTTCAGACTCTCAGAACTCTCTCTAGCACAGTGGCTGGAGGTTTACATGACAAAGGGAATGCTAATACCCTCCCTGGCTCAGGTCGAAGTGAAGAGAATCTCACAACAGTGAGGGGAGGGGCTGTCAGCAGTTGTTTACAACAAAGACACAGAGACTGTGTGAGGGGAGAAGCTGCAGGCTGACTCCAAGCGCGTACTCAGGGAAAATGGAACGCTGGGATACGTGCCCAGAATTCAGTGCGCTAATGCGCATTCCAGAGAGGAATCCTGTTACAGAACAAGGAGCGACGTGTGTACGCGCTACAACGCGATAAACATCACGTGCTTCTTATAGCGCAGTTCAGACACTGCGCTATACTCTGATTGTGTAAGCATAGCCTGAGACAAGTGGGTGTAATGAGAATGGATTGCTGTGCCATGATAAATCTTCAGTAGAACATGGGGTAGCAGAGGAATGCGAGAAAAGCCACATCTCATTTGGAATGTCCAAGATAGAAGGAAGGAGGTTACCACTGGAATGCCTCAGGGACTGGGCGTGGAACCTGTCTTATTTAATTTTTTTTTTATTGATTGTGGCATAAAAAGTGGGAATATGCAAGAAAGAAGAGATTGTGGGTATGGGATTGACAAGCGATCTCCAAGGGAAATGCAAGTCACAGTCTGTCCCAGAATGGAGGGGTCCCAGCAGTTGGTATCATCAGATCTGGTGCATCAAGAGGCTTAGTGGTCAGTGGGACCACACAGGATCAGGCCAGTACTGTTGGAGAACAGTCCCACTGGGAGCTCTTGATCAGTGCCAGCAGATGCCAGTTCTTCAGCTTACTAGCTGGCACCTGAGTACCACTGGATCTTTGTCCCAGGCCCATTATCCTCATGGTCCGGAGGCTTAAACAGGCCTAAGTCTTTGGCACCTGAGCAGTAGGACACACTTCATTTAAAAGGCGTCAGAGTTTTTGGAACAGAGCTGAAGGGGATATGTTCTTGAGTCTGTGAAGCCGTCCCTTACACTCATAAGAAGCCTGAGACAATAGGTCTTTGGCTATATCAGATCTGGCCTCTGCTCTGGAGTTCATGACTGGAGGGACACTATTCAAGGACTGAGGTTGCTGTATCAGGAGGAATCTCCCCAGCCTGGACCTTACTGGAGTTTCATGGCTTTCTCCATGAGGTACTTCTTTAGCTGACGGTCTTGTCCCTCCAGGAGAGGGAAGGAACAGCACCTGCTCTTGGCAGAGATATGTGTTTCTTCCAGGCAGCAAAGTCAGTGCTCGTGCTCATAGCTGATGGAGGAGCAAGGACAAGAGACACAGAACTCTGAGCAGGGTCTTTCTCCTGAAGGTGGGGAAAACTAATCTACCTAATGATAAAGAGACTACTAAAAACACTGAGAACCACATACAATTATAGATACAATTACAGATAATAAAGCGGGTGCTAAAGCAGCTCCAGGCTGAGAGGATTCCAACTCTGGCCATAGGGTGTAAGGAGAAACTCGGAGAAATGGACAGTCCGCACTTCTCTTGGTGTTGAGCCAGAAGGGCTTCAGGAAGCAGCTGTGTGGACACAACTGGCAAGGATCTCCAGTCTCAGGCACATGGTGCGCATGCTTAGCCATGTGTGGCACACACATAGGTAGCAGCACTCAAAGAAGAAATAATAGCTGTAGAGCTGCTCCTTCACAGATGTTGTGGTATCTCACAAAGGAGGATAAGTTACTAGGCCCATTTTATAGACTGGACAGAGAGTGTGTGACTTGTACCAGGCACTGAACAATTCAGTGGATAAGCTGGAAACAAATTCTAGGGCTCCGGCTGTCCAGTCGTATGTCTGTACCTAGAGCGGAAAATATCTCACTGTCCACTAAACTATTTATTTATCACATGAGCTTTCGTGGGTCTGTTAGTCTTCAAAAGTGCCACAGGACTGTTATTTTGCTACAATAGACTAACACGGCTACCCCTTTGGAACTTGTCCACTAAACTGTTTCTCACAGCTATTGACTGGTGCTGACCTAGCCACAAAACAGCCTGTTTGAGCCCCAAGGTTTCCACAAAGCCTTCCCTGCATGCATGACTGTGTCACAGGTTCCAGTTTTTAGGCATCTAGTAGAAAAATCATACCTGGTGCCTTTCTGCATCCTTAGGCACCAAAACTCCTTTAAAAATCTGGCCCTCAGTCTTTCCTGACACAGAGCTACAATACAATACAACCCACTGAAAAGATCGTACCACAGACAGGAAGCTCTCCACCCAGCTCAGTGCTGTCAGAGCCTCATTGTGATGTGGACCTGTTCTGCCTCTGATTTGTAATAATAATATTTAACTTCTGCATGGACTTTTCACCCATGTCTCTCAAATGTCCTTTACAAAGGGAAGGCAAGCGCCATCCCAGTTTTACAGACAATCAGGCACAAAGAGTGAGTGACCTGCCCGAAGAGACTTCCTGTTCCTTGCTGGCTTGTGTCATAGTTCTCACTCTTCGACTGCAGTTTGTGCAAGGGATGTGATAAAATAACCCATGGTAGTTACTATGTTCTGATGGAACTCATCAGATGGTTTCTCCTCTCAGAGGACAAAGGTTCAGAAGTAGGAAAGCAGAGGCCAATTTACGGCACAGACGTAGGGTCTTAAAGGATGTTTTATTTTGTGGAAGAATGAAAGTTTCATGAAAAAATATTTTTCCTTTTTCTGAAACACTGAGACCAGTTTCACAGGACTGGCCTCATGGTGACAAAATCAAAATTGTAGGATTCTGGCAGGCCCTGATGCCTGGTCAAGTTGAATTGTTTCCAGCTGAAGACAGGAAGCCCATCCTGTACAGGTGGGCCATTGACAGCAGAGGCTGCAAACACCAAAGCCATGTGGAAATCAGTTACCTGTGAAGAACAGGGCAGAATTTTATATCCATATGATATATGGTTCTATCATATTTGAAGTTTTTAAACACCATGGAGAGGGCAGCATTGCTCAGGTTGGTCCAAGTGGCTATATGCGGGACTAACAGAAAGAAACTGAGCAAAGAAAACTTACGCTAGTTCAGGCAACAATTCTCCCAACAGAAAAGTTTATTAAACCAAGCACTGCCCACACATTAGGACACCAACGACCTGAGGTGACTTATGGTCTTCTCCACTGCCCCAATGATGTAAAGGCAGCTGATCTGTCCTCTAGATCAATGGTTCTCAATCTTTTGTGGGTCATGACACAATTGGCCACGTGTGCCAGTCTACAGGACACACCAGCCTTCCTCCACCTCCTCCTCCAGCCAAAGCCAGCCCGACCTTTGCTCGCCATGACACACTTACTGCTGTGCAGTAACACGGTAATGTTTCCCAACACAGTGGTTGAGAACCACTGCCATAGACAATGCCCCCAGCATACGGGTCTTCACAGCTAGTGCGGAAGGGACATGGCCAAAGGCAGTGCTGTGCTCCAGCTGTTCTTGGCTATTATAAAAGCCTCGGGGGGATTTGGTGGGGAAACACAGGGAGATAACATGGTATCAAGCCACTTTGCTGCCTTCCCACTCACTTTCCTGCACTAAATGTATCTGTCAGAACATAGGCCCCTGGGTCCCTGCTGAGCCTCTACTACCATTGTGTCCTTAATGTTAAGGAATCTCCCAAGTACAATGGGCCCATGGAGAAATCTGATGAGCCATTAAGGACACAATGGTTGTAGACAGCCTCCTGTCTGGGGCATTTACACAGAATCACACAAGTTAAAGTATATATATAACACCAAATTCCTAACTTCTAATACAAATACAATTCCTATACTATATAATCATTCCCAGCAAATTACTACCTTTCTATTGATACCAAACATGACATAGTTTCTATGGATTATAGCATTTAT
Source organism: Pelusios castaneus (assembly GCA_007922175.1). Lineage (NCBI taxonomy): Eukaryota > Metazoa > Chordata > Testudines > Pelomedusidae > Pelusios > Pelusios castaneus. Next base: position 9,421,642 of record ML685814.1, read on the forward strand.
GAGATATTAATAGAAAATAATATCATAAATGCTTCCCTAAATCCAGACAGCATCACACAGGGCTCTGCCCTGCCCTTTGAGGGGCATGCCAGGCTCCCCCTGTGCCCCATCCCCCGGCAGGGAGGGCATTGGTGTAGTCCTGGGGTAGCCCTAAGTCGACTTAGGGCTACCCCACATCTACACTGGCTTAATTCGACTTTAAAAAGTCGAATTAAGCCTTAAGTCTAATTAAATCTAGGTTTAATAAAGTCGACTTAATTTTCCTTAAGTCGACTTAAGAAAACTGTAGTGTAGACGCAAGGTAAATTAAGTCGACTTAAGCAAGTTTAAGTCGACTTAATTTACAAGTGTAGACGCAGCCTAAGTCGACTTAAATTTTGAATGTGAACATGCTAAGTCGACTTAAATTAACGAGTGTAGACATAGCCTAAGATTTTAAGGCACGGGTGGGAGTGAAATTAACCCAGTTCCTGTCTTTTCCTTCCTCTCTTCTGCCCAGAACAAGCTCTGCTTCCCTCCCACTGACAGCTACAGAATACCAGACGTCCATCCCCTCTCGCCTGTGCCACCACATCCATGCTGCAGCACTGCAAATCCCTCACAGCCCACCAGGGCTCCTACTCACATAACATCCCTCCGTCTCTGGTTCCATCCCTCTTGCTCCCTGTGTTGACGTGAGACTGACCTCACCGCAGCTACCAGGCAGTGGCCCTTGCTGCCCCAGGGCCACACTGAAGAGAAGGACCAGAATGCAGCTGCTGGAAGGGGAGGCCGCAGAGAAGAGATAGGGCCAATCAAGACTTACAGCAGGCAGGAGTTCTATCCTCTGTGGCCCAGGCTTTCCCTCTCATCTGCCCCACCCAGGAAACCCTGGCAATTAGCTAGTCCTCAAATAAATAGCGTTTGGAAAGTAGCTAATTTCCAGGTGGTGCAGAGTATCGGAGATTCTAGAGAACACACAACACTGAACCAAGCAGTAGGTGAAGCTGGGAGCGCCCTGGCTGAGTAGGCAAATACAGCAGCCATTCTTTTGTTTAATCACCGTAAGAAGTGTTGGTCAGGAAGTGTTTTATTCCTGACTCCCCACCACTACCACCAGCCCTTCAGTAGCAGTTTGGGGCACAGACGGGGCAGAGAGGAAACCTCCTTCTGCAGAGTAGGAAGACCTGGTTGACAGGTCCAGAGCAGGAGCCCTTCTTTCACTCACCCGGTACATATAGCTGGTCATGGGCACTAGGGGTCTTTACCTTTGAATCATAGCAGCCTGCTGGCACTGGGAGAGCAGCACTCAGGTCTTGGCGGCAGCAGATAGTCTTGCATGGATCGAGCCTGGCATAGGGCTCCTTCATGTAGTCTGGGAAATAAATGGGGAAGAGAGAAGAAATCATCAGTCTGCTCACACGGCCATCAGGGGTCAAGGACTCTTCCCACAGAGTCCCAAATGGAATGTTCTGCAACCTGATGCTAGCTGGGAGGCTGTAATGAGAGAAAGCCAATTTGCACAAGAGAACAGGGGATGGATTGGGAGAGAGAAGGCAGGGAGCAGTTCTGGTCTTAATATGTTTGTCTAGAATGAAAGAAAAGAATTACAGAACAAGACAAATTAAAAAAGAGGAGAGCAAGGAGCAAGGTCTATCAATGCCCCCTGCAATAGCAGGAAATTGGGCAAGTCTGTTATTATACATTGCCTAGTACGTCAAGCTTTGCAAGGCCCTTTTCTTGTTCCAGCTATGATCAAGAACAGTTGTCCCCAGAGAGCCCTAGCATCTCAGTAATGAAATTCCTGCATGGATTAAAAAAAAAGAAGAAGAAATGCTCTTCAAGTCTTATCTTGTACCTAGATTGTAAACTCCTCAGGGCAGGGACTGTCTCTGGTCTGTGTTTGTACAGCCGTGAACACAATGTGATCCTGATCCATGACTAGGCCACTAGGAAACACTGTAATACAAGTGACACATCACAATAAAAACCAGAAATAGAAAAAAAATTGGCTTCTTACTGTTATATCTCATGATGTACTTCATGTCCTCCAAGTTAGTCACTTTGCCCTGATCCCGTCGGAAGATTTTTGCTCTGGGAGCCAAGTCATAAGAAAAGTCCAAGCCATATTTCTTAACAAATTTTGTATACCCACTGAGATTGTAGATCCTTTCATGGAAAGGGATGTTGTAAGACGGCCAATATCCTGCAAGGGAGACAACCCATTTTGTTGTTTATTTATTTAAACCAGTCGTTCCCAACCTTTTTGCCTTAAGGCCACAAATATAATTTTTACAGTCCTAAAGGGCCACCAGTCTATTTAATTAAAATCAAATTAAAATGTAATTAATTAAATTTCTATTGTTTCAATTAAAGTTAAGTAATTAATTTAAACTGATTTTATTGATTAAATGTTAATTATTTTAATTTAAACATTTATTTAAAATTTCAAAACTTTTATTTAGTGAAAAGCTTTCCTTCTTGATGACAATCTAGCTCTCTGACCCATCTGCTCAGGAGCCAAACAACAACCCTTCAAACTCAACCGCCACCCCAACCAAGATTTTTAAAAAAAAACAATTCAAAGGTGGTTCCACTTCAGAAAAGAAGGATGTGAAACTGAGTGTCAGAAATAAAAATATGTAAGAAAATAGTCTGTGCAAGATTAAGTATTGAAAGCACACGTTCAAATGTTTTCAGTAGTTACCAAGATGTTGACTGCTGAACATCAGACCACGGGGTGAGGCCCCAGTCCTTCAAAGACTTTATGCATGAGCATAACTCTTTGCAGGGTGACTACTCCCATTAATTACAATAGTACTCACAGCGTGTAAAATTAAGCAATTAAGCAAGATCAGGCAGTAAGTGGCTGCTGCAGCCGGGTGTGGGCTGGGTGTGGGACCCAGCTTCCAGCCTGCAGCCACAGCCCAGCTCCCAGAGGCACTGGGAATGAGCAGGGGGCAGGCGGCCGCAGCCCAGCTCCCAGACAGTGGCAGGGGAGTGTGGGCCACTTGAAAAAGCCCCGCGGGTCACTTTTGGCCCACAGGCAAGGGGTTGAGAACCTCTGATTTAAACAAACCATGCACTCATTTACAAAAAGACCCCCAACATTTAATTGCAGTGTTTGTTGCCTTAGCAGTGACGGTGAGGGAACATGAGCTAGATCCAGTCTGACAGCAGCATAACACATAGTTAACTCACAGGGCATTCCACCGGAGAGACTGTGCCAACACAGTCCCAGGCCTCAGGTTTCCCCTTTGAAGGGTTATCTCCGGCCAGATGCAGGATAGACTTATAGGAATCTCTTGTGGTGCGTCAATTTCTGAGCTGTTCAACTCTAGCTAGCAGTGGCACCCACAGGCACCCACTCAGCACCAATGGCGTCCTCATGATCTACTGAAGCAGAGGATACAGCAGTAGTGCTCAGCTAAACGATTTCTAAAATGAAGAGCACAGCAACCACACACACCAAATATATGCATCAAAGAAGCATGCTGAAAAGTTGAGGAATGTGCCGAAGTGCAGAACAAACTCAGAAGTAAGGGGGGGAAAAATGTGCCAAGGCACTGAACAAACAGGCCCCAAAGACACCAGGAACACAATCAAGGCCCCGAAACAACAAGCAGAAAGAGAGGTCCCAGCAAAACAAACCATGGCGCTAAAGAGACGGCCAACCTTCAACTCAAGTAACTCAGAAAGGAGCCACTGCTATTATAGACCTGAGAGGCCAACAAAAGAGGATATCCAGAGAAACGGGCGACAGGTTGGTGAGGGCTGGGGCAATGGCTGGAAGGAAGTGGTGCATGTTGACCAATAAGGAGAATGGAATCTTGTGCTTGCATCACAGAAGGCCCAAACCAAAACACGTCGCACTAGGAGGATTCTGTCCTATCGCACATCAGACAAAAATCAAGACAATCCCGTTATGAGAGAACCTTTAGAGACTAGTGTATCCAACTACAATTACAGGACGACTATTAGGTAGGCAGCATGCAAGTGCCTATAGCAAAATTAGATTAGGATAGCCCTGAAGTTGCAAAAAAAAACTTGCCATGTGATTATTCAGCACCACAGCTGGACAGGACCTGGGTCTGAAGCATAATCCTAGCAGAATTAAAATGTGGGCCTTTCCTGGAAAATTTTAATGAACAGACATGTAGTCCCGTCCCCCCCGCTCACCTCCCAGCCCGGGAGGGAGATTGTAATGGCATATGCTGAAACATGGCACCTAGAGCTGCATCGACACATTGGGGCTTGGCTTGACCACTGACAAAGGGATATTGCCACCTCCTGACTCATCAACACCAGGGTTTTGCTCAGAGGTTTCCCACCTCAATACTGACAAACATAACACCCTTTGTTCTGAGGAGTATGGTGTGGGGGAATCTGATTGATTGATGCTCAGATAGTAAGTTTGGGCTCATAAGGCAAGTGTTACAACAATACAAGCCAAACTTGTATACAGGTAAAGTCTTGAAAGAGTGGCCAGTATGTCAGAACTATGCACTTCTCTGAATAGGTGGCTTGCAGTCTTGTGTCTCAGTACCTAGGTGGCACAGAAATGGGTAGCACAGCCTGCATTGGCTAACATGTCACATAACCTAGTTGAAGGGAACATCTAGTGTCTCATGTTTCTCTGAGCAGTAAAAGAAATGTCCTCCATAGATTAATGCACTTGGCCATCTTCCACAAAAGTAGCTGGCAAGATATGGCCAGGCCAACTTCCAGGAACATTCACTTCCAAACAGGTGGGATTTAATTATTATTTAGCAATGAAGTCTACAGTTTTACTGTCTCAAAGGAAAGCAGAGAATGCAGATGACTCCCCACCCCCACCTGGAAGCAGTATACTTAAAAAGCTCCAGAGGGCAGCTGTGTTAGTCTGTAAAACAAATGAGGAGTCCTATGGCACTTTACAGATTAACACATTTATTTGGGGCATAAGCTTTTGTGAGCTAGAACTGACTTCATCAGATGCATGAAGTGGCATCTAACTAAGTGGGTTCTAGCTCACGAAAGCTTATGCCCAAATACATTTGTTAGTCTTTAAGGTGCCTGGGGACTCCTCATTTATTTAAAAACTACAGCAAAGTAAGCTATGTTAAATTCTCCTCAAGTAAAGCCTCTCCTCCCCGTTCCATGCTTCTGCAAGGGTGTAAATCCCCCCTATCCAGTGCAGTTCCCTCATGTAACAGCTCCTGGATGAGTTTCTGCTCCAGATAGATGTCTGCAGTTGCTGCAAGTCAGACCTTGAAGAGTGAATAATGTGCAGTACATAGGGCTGCAAGAGGTGAGGGGGACTGGCCCAGGCAGACAGCATGGACTCTACTGGATCTCTAGTAGGAATTCTCTTATTTATCTTCCTGATTCTGAAGCAGCAAGGGATCTAGCTGTACTGAGTGCCGTGTGTGCCCCCAAGAACTGTCTTGTGGTTAATGCACAAGACTGAAGAGCCAAAATATCTTGGCACTACTCCTGGCTCTAATTCAGATGTGTTTTCTGTCTGTAGGCAAGCAACCCCTGGGATTTTTGTTTTCCCAGCTAGAAAATGGGGATAATACTTGACTTCCTCCTAGAGCTGTTGGGAGGCTTTATTCATTAGTATTTGCAAAGTGCTTTGAGATCTCTGTATGGAAGGGCCTATGTACATGCAAAGTAAGAGATACACGATCTCACTGTCTTCCTTGTCTCGTCTCTGCTCAGACAGCAGCAGTGGCCAGCAAGGTCTTCTATATTTAAGGCTGTTTAAGAAACTGCATCCTTTCTTCTCAGAAATGGACCTTGCCTCAATAATCTGCAACTTTGTCTATTACTGCTGCCTACTGTACCTAGGGCTACACCTGAAGACCACCTAGAAGCTCAAGCTAGTGTAAATGCAGCTGCCTGACTTCCGAATAGGACACGGAGGCTAAAGTATATGGCCCTGTGCTCCGAACTCTGAATGGCTGCCAGTTCACTTACAAGTAAAACTCATGGTGCTAGTTACTATCTGGATAATTTCCAAAGGGGTAGCCATGTTAGTTTAGTTCAGCAAAATAAACAAGAAGTCCTGTGGCACTTTTAAAGACTAACAAATTTATTTATTGCATCAGCTTTCATGCGAGAAAATCCTGATTTTCTCCCATGAAAGTTCATGCAATAAATACATTTGTTAGTCTTTAAAAGTGCCACAGGACTTCTTGTTTGTTTTATCTGGATCATAGCTTTCTGAGACCTCCTCTTCACCTTCACTCTGTGGCACCACCAGTGGTGAAATACACTTAGAAATGTGTCTAAGCCCAAGCCTGAACAACTTTAAAGACCACTGCAAGCTTCTCACCTTTGCTCCAGCTTTCTCTTCAAGTAGTTCTTGAGTCCCTTCGCATTCAGTTCATTCACTCTGCAAGAACACTTTGAGGGCTATTATTTTAGTGCTGTGATGTATATATTGTTCTCTTGACACCTCCTTTAGTTGATGAGACTGTTCTTCCAGAACTTTTGCTTGTCCAATCTATGTGATGTCTTCACTGCTTTGTGCAAGCGCAACACTTCTACATTTTTCACTGTCCCAGCAATCTTGGCTTGTTTACACCTTTCCTGTAATGTTCTTGTTTCGTTGCTTGTCCAACTTTTCTTTTGTTGCTTATGCCTTCCAGTAACACCCTCCACTGTATTTTATATCACTTCCTGGAATACTTCCTAGCCTGGCTGTAGTGAGATTTCTTCAAACACAAACGCCAGCATTGCCTTCTCTGCCTCCCTCACAGAACTAGCCTTACTGAAATCACACTTGGCTGCAGTTACACCAATCTGCTTCTGGGACTTTAACTTGCATATTAATTTTTCCCATTAATCGTTCATTATCGCTGCCCAGCTAGCACCTCTACAGACTAACATCCAAAAATGCCCTTTCTTGCATTTTTCTGATAATAATATGGTCAATCTGACTTTTAGTTTGACAATCCAGTGAATTGCTCATAATCTTATACATATCTTATAAAGAAACAAAGTGCCACCAGTAACTAGATTGTACATCTCATAGCATGTTCTTAGCCGATCCCCAATACTGTTTGCCGTCCCAATACTACGTGGTCCCAACTTTATTAATCTGCTTACCATGTCTGCTACCAACCTTTGCATTCATATCTCCCATTATAAAAATCATACCATGATCAGGAGTCTCATCTAAACCAATTGTTGTTAAAATCCACCTTTTTCTTCCACTTCAACTGCTTCTGGTGGTGCATAACAAGTGATCACAGTGATGCATAGTTTATTGTAGGTGGTAGTAAACTTTGGTTCGACAAGCTGCTCAGACACTGGTTTCCAGGTGTTATTTGAAGTAACTATTCTCTCATCCAACTATTCTATTGTCTCTTGTCGCCACAGCAACTCTGTACCTATGTTTTGCTTGTCCACCTGAGTGTCCTGAATAAAGGAAAACATAATTTGCAGCTCTGAACTCTCTTGTACCCAGCTAATGTGTCTCCTTTTTGGCAGCAAATGTAACTTGTAACTGACTTAATGCCTCCATTACTAGCTCAGTCTGGCCTAGAACAAGCAGAGTCCTAACATTCCAACTTGCCATATGTGTAACCTGTTTAGCCATTAACCAAAATCCACAACCATTTCAATTTGCTAGGCCATATAAATCAGTCTGACTTACTGTATTGTTTTTATCATAAATTAGTTTTGGATGTAATGGCTTGTTAGGCCACATTATCCTACCTAGCTCATGGGAATGCAAAGTCATAGCCTGATGACATACTAGGAACAGGTAGAAGTTACAGCCTACTTGCTCTTCAAGGCTAACAAGCTTAGAACACTTAGATTTGAAATCAGTTTCCCTTCTTGGAGACAGACTTGCCTAATGAGGAGAAACAAGACCAATCTGCCCTGGTTTGAAATCAGAGTTCCTGTCTATATACAAAAAAAATTAATAAATATGAAAACACAATCATGCCAAGAATGCAAGGGGTATGGAATGCTACCAGTAAACATACAACAAATGTTGAATAGGTCCTGGAAGTACAGAAGGAGCATTTTGACATAATACAAAGCTGAAGTTTTCCAGATACAAGCATTCTAGGGATGTCAAATGAACAGGGCAGAATGGATATAAGCACTGAACCACCATCTGAAAAAGAAATAGAGCAATGAAGCAATTAAAAAAAATGGGAAGGCTTCAGGAATAGACAATATAACAGCAGAGCTGCTAAAACCTGCTGGAATAAGTGCTATCAAAGCATTAGAAAAATATATAAGATGATAGAGGAACAAAAGGAAGAACGGGATGACTAGGTAAAGGCAACAATTATACCAATCCTAAAGAAAGGAGATCCTGCCAGATCAAATCATTGAAGAGATATGAGCTTCTTATCAGTACTGGAAAAATCACGATAAAAGTAATTGTCAACTGACGATGACCAGTTTTAGATCATGTCGTAGGCAAAGAGCAGTATGACTTCAGACCACACCAAAGCTGAACTGACCTGACACATATTCCAACAGCTGATGGGGAAAAGGGCAAGAATGGGGATTGAAGATGTTTGCTATTTCCATCGACAGTGTGAAGAAATTTGATTTGGTTTGGAGGGAAGCATTACGGAAAATAGCCAAAACATACAGTATGCAGTTTCAGATCAGATAACCCCAATCATAAATGTTATGTACAAAGATTCCTGTAGCACCGTAAGAACTGATGAAAAATTAAGCAACTGGTTCGTGTCAAAGTTTAGTGTGAGACAAGGAGGCATGGAATCACCAGCACTTTTCATCATGTTTTTAAGTTGGATGTTAAGAACGGTTGACAAGTTGGAGGACACGACACGGGGTGATCTAAAGTTCATACAGACAGCACTGTACAACTAGCAGACATGTTTGAATTGATGATGACACTCTTCTCTACCTTGGAAAATTGGTGTAGTTGAGTTGGACTTACTATAAATGCCAAGAAGATGAAGTGGTTGCATCTTGGAAAAGAGACAACCGTACAGTGGCGAAATGCAGCTGTGGTGAAGTCACAGAACAAGTAAAACCTACATGTACTTGCGATGATTGATCAGTGTCAATAGTTCCATGAAGAATAAGGTTAAAAGGACATGTGCTTTAGCTACAACAGCTGCACAGAAGTTGATGAAATTATGGACTGATAAAAACATTGTTTGGCACCAAAATGAAAAGGAATCATGCCAATGCACTAGCAGTACTACTCTGTGGTCCTGAAGCAGCTGCATTAAATGAAACAGACAAATGAAGGCTGAAGGTAATAGAGATGAGAGCTCTTTGGAATATAGCAGGTGTAAGGTGGAACAATATTATGACAACTGAAGATGTTAGAAAGAGCAGAATGTGACGTCACAGGACAGGATTTGCTGCAATCAAAAAGATTACAATGATTGCGGAAAGATTACAGCACTGTAAAAGACAAACAGATGACAAGTTGGTGAGGAAAATAATGCAAACACAACCATGATCTGCCAGATCTGGAGGCTGACCACTGACTAGAGATGGTGGCAAATCACATGCAGGGACATGACCTGGTTGGGCTTAATGGAGGGACAAGCCACAGAGAGGAATGAATGGTGATGCTGTACTGCTCCATGTGTTTGTAAAGATGTTTTAGGATGAAAAGAAGCATATAGCTTGCAGATTTCAGGGAAATGGTTGATTTGTACAGTGTTTGATCCGACCTATGCAAGACACGTCCAGATACTTGGGTAATGGTCATGTTATCAACGCACGTAATGCAAAATGTTATTTATTCCAAAATCTAATACACATGAAGATTTTTCCAAGGCAGTAAATGATTTAAGCCTCACAATTAATTTCATTTTCAACTCCTACATATTCTCTCCTCTAAAGCCTCCCATCCTTTTAAACTTAGCCACAAACAGCTAAAACTTTTTAAAAAATACACGTTTAGTTTTCCCAATTGCTTCTGAACTGCACAATGAATCCATCTTTTGGCGTTGCTTCTACCCTTCCCTAAAATCTACTATATGTGGTACAAGATACATGCAAATACAGAATTGCTCGGTTTATTGCAAAAATTTCAGTTTGTGGGTTGTTTTAGTAAATGAAGTAGCTGTGAATTGTTCCTCTTCCTGCTCTGATTACCCGTAACTCTTTAGTTTACTATATAGTTTCTATCTTCCCCTCTCGCACCGGCTGCGTGGCCACTTATGGTCCAGCGGCTTGGATGACACCAGGACCTCCTCAACGACTTCCAAGATTACCCATCATTTTTCAGGACTTTAATTGACCAGAGCCATTGCTAGCCCCAGTGACCTGAGGGAAGGTTGACTTACCCTCCCTTACAACAGTGTCTTCAATGAGCTGCACCAATGGAAAATGATCTCTGGTCAAAGCAGCATTACTCTTTTGGGGGGATGGAGTTACTGCATCAAACAGAGAGCACTTCTGGGATCAATTCAGCAAGTCTCCACTGACCACTCAATCAATCCCACTGCATTGATCTGTGGAGACCACCGCAGGGATTTCAGTATAGACAAGCACACAGAATGAAGTCTATGGCCAGAGCTCAGACTTTCAGCTGAAGACATGAGCACCTGGAAAATGTTTGTGAATGTGCCCTGACTCTTGATAGATGGCAGCTAACATTATTTTTTAGAATGCCTTTGAGTTATATTTTTAGTCAAACTGCCTCTAGCTTTGTTGTGGGCTTATGGCATCTTCTGGAGAGCACGTATTTGCCAAATGACATAGCTCCAGGAAAGTTCAGCTCAGAATCTGAATCTGGCTATCAGAGGCTGTTTCCCTTTTAGACCCATTTCCTTCTGGGGTGACAATGACTGAAAGGTTCGAGTAACTCTCAATGTCACAATAATTCAGCACTAATTAAATGTTTCCGCCCTCCTTTGAGAAAATATAAAGGAACTCCAGTGTAGAGGAAAACTGTGCAGGAAAAAACCAAGTCAGGCAAAGAAGAACAAGTCACCTATTTTTACTTTCAACACATCTTAAAAAATGCTCATGGCAATCATCTGTATTTCAGTGGCAGCAGGCGGACGCCAGTTTCATACGGAACAGCATGGTGCACTAAGAAATTACATTGACACAGAAAGCTTTCTAACTTGGAGTCCCAGTGGAAGTACCCAACAATAATCCTTCCCAAATGTAAAATAACAATCAGCTTGCACAAATGGTTGATTTTTCCTAACCCTCAAGCTATCAGAGCAGCAATTACCTTTACGGAGAATACGTGTTTGATCAGAATATTCCACGAGAGTTGGTATCTGCTCAATGATATAGAGTGCTCCATCATCCAGGGTTTTTTGCAGCTTAACCTTATTCATATCCAGGACCATGTACTGATTATTATAGGTTCCTAGGGGCATTTAGAAGAAAGTTAGATCTTTCACACCTTCATGGAGAAAGTGGGTGGACAAAAAAGCAGGGAGTGCCTTCCTTGTTCAAAGGTTGATAAAAATGCACTTACCAGAGTTGTACCTTAAAAAAGTTTGTGCCCACGTTTTGCCACTATCTGCCATCATGTTGGCAATACGGACTCTCTGCCAAGTAAAGAGAGATTGGGGCACCACTTGTTCAAGGAGAGTGTGGTTAAACACATTGTTTGTAGTCTGCAACATTACCAAGCCACTGCCAAGTATGTAAAAGTCATCTAGAGACATCAAAAAACCTTAAACAAAACAGAAGAGTTCCTGTTATCTTTGCGGGTTCTTAACATGCTCTGTAGGATGAAAAGCAGTTAAGGAACAGCAGAGACCCTAGGATAAGCAATAACCTTCTTTCTGTAAAAGTGATTATATAAATACACACAATAAAGTATATATTTAAACTAAGAGGACTCCTTTTTTAAAAAGGGATCGTCATCAATCTGCTCAAGCATCAGGCTTCTTAATTTGGGGGCAAGAGGTATGTCTTAAAATTAATCCCAGCTGGGTTGAATAAATAATTTTAGCAGGAAATTCTCCCCCAACTCCACTTTTTAGAATTTGGCTCTATTCTGAAAAGTGACTTAAAATGGTGCCTTCTTACACATCAGATCTGCACTGTCTGTGTTCTAAGTCCTCTTTACTTGTCTTACTGACAAATATGGTACTTTTTACTTCCATTAACCTTGCAAAAACAATACAGCAATGGGACACTGAGCAGGATTCCTTTCTGGAATTTACAACAACAGAAATGTTAGCATCCAACTGCAAATTCCATACCACAAGGTGTACAGAGCTGTGAAGATCAAGTATAATACCTCACATGGCTCAGGATTACAGCTGACTGTCTCGAACACAGAAACAGCTTGACTTTCATATCCCAAAGTACAGTTGTACGGGGTGGCAGTTGTGAAAGTTGGGGAAGGGGAATTTATCACCTGAGTTACTCTGATAGATGTCATTAAAACAAAGCTGGGCCCCCAAAGTACAATGTCTAACAGCATCACTTTTCAGGGTAAACAGAACTCTAAAAACTTTCATTTCTAAACAGCTGGGCACCATCCCTTTAAGAATGAAGCTTCGTGCAGAAGTTTACTGACCACTTTCATTTTTACTTCTATAGCATCTTCCACTGGAGGGCCTCATTGTTTGTAAAATACATAAAATTAACACTCAGCAGTCCAGGAAGTAACGTATTATTCCTGTTTCAGATCAGGAATCAAGCAGAGATAAAGCAACTTGTTCAAGGTCACGCAGGAAGTCAGTGGGAGAGCCAGAAATAGACCCATATACAGTCCTTGTAATGAAATAATAACCCCCACCATGTGACTGCAAAGGGCAGTTCCTTTTCCACCTTGAAAACATAGGGATCTGACAGTCCTGAATCAAACAAGCCATCTTTTAGGACACCTGTCTTTCAAGGATCTTAGAGCAGACATTTCAAGGAGACCAGGTATGGATGTCTGTAGTATATGATCTGGCTGGCTGGGTCCCTCTTCCTACGCAGCTCACATCTTCTGTTAATTTGTGATTTTGTTCTCAATTTATAGAGCAATTCTTATTTAAAAGTGGAATTTTTAATTACAAAAATGTCAAAATCCAGGTAAACCAGAAAGGATTATTTCTTCCTGCATTTTCATATTCACTGATTTTTATCCTCCAATTATTTTTCAATAAAATATCATCCATCACCCTTTCCCAGTCTGATTACACAGGTGCAAAATATGCCAATGTGGCCAAGACTATATCAGTACATTGAGAAAGAAAAAAGTTAAGTGCATGCTACAGATTTAACCAAGGTAAAAATCCCTCAAAAATAAGCACAAGTGAAAATGAGAGATAGCAGCAGATGGCTGGAGTTCTCTTCATTCATCCTTGTCTTTCGCTCCATTTTAAGGATGCATGAGAGCTTGATGTAACTGAAATTGCCTTTTTTTGGTCAATTGTTGCCTCTCTGTACAATTCATCTACTTCATCTGTAAACCAGTTTCCCATTGTTATCAGCAGCTCAAACAAACCCTGTCACTCCTGTATCAAAGCCAATGCAAGCACTTCTGATTACATCTTCTGGATCCAAGCCATTTAGTTTATCGCCAAACAATGTAGGACACTGAAGTTTCCAGGACCTGGAGCCTCATTCATCATGGCACTATTAAATGGCTGAACAAAGTGAGGCCCCACACATAACTTGATGGCATTTCTTCATTTGTCTGCATGTAATGCAACATCTTACCTCTGCAGCCCATAAATTCCTACATTTCAGAGGACATCATTGTTCTAGCCATTACTGGCCAGACCCTATTGAATGTGGTGACAATCAGAAACCCCAAAAGCCCAATTTCCACTACAGTCACTAATTGGTCATTTAGAATACGAGGGTGAGACAGTGACTTTAAAAAGGGCCTGTACCAGGGGCACTCTGGATACAGGGGTGAGGCAGAGACCTCAAAGTTAGGGAAAGGGCCAGGCCTGTCACCCCCAATTCCACCCCACCCCAACTGGGCTACTTGTTCTCACTTCAGCCAGACCCCTCTCCCACAAGGGCCATTCATGCAGACTCCCTGCCCCCACACCTTCTAGCCAGAACCTTACTAGTGATGTGACTAATCTTTCTCAGTTCCATGTCCTGGCAGAAAGCTAACCAGGAAGAGCCTCGATTCTTATCATCAGTGGGGGCCTAGCAAGGGGTCAGTGGTAAGGCCCAGGGAGGGATGAGGGGGACCAGCAGGGAGAGATGAGGGGGACCAGCAGGGAGACCTGAGGAGAGGCGGGGGGGCCAGTGGTGAGACCTGGGGAGGTTGGTGGGAGGAGTGGGCCTGTGAGTAGCAGTGGGGGGTGGAAGGTTGCGGCAAGACCCGGAGGGGAAGCGGGGCCCTGGAGAGGCAGGGGAGGAAGTAAGGATGGGCCTCCTCACATGGGGGGCATCCTTGACTTTTGCCCAGGGCCCCAGATTCACTAAGACCACCCCTGCTGGGGAGTTCCCACCTCTGGAAACCAGTCCTCATGACATCTTGGTGAATAGATGACTGGAAATAATTGGAAAAGGATCTGCTGAGATGATCCAATAACTTGTTCTGCAGCCCGGGGAGGTAGGAGGTTTCAAGGTAGATCAAGTGGACTATACAGAATTCCCACAGGCAAAGAGCTTCCTGGAACAAGGGAGGGGAGCATGCTCTAACCTGCCTGTTTATGTAAAACACTGCCACTGTGTTGTCTCTAAGGTCCAAGGTGCAGTTGCCCTCCAACCGGGGTTGGAGAAATGCCAGGCAGGCTAGGCACACTGCCCTTGGTTCCCTTACACTGATGTGGGATGAGATCTCCTCCGGGGACCAGAGTGTTGATGGTTTCCAGGTAAGCCCCCCATCCAACTGCTGATGCATCTGCAACAAGAGACATTGACGGTTGGGGCCTCAAAAATGGGACTCCTACATATACTGTCCATGGATCCAGGCCCCAAAGAAGGGTGGCAATCATTGAGGGGGGAGTGAAACCACCACATCCAGATGGTGCCAGTCCAGTGAGTATACTGATGTCAGGCAAGTCCAGAAAGGTCTGAGCCATAGTCTTATATATTGCACCACATCAATATATGATGTCATATGCCACAGGAGCCTTATTTGGTTTCTCACTGAGGTGATGGGTTATTCCTCAGGCTCTCTATAAGTGCCTCTAGAGCTCTGAACCGGGTTTCTGGGAGAAAGGCTCTAGCCTGGGTCAAGTCAAGGACCACCCCAATGAATTCTGTCCTTAGAACTGAAGAAAAGGTATTTATCATATTTATCAATAGCCGCAAGTCCTGTAAAGATGACTGTATTAACGCCACATTTCCTTCCATAGTCCCTGAGGTAAGGGTAGACATGAACCCCTTGTCTCCTTACAAAGGCTGCAACTCCTGCCATGGATTTCGTGAATACTTGAGGGGCCACTGACAGGCCAAATGGGAGCACGGTATCTTGGTAGTGCATGTGGTTCACAACAAATATTGTAGTAATCTTCTGCGTTCCCAAAAGACTGCAATATGAAAATACGCATCCTTCAAGTCTGTGTCAGTGTACCAGTCCCCTGGATCCATAGAAGAGATAATGGAGGTCAAGGAAACCAGGTGGAACTTCAGTTTCTTCATGGATCTGTTGAGTTTCACTGGTTCAAAATCTGTCTGAGATCACTGTTAGCCTTTGAGATTAGGAAGTAACAGGAGTAGAACACTGGCCTTAACTCCAGTTGAACCTCTTCCACTATTAGTGACTGTACCTCCTGGGTTCAAAGTTGCTCTTGAGAAGGGTCTTTGAAGAGGGACAGGGAGGCAGGGTAGGGAGGAGGGAAACAACTGAATTGAAGAGTGTACCCCACTTCTATTGTGTGTATTACCCAGTGATCTGAAGTAATGCAGGCCCATGCCTGACTGAAGTGGGTAACTGACCCACAAAAATAGGAGAGATCAGATCCACACATTGTCCTGATACATTGTCCCCAGGCATCCCATCAAAAGTGTCCCCAAGTTTCACTGCTTAAACCTTGCTGATTGTCTCAGGGGGCAGGCACCAAAGCTGACGAGAACTGGGTCAGAAGCCTTCTCTTATAACCTCTACGCCTCCTCCTGCTACAATCTTGCAGGAGGTAGAAGCAGGCTGTCAGTTGGGGCTAATAGTTCTTCCTGGCAGGAGCCGGTGTATGCAACCCCAGGGATTTTAGAGTGCTCTCGAGTCTTTCAGACTGCACAGCTTAGAATCTGTTCACTCTGAAAAGAGCAACTTGCCTTCAACGGAAGGTCCTGCACTGTCTGCTATACCCCAGAGAGCAACCCTGAGGCCTGAAGCCACAAACTTCTTCTCATGACTATCACCAAGTCCATGGAGCAGGCTGAAGAGTCTGCCACATCCAAAGCTGCCTGAAGGGACGGCTTTGCTATGGATTTCCCCTCTTTGATCAGGGTTGAGAACTCACCCCTGGACTCCTGTGGCACAAGCTCCTTGCATTTTGCCATTGCGCTCTGGGAGTTGAAATCATACTGACTTAGGAGGACTTGCTGACTTGTGATCCTGGGCTGGAGGCTGCCAGTCAACTATACCCTGCCTGCCAAAAAGGTCTCGATTTTTGATATCCTTGCCCTTGGGAGTCAGCCATTGCTGACCTTGAGGCTCCTGCTCAGTAGCCACTGAAACTACCAATGAGCCTGGTGTGGGAGACATGTACAGGAATTCGTCCTCTAGGGAAGAACAAAGTATTTTTTCTGCATCCTCTTTGCAGTAGGTTGGAAGGATAGAGAGGCTGCCAAAAGATCTTGATGGGGTCCAAAATAGCATCGTTCAAAGGCAGAGTCAACCGTGATGACCTTGCAGCTGCTAAAATGTCCACCAGGGCATGGGAAGATTCAGAGATCTCCTCCACCTGGATACCCAGGTTCATAGCTACCCTCCTGAGGAGCTCCTATAGCCATCCTTGGGAAGCATTATACTTGTTCCTCCTCTCTCAACAAGGCAGTGGCAGGAAGAGGAAGCCTTTACTGGCAAGGGGCCTTGTTCCTCACCCTCTGCACCAGATGGGTCCCATGGGACCAGGTACTGCAGTTCTGTACCAGGCTTGATACCAAGGTCTGGTGTCTGCTCTAAGGGGAGGGGAAGAGGGAGGAACTCTCAACTCTGATTCATTGGACTTCCTGGATGGCAGACCTTGTACTGACCGAAAAGTCTGGGGGTTCCAGAATGGCCACCGTAGTGGCCTCTGCCACTGCGTCAGGGTCCAGGCAATCGGCAAGATGCCATGGCTCATCTCAGCTGTCAGATATCACCAATCACAGTAGTTAGTGTCTGCTCCTGTGGTAGGCATGATTCCACCTAAGAGTCTGACTCTGAGGAGTCACTTCCTGGCGACCAGGGCAAAGCAGTGCCGATCGGTGCTGGAGGGCACTGCCAGGAAGGAGGAGATGGGTGCTGCAACATCAGAGCAAGGCTGCTTTTTCACAGTACCTGGAGACTTTGCCACAGTGGTCCTTACTTCCGCTGCCACCGCTGTCAGCCTCCTCCTGGGAGGGGATGGCGATACTGGGAGTGACAGTAACTCACTTGCCACCTCAAACACCTCCAATGTGGGTGGTTCCATCAGGGCTGTCGAACTCTTGTCAGAGAGTCCAGAAGTGTTAGACTCAATGGCGCCCTTCCCAGGGCTAGAGTCAATGATACTGTACACACCGCTGGTGTCTCAAAATGGCTCAATACAGGTTGCACTCTGCCAGCATCCCACAGACCCTGTGGTTGGGGATAACACCCTGTCAGTTTTAATCTATTTTTTCTTGGCACCATCTATGGAGAGAGGTGCCCAGAATCTCGTGTCAGAGATGTCTTCCTCAGCACCACAGGATGAGTGTCGGTGTTGGGGATCCCAGGCCATAAATGCAGAATCCTTTTTCTGTGCCAGAGAAGTGGAATGGTGCTACATCTCCCTTATGGATGCTGTGGCACTTCTCACTGAAGCTGAACTACTCGGTGCCAAGTCAACAGGATGAAACACTGCCTCTATGAGGAGGAACCTGAGTCTGGTGTCTTTGTCCTTCTGAGTTCTGGGCCTGAAGCCCTTGCAAATCCTCCAATGCTCACACACCTCAGCTAAATGAATTAATGGCCACCGGTGTATATTCATACAGATACACCCTTCCCAACCCTGTATTTTTTTTAAAAAAATTATTTTTTTAAGTTTTGAATTTCAGCTTCAAACTTGTGTGATGCTAACACAAACAACTTTGCATTCTGTTTACTTTTTCAAGTCCTGAAGCTTAGGATCTTTCCTGATACCCATCCAAATGAACCCCTCTCCAGGTTTTTTTAAATCAAAAGTCTACATTTTCTAACATTAACTACTGGCACTTTCTAACATTCCTCTAGGAAAACAGAGAATGAAATGTAGTGACAAATCTTTCTGTGATAGTTTGTAAGTAATCGGGCTGCATAACTAAAACATAAAGCACACCTAAAGAACAAGAAAAAAAGCCCATCATCTGAAGGGAGAGTAAATTTAAAGTTAGCTGCTCATCCGCCTTCCCCAAACTCACACACCACCCCACAAATCAATAAGGAAACTGGAAAATCAATTCAAAGTCTGGTAACCAAATCACAAAGAAATTCACACGTTCTCAGATGGTTAGCATTTGATACTATCTAGTAATCCTATTAGTATCAGCCATGCCACTAAAGTGAAGTGTTCAAAACTGTACTATCACCAGACATACACTTTTGGGCACAGTGAGGGAAAGATCAGCAATGCAGACGAATTGTACCAAGCAAGTAGCATTCACACTCTTTTATAAGGAACCATATTTGTACTACGGGGTTGCAGAATATTTAACAAGTATTTTTCAGAACACCACTTCAAATTAATTTTTTTAAAAGGACAAATTCAAACTAGTTTATCTGGAAGAAATTTTCCTCTTTTTGCTTCTAAGAGTATTAAGGTAGGTCGGCCTCAGTGCCTACAGTAACAGTACCCTTCCCAGGAGGCTTTCATAAGAGGTATATCCAGAAGAGTGAGAGGGCTGTGGAGAAGTCACATGTAGAGATGGATGTATTTATGAACAGTGTGTTTGCGGTTTCCTATTCTCACCCCAGTTACCTGGGTAACTGCTGAATGAGATCCGACCAGTAACAGTCATTGGATCAATGATGTTGAAGTCCCAGTGTTTGTATATTCTCAGCGTAGCTGCATATGTGAACCAACTGGAATGAGCAAAATAGATGTTCTCATATCCAGGGAGAACCTAGAAAACAGAAGCAGAACTGTGAGTAACACCTGTAACACTTTCTGCTCTATACCAAGAGAGCTGGAAAAACAATTTGTTACAAATAACCCATTTGATGGATTTTGTCTTCGTTCAAGAAATATCAGACTATCAAGTTTGAATCTGTTGTAATAAGACATGCTGGCCATGAAGCCAGAGAGGGGATGTCTGGGAGGCCAGGCTACCCTCCTCCAGGAATTCTGGAGCAGATAAGGGCCTAGGAAAGGACAGAGGCATGTGCTGGACAGAGAAAGTGATACCCCAGTGACAGATAGGGTCTGGGAAAACCCAAGCTGCTGTTTCTTTAAGGGCTTGGGGTGAGAAACTATGCAGTGTAAAGAGGAACAAGGCTCCATCCCTTCTCTGTCAGTCAACCAGAATAAGTTCTGAGAAGGAGAATGGCATACAACCTGACTCTTCCTTCACTCCCAAGAGAGACATGAGCAGTGGAAACACTGCTTGTCTGCTGACCATTCCCAGCCCAGCGGAGAAAAATCTGAGGAGGTGTGACCTGGCCCCCCAAGTGGGGAAAGAAGGCTGGAAACCATTACCTTAGATAAGCCACCTGGAAGGAAAGGATTTGTGTTATGAAGGTTTGGTTTTGTGTTCTGTTTGAGTTTTTTTAAAACATTTGTTGCCAGCTTGGGTGGAACCAGCTATGGGCAATTTACAGCTGGGGGAAACTGCCCCTGTAGCGGCACCCAGCGAAAGTTGTTCAAAATTAGTTTCTGACATTTCTGGGGATAATCTTTGGTCAGCTGGCTATTTATAAGCAATTAGTAATAATTATTTGAAATTAGTTGGTTAGGGTTTTTTTGACACCTATATCATGATATATCTCAGTTCCCTTAATGCTACTTAGAAATCAGGCTCCCTGCTTGAATATTCATATTAGGAAACACAAAATTTGCTTTCTACAAATATTCTTCAAGATCAACTGAAAATATGCTGTTTTTTGGTGAACGTTCCTCTTGGCGACTGGTGAAATAAAAAGTAGAGAAGACAAAGACACCATAAAAAGTACCATAAAAACAAATTTGTTTAAAAACGTAAATGTATGACAGAACATTCTTTCTAAGTAGTCACTCAGCCCTAATATCCAGTGCTCATCCAGAAACCAGTTATAAGTAAATAATTGACTCTTCTCCAGGTTAAGTTAAGGTTCCCAAGATGGGACATTCCCCACATCAAAAGGAGTCCCATAAATCTTCAGATCTCAACTGGAACCCTGAAAATTCCCCATTTTCCCACTTTCACCTTTGAAGCACCATGTTGTGGCTACCACCACCGAGTTTCCTTCCAAAGGCCAACAACACAACCTTTCTTTTTTTAAAAAAAAAGTGAAAATCAAACCAACAGACTATCTGTTCAGCTAAATGGCACTCCTTCCTCTTTCCTAGAGCACTGTGCACATATCTGTCTTATTCCAACTCCCTACCAGTACATGGAAGAAGACCACCACTAGAAATGAAAAACACCCATTGCCGTAATAGCTTAATCTTCTGGATGATAGTGCAAATCACCAGCTGCACAGCTGGCAACACCATCTTTAACTCCCCAAATTTACACAAAGAGGCTACCTCTAAATCAGATTCAGATATCTCCATCCCACTCCCCAAAAGGCTAAAAATGCTGCCTTGATAGTCTTCCTGATCATTATCAGACCAAGGAACAAGAGACTGGCTCTGGAAAAAATCAAATACTGCCCTTTTCAAAGGTAGCACACACTTTTTAGAGGTAGTAGATCAACCATTCTGTGGTGTTCTGCACACCTTAAAAATCATGGGAACTTCCTATCTGTCTCTCAAACATTACTTTTAGCCATCTTCAGACACTAAACAACCACAATTTAGAAACAAATGAAAGAACAAATACAAGAGTAACAAGATACAAACGTTCCAGAGGGGTAGCCGTGCAACTGACAAAGCCGTGCATCTGACAAAGTGGGTTACAGCCCACGAAAGCTTATGCCCGAAGAAATTTGTTAGTCTTTAACGTGCCACAGGACTTTCATTGTTTTTAAGATACAAAAGCAAGAACTTGAATGATGCGTTAGAAAACATACATGTACAGTACAGTATCAGTTAAAATAAAATGGAATCATGATAGATGTGTCTGTAGTGCCCAGCGTGATGGGGCCCTGATGCCTGATTGAGGTCTCTGCAATATAAATAATAATGAGGGTAATGTCAACATGATAATTATATAAATTTACTCAGGGGCGAGAAGTTATGAGAAATTTTTGTTGCCCTCACCTTAATAAGAGCAGAGCAGTGACCCATGTCCCATTGATATCTCCCAGAGCTTTCAGGGTCACCCTTATATGAACCCATTGCTGAATATGTGAATAATGCAGGAATGAGGTCCAACAAATCTCCAACTGCATTCAGGAAGTGGACATCAAAGACTCTCAGTGGCTGGAAGATAAAGAGACCAGAAAATTATTTTCAGATGGAGAAGTGACAGAGTGAGCAATTTTCGCTGTTAATATCAGTTTGTTTTCCTTTCACCCTCAAAAACAGTCATTAAGTTATTCCTTTTAAATATTTGTTCACATAATGCCTTTGCAATAGCACTATACTGATACTGGAATAGTGCTACAGAGAAAAGGGCAAAGGAAGAAAAGGAGAGGTTAACACATTTTTAAAAACCTGTTATGTCTGTACGGAAAGCCGAGTCAGCAGGTACAGTACTCTTGGTTTTGAAAACTTAGTCAGATGTACCTTTGTCTAAATGCCTTTATTTAAGGACCTAGATGAGCACTCAGGTCTCACAAAGACACAGGGCTTGTCTACATTAGAAAAAAGCCTACAGTAGTTAATGTGCTCTAGCTGCTCTGTACTAACTGTGTAGACATGCCCGTTGATTAGGATGGAGATAAATAGTGTATGGGGAGTTAGGTAAGGTTAGTGTCATCAGGCAAATGTGAAACCAGTTTCTCAGACTGGTGAATAGAGAAAGCCAGTGACCAGGAACTAAACTAAGAACTTTCAGAAATCCCAATTTGGCCTTCGGAGACCAGATTGATCTAATTCACTGCGCATTTGTAACCTATCATTTGGTGCAGTCTCTCCCTTTGCCTCTGCCAGATGTTTAAACAGAAGTCTAATCTTAAGTCTTTTCGGCACCCGGGACCCTATTAGAAAATTCCCTATGGTTGTTAACACCATACTCTAAAGCAGTGGTTTTCAAACTTAGGGTTGGGACCCAGTACTGGGTCGCAGACCCTCAGGCACTGGGTCGTGGCACCCCCTGCTGCCACCCCCAAAAGGCTGGAATGCATTGCTCAAAGATGTCATTGTTGGATCGTGGGCATAAATTATAGTTTTCAGCTGGGTCCTGAGGAAAAAAGTTTGAAAACCACTGCCCTAAACGCATAAGCATGAGTGTAGACAGGCCCTTAGTGCAGATAAGGCTCAATAGGTTAACAGAGTGCTTGTGGCTGGAAAAATAAGCTTGCTTCCCACTACAAATCTATAACCACAAAGGAAAGAAATACAGTGCTTCCATGTAAGCCCTATTCCTAACCATGAAGCTGGCCTCTCTTGAGAGACTGCTGAGGACAAGGGCAAGAAAAAAGAATGATATTCTTTCTATTGCTACTATTTTCACATGGAAGACAAATGGAAAACTGTGTTGCCCACCAGCTACTCAGACCATTCTATCTTTACTGTGGCCATAATCAGCAGAAAGAATGTAATACAAAGCTTTGTGCATATGTGCACAAAGGGGAAGGGGGAAAAAAGCCTTACAAAATTAAAACCTTTGCCAAAACTTCCAACAATAAGCAAGACTTCCCCACAGAGATAAGATCTTATATAGCAAGTGATCCTAATATTGGCTGCGTCTACACTGGTAAATTAAGTCGACTTAAGCCGGGCTTAAGTCGACTTAATGTGCCCTGCGTCTACACTACACTTTGCTTAAGTCGACTTAAGGGAGTAAACTGCTTTAGTCGACTTAAGGGAGTAAACTGATGAGCCATTAAGGATACAATGGTTGTATTCTTTATGTCCTCAATGGCTCATCAGGGATACTCCCTGGGACCATTCTACCTGGAAAATTCCTAAACATTAAGGAGACAATGGTTGTTCACACCCTCCCGTCTAAGACATTTCTTCAGAAGGACACAAGTTAAAGTATGGATATAACATCAAATTCTTAACTTCTAATCAAAATAGAATTCCTAGACATAAACTATATAATCATTCCCAGCAAATTACTACCTTTCTATTGATACCAAACATGACATAGTTCCTATGGATTGTAGAGCATTTATGAGATATCCATAGAAAATAATATCATAAATGCTTCCCTAAATCCAGACAGCAACACACACAGGGCTCTGCTCTGCCAGGGTCCCTGTCCCCCATTGCCCCCTTGTACACAGGGGGTGCTCCCCCCCCCGCCACCGTGGACCTGCCCAAGGTCCCCCTAGCCGCACAAAGTCGACCTAGAGCATCCAGTGTGGACGCTCTAGGTCGACTTTGTAAGTTCCCCTTTAAGTCGACTTTAATTTAAAGTGTAGACACACTAAGTCGACTTAACTAAGTTGACTTAAAGTCGACTTAGTTAAGTCGACTTAGTTAAAGTCGACTTAAAAGTGCAAGTGTAGACATAGCCATTGGCAGTAATTTAGAGGAGGAAGATTGAGACAAACATTAACTTTTATTATACTGCTTTATCCTCTCACAATTATTAGTGAAAGCATATGGCAGGAGAAGTGCAGACAAGGTACCTCAGGTCTATAAACAGTGGGATGACTCAAGTAAAGGAATGTCTTTTAAAAACAACAACTCAGCAGTGTGATCTACCCAGAGAAAGTCCTGGGAGTTCATATTTCAGACAACTTTAGTTTCTTTATTAAATTACACATGAGAAGCAACTTTAATAACTAATCAAGAGTTGGATTGAGAGACTGCAGGGGAGAAGGGCTGAGAGGCTGAATAGAAGGAAGCCCAGGGAGACAGCAGCAAGATGTGAGATGGAGCAGTCTTTGGCTCTTGGTTATAGGGTGGGTCCCTGGGCTGGGACATGATGTAATGTATGGGCCTGGATTCCCCTACCAGCCACTTTATGGTGGTAAGAGGCCAGAGAACAGGAAAGGATGACTTAGAGCCCTGAAAAAGGGATGCAAGAATCACAGAGCCCGGCATTGGAGCTAGAGACCGGATATAAGGACTGGATTTTATTTTGTTGCTGGACTGTCTGTCTGCCTGGAATAGGTGTACGTAACTCATGACCTAGCCCAAGGATCAATGCAGAAAGAGGCTGACCTCCAGGGCAAATACTGGCAGGGGGTGCCAGACAGAACTGCCATGCCTGTCCATGAGGAGCAACTCCTGCACTGAATCGAATCCCTCACACAGTGATCTACTTAACAGGGTCATGGCTTTTGGTAGGTGTACAAGTAAGTGACTGTGAGGGTGCACATGCCATTGCTGATGGGACAAGCACAGTACGTACATGGGAGTTTCGAAAGTGCCCAGGGCTGAACTAACTCTTTCCCCCACTGAGATCAATGGTAAAATTCCAAATGACTTCAATGGGAGCAGAATAGGGCCAATGCCAAAGTAGTTCTGAAAATTCCCCATCTGGCTTTTAAGTCATGACCACCCAGAATGGGAGACAATCATCCGTGAGGGATAAATGGGGGTGGGGAGATGGAGAAAATGGGACACTGCTAGCTACTCTAGGTGTCTGAAGTCTTCTGCTGAACCCACTTGTTCAGTAATTAGCACCTAGTCTTCAGGGTTCTGGGAGAGCCTCAAGACACTGCTCTGATTCCTGTGGCAACTCCTCTGAAGTCCAAAGGATCCTAGGATTGTAAGTAGCTATGTGGGAATTATAGTATGAAAGCTTGTGTCCTCTCGTTTTAGCATCAAGCTTTCTTAACACAATCTCCACAATTCTAGCCTACAAAGAAGCCTGTCTATATTATTCTGAAAGGACACTGTCTCTTTCTCTTTCTGTCACACATACCTTAAAATGAAAGATTAATTTTTTTAAAAATACAGGGCTTCAAAGATCTTTTTTAAAAGTTGCCTTTGGAAATAAAAGAGAAAGGTTTAGTGATCTTCCAGCTTTCATTTTCACAATATTGTTGCTCCTTCGAACTCCCAAGAGTTATTTGCCCACAGACCAATTAAGACTGCAACCTCCCAATCTGAATGTGTGTTTAAAAATTATTCTCAACCCAACTAGCGTTCAAGAGGACAGAGTTGCAAATTTGTATTAGGGAACACTTCTCTGATCCGCACTGAAGATTTGTTCTATCATCCATATCGAACATCTGCTAACATTAATGGGAGCTCTGTACGCTGAATATGTAAGCAGAGACCCTTTTCTTTATGGTCCTTGGGTACGTCCACACTGGAGCCTTAGGTCAACTTAAGGAAGGTTAAGTCGATCCACAGACTCCTGTGTCCACATTGGGCTTTTAATAAGTTGACTTAAGCGCTTCCTTAAGTCGACTTAATAACACCACCTCTTATGGTCGATTTAATGCTTACGTTGACCATATTAAGTCGACTTAAGCCAGTGTGAACAGGGAGTGCCCTTAAGTCGACCTAATTGGCCTCCAGGCCCGGTGCAATGTGGGACAGCTACCCACAACGCACTACTCCTCAGTCGACCTAGCACCTGCCAGTGTGGACGCTGGCAGTCGATAGGAGTTTTCAATGTGGACTCTCTCAGTCAACGTAACAAGGTCGACTTAACAGAGCCTCCAGTGTAGACATACCCTTTAACTCTGAATTCCCCTATCCTTCCCATCTCCCCCTAGAACCACTTAGATACCATCAGCACTCTTACTGTTTGTTTGTGTTGCTTAGCCCATTCTAGGGCTCCCATATACAGCCCATCCAGTTGTGCCATCACGTAGCCAGCATGCCTCCAAAAAGGGTCCTTCTTATTGTTTTTTATTTGTTGTCTGGTCCATTGATCCTGTTTCCTACACAGAAAGAGATTTGGTTTTACAGAGCGCTCTTCATATTCCAAGTGTCCCATAAAGAGCTCTACTTATTATACTTCACATGGTAGTTAGTTAAATAATAGAGTGGATTAACCACGGACAAATGCAGTGGTCATAACGATGCACAGCAATAGCTGCCTCCCACACAGACAGAGCTTAGAATATAAAAACCACTAAATATAACCAGCAGAATATAAAAATCATTAAAAAAAAAAACCAGACCAAATTCTGGCCCCTGCCCTAGCCCCTTTACCTGCGTCTGGCAGCATATAGGAATGTAAAATTACTGGATGCAAATTCCCCAGGTGCTGTCACAGTGCAGGGCTGACACAAGTGGTCCTATGATGCCCCCTCCCATAGGCTCAGGTGTAATGTGTATCCTGGGAACGGAGGGTGGCATGGTCATAGCTCTCAGGGCTGCAGGTTCTCCTTACTGTGCAGCAGCTCAGCAAAGATTGCTGTAAAGCAGATCAATCCCCACAGCAGTCTATAATCTGGACAAAGCACTGATGGAATAAAGCCACGCTCATCCCCATTGACCTCCCCTGGGCTGCACCTGTTGTGTTGAGTCTCTTTGGAGATGGAACATAGAATTTCTCTGCCAAAACATGATTGCCAGGGAGGAAAGGTGGGCTGGAGGTTAGAGGTGGGGTAAGGGAGCACTGGGATTCCTCTGCTTGAACAGATCCAAAAAATGACCTTAATGTTACACTTTATAAGAGAGATCCCTACTTATATGTGCAGCTGTAATAGAATGAGCCATAAGTGCAAGTTCTAGTCTGGGGCCCAGAAGTATCACAGAATCATAGAATCATAGGGTTGGAAGGGACCTCATGAGGTCATCTAGTCCAACCCCCTGTTAAAAAGCAGGACCGCTCCCACTAAATCACCCCAGCAGAACGCATGCTGCCCATGGTGACATAACTTCCTGGCACAAAGATGGGAAAAATGCATAGTTTGTCTGAGGCTCAGATAGGGCTGAGGCTTTGCAGAAGTATATGTAATCAAAGAAAATATAAATTATCTCAACTCATCACCTTAAGGAAATAAATAAGGCAGGTCATAGGTTGAGCCTCCCAATTTAGGGCCTGGTTCTCTTCCGACTTACACCAGTTTTATACCATTGTAACTCCATTGACTCAACAAAGTCATTCCTGATTCAGGTGTAAGTGAGAGATTCCAGCCCTTAGTAACTAACATACAATATATATTACCTTATATAACATACACAAATGTCTATAATGAGAGATATATATGGAAAAATTACAGCTGCCAAGAGACCAGATAGTCCAACGTGTCACTCAGAACACAAGCCTGTCCGTAAAGTAAATGAATACAGGAATTTTGTGAGTTGGTTGGCATTAATTAAATCTGCCTACAGTACTAGTTCAAATGCCTCTTTGAAGGAACAAGTGAGGAACAGCGCATATTCCCTTCTTAATGCATATCTGCAATTCTTATTCTTGTTATGGTACATAATCATAACAGAAGCAGCTGTTACTTCCTTCATATCAAATAAACAAGATCAATGAGCTCTGCTGAAGGACCTGTGGATTTCATCATTCTTTTGTTTCTAAGCCACGAATGCAAGAATCACATTGTTAGTAACTCAATACATACCCCATAAACTTCTGAACTTTGTTTAGAATGGCAGGAGCCTTAATTAGTTCTGGATACAGGTTTGCAGTATGGTCATACATACGCCTGAAAGGATAAGAGTCAAAAGTTATTTTCAGTCATTTTCTCTTCAATTTTTTCAGTACTGGTTTCATGAAGAGTATCAGACAATTTGATAGTCAGCTGTTTCTTTGTCACAGTATTAGCTGTGCATCTCCGGTGCAAGACATACCATGATGCATGTAATAAGAAGAGATTTTTCAGAGTGTAAATGGCACTGCTCAACACCTACTCAAACTGTCTGACAATGGAAAAAAAGACGAGAGGCTGAGATTAAAGAACCCCTGTAATGAAACTTTCAGGTCAACAGCATGTTGAATGTCCTCCCACATTAAATGAAAAGAGTATGACAAAAATAGACCCCATTTGGGATCAAGAAGGCATTCAGGTGGATGCTGATTTGATAGCTTGTGGAAAAACTCAACTGACAGGTAACAGTGTTTTACTTACCAATTAACCAAGTGTTCGTTCCTCAATGGATTAGCTAAATATTTACACAAAAACCATATATTTAGAGAAGGGAAAATGGGTCCTGGACCTGCATGCTTCCAGAGCACCAAAGACTCTCATGGCCTTGCTGTTTTGAGGAAGAGGAATGGATAGGAATTGCCATTTTTGGAGATTTCTAAATGTTGTTATATTTTGCTCTACCTCCATCTGAGCATTGGGACTCCTGGTACTAAGATAGCTTCACTGTACAGGTGATGGGATTTAAAAAAAAAAAAAAAATTGTGTCAAACATGCTTATAGGATTTGAATGCCCAATTCCTATTAAAATTAATGGGACCTGGGCATCCAAATTATCTAGGCAGCTTTCAAAATCTCAACTAAACTTTTAAAGCTTTGCTGGGATCCAGAGTCAGCAGAACTAAGCCACGAATCAGCCTCCTAGCATTGAGAGCAATATATCAGAGCCAAGTGGCAAACCTGGATTGTGTGTGATCATGCAGAGCACTTGTCACCAGGCCAGACTTCTTTCTTTTAAAGCCTGTGACAATCCTAGTCCTTGCACCATGAGGGCATTTCACTCATTGGGTGGAATAGTTTTGGAAGCTCCACAGGCCTTTTACCCAAGTCCTGTCAGAGGGCGAAATACATTCCTGCGCAAAAGGCTGTGCACCACTTATGTCCCATAAGGAGAAGATTCTTATCTCTGCTTTGCTCCCACTGTACCACTCAGATGGCACAAAGGAAGCAGAGACTCTCTATGACTTCCCTTTTGGGGATTCCCCCAGCATGCACAGAACAAGCAGAGTGGTGGGCCCCTTCATGGTCCCACCCTCAGCCCCCAGTGGAGGGGACATGTTAGGGACAGGGACAGGGACTGGCCAGAATGCAATACACTCCAGTCATCTCCAGCTGGCAGATGGTCTCTTGTGGACGATAACCAGCTAATGCAAGTCATAGCAGCTCCCATGTTGCTCTAATAAGTGCTTGGGCCCAGGCAGATAATCAAGGAGTTGTAGCCAGCTCCCCCAACAAGCCCCTCTACCAGCCACGCAATGTAGGGAAGACCTTATACCAATGGCATCTCTAGGCTGCTCTAACTGATGCTGGGACCAAAGGAAGGAAGGAATTCAGGGAGTCAAATGATTTTTTATTTTAAATTGCCCTGTGATATTTAGTTAAATGTCTACGTCCTATGTGCATTATACTCAAATAACCTGATCATCAGATCATGTTAAAGCTTTTCTGTTTTACCTAGAATAAAATGTATAGCCATAAAGACAGCAGACTGAGAATCTCAAGGGAAACTGCAAAGGAGAGTTAAATTGCAAATTACTGCTTTAAAGCCACAAGGAGCATCACTGACGGGATGACAGCTGAGTGAGATCATAGCAGAGTGACATTTGCCAATGATATTTCAAATCTAAAATTTGCTCTCTGGTGCCTATCATGTTCCACTGAAATAAATGAGAAATGTAGGTGCTCAATGCGATGGAATTAGAGCTACTCTGTAATTGGCTGAGCAAGGTGAGGCCTAATACTCATCTGTTTATTTCTCTGTCTGTCACTGAAAGGAAGTACAACTGGGCCCAAACCCAGGCAGGTCTGCAGGGGAAGAACGGCTGATCCAAAGGCTGTGTAACCCAAGACCCAGTCTAAGTGAGAACTGCAGAATTCCACTCTAGAAAAGACAAGAAAAGAGGGCTATTACCTGTGGGGGTGCCCTCAGAGAATGAACTGGGATTTGAGGCGCAGCCAGCCGTGGAACTGTGACACTCAGGGTATGTCTACACTTGCAACTGAGGTTGACTTAAGGACGCTTAAGTCGACCTACAGAACGCCGCATCCACAATAAGCGCTTATTAAGTTGACTTAAGCGCTTCCTTAAGTCAACTTAATAACTTCCGCTCTTTAGGTCAATTTAAGGCTTAAATCGACTTATTAAGTCAACTTAAAGCCAGTGTGAACGGGGAATAGCACTAAGTCGACCTTATTAAGTCGACTTAAGTCAACTTAAAATGTAGACGCTCTGTTAAGACACCTTAACAGAGACTACTTAGCTTAACAAGTGTAGACATATCCTCAATGCCTCTGAAAGTCGAGACATTGATTTAGGTGCCTAACTTCAGGCTTCTGCTTTTGAAAATCTAGGCCAATAATTCTTAGTTCATTTATAAAACAAAGGTTTTTGAAAGAACTCAGAGCCTTTTCTGACCCAAGCAGTAAAAGACTGCATCCCAGTCTGAATAAATTCCTTAATTCTAACTAGTTTTAACAGCTAGTGCCCATCTCCCACCAAATTTGAAATTTGAATTTTGAAAATCCAAAAACAATTATAAAATAAACAGCTTTCCCCTCCCACTTCACAAGGTAATATGTAGTTTTTGGATGCAGTGCTAAAAAAAAGTGTCCTCTCATTTTAATCAGTGTCCAGGATACTAAAATGAACAATAAAACAATCAAATTATTTCCCTTTGAGGGTGGAGGTGTGGTGGGGGACGGTGAAGTGGTGACTCTCCTTTATCTGCAGGTCATTTTGTTTACAACAATTTAAAGAAATTAAGAAAAAAAAGAGCAGGATACATATGTTCTTAGTCAATATGATAATGGATAAAATTTAACAGAAGTGCATCAGGCCCTCTGAGTTTATCATAAAAATTTGTCATAGTTTTCTGAAACACAGGTAAAGAGCACATGCCAGTCTATTTAGATAGTGCTGCTGTAGCCTGATTCCTGACAGCGGAGCAGGTGCTGATGCAAGTAAAGCCTTCAGCATCTTGGAACGGGCTGTTAGGTTTTCCACTTGCTGTTATCAGAAGAGGATAGTATTTAAAAGTGATAGTTAAGATGCATGCAACAAGCATGGTCACAGCTGTATGCCAAAGGAGAGAACAAGGGCATAAAGAGGCTTCTCTCTTATGGGAAAGAATTCATACAATTCTGGCTCTTGAAGAACAGACCTTCCCTATACAGACAGTTAAACATGGCAGGCCGTTAGTTGTGGAAGGAAGAACAGCTTAAGGTGCCCCACTTATTTTCAAATTTCAACATGGAAGATGCATGCGTACGTTCCAAGGGAGAACAACTGTGTTCTGTTAATTGGGATCCTTTCAGCTTTTAAGCAGAGGAAGGAAGGGAAGACAGATGTATGTCTCCATAAGAGCTATTTTTCAAGTCCATACTTTGACGGTGAAATCTCACTACTCCAGCTGTTCAGGAGCTTGTGAACCCACTGTGAAAGTGGATTTGCAGTTTACCAGATTAAAAATGCAGCATGGTCTTGTTTCTGTGGCAGACAAGGGGAAACAAAGCCAACAACTTCTGCACACTAAATCGCTTGCTATGGCTGCTGTGGCTCATTTCCCTGCTAGAGATACTGCTGCTAAAGGGATGGGACCAGCCAGGCTCACTGGTCTTACAGCCCTGCTACACCTGCGTGAATGATAAGGAGGTGAGTAGCTGCTGCTCTGAAGCAGGGGTGCCTTTAGAAAAGCTGTTGTCACCCTCCTCTTTGTCTTTTCAGTTCATTAGTAAGCATATACTTTCAGCTGGAAAAAGCTATTACCTGCAATAGCTTTGCTAGTTTCAGCAGGAAAAATCAATAGTCATGCACTCCAAACAAGGGCTATAACAACACTGCAACTATTGCAATACATATACATTTGAGTAATACCTAAGGTACCTACCAAAAGGAACAAAAAAGCAAAGATATAAATACCACAAAACTTCTCAAATTTAAACCACATGTATAATAATCGTCTAGAGCGTCATCTGAAAATGGCGGACATCTTTAAAGATTTTTTAAGAGGTCTGACAAAAGATTTTCCAGTGTATTGTCTTAATTTAAAAATATCCAGACTTTCTTTTCAGTGAAGTGTTTCTGTTGATCATAACGTGATCCAACTAATAAATATTCTGATGCAACACTAACATCCACCAGATCTATGTGACATTTACATAAACTAATTGAGCTGTGAATTATAACATTCACAACTTCTCAACTCATGCCAAATAATTTAACAGTGGGTTCTATCAATCAAAAGTTGTCTTGATCCTGAGAAATAGCTTGCACTTGAGGAAGCAAATATGCACAAACATTCCCAGATACGCAATCCCCTTTCCCTCTTGCTTAAGGTACATGTCCTATGATGAAAAGTGTTCTGCCATTGCCACCTGGCAGTTCAGTGTGTGTGTTAAAAATGTAGTTCCAATAAAAAAAATGAAAAGCTTTATAAAATATTTCTAAAGTAACTTCTGTAAAACGTCACATTCAAAATACTTGATGATGTAGTACACAACTGCACTGCACTCATTTAGGACGACTTGTTTAACTCTGCCAGGGGAGACTGATTCGTTGCGAAAACCCATTATACCCACAAAATCCCATCATGCATACATATTGTATAAGTAGACAAAATACTAGAGTTTTAAATTAAGTTTTAGCTGGAATTTATTCCTTCAATCACTTGTTTAAAAGTTACAGAATGTTCTGTTCTAGTCTATATAGATTCTTATACTGCACTCACCACCATAGTAGTCAAGCACCTTCCCAAAGTTCACTAAGTAACATGGTCTATGCAGAAGCACTAAATTGGTGCAACTGCACCAGTGCTGTGATGGATTTGGTGAAGAGGATGATGCCAACAGGAGACACTCTTCAGCCAATATAGGACCAGTGTGGACAGCAAGTAGTTTGCTGTAACTTGCATGGCTCAGGGGAATGTCTTTTAAATGCCCCTGAGCAACAGAAGTTGTTAGACTGACTTAAGCGGTAGAGTAGACTTCCCCTAAAATATGTCCTATTTCGTTCTCTCATTCTCCCTGTGTGCAGTGTAGGTGCTTTGTTTTAGAATGATTTAAATATATATTATACATATGCCCAATTATGTTTATGATATGTTGTCTGATAAAAATTAGAGAATTCATCCATTTGTAATCTAGTTGGTGGAATGTGAGACAAGACACCTGGGTTGCATTCCAGTTATTGAATCTTAGACAATCTAACAATCTCTGTGGTTCAATTTCTCATCAGTAAAATAGGGCTAATAGTCATCTATATCTGTTGTGAGATTTTTTTAAATTAAAAAACACTTTGAAATCTTTCGATGAAAGGAGATAAGTATTAATACTGTTGCAAATATTGGAACTGCAACTTACAGTTAATTCATATATGTTGAAAGAGAGCGAGAGAAAAGGGAACCGAAAAAAATAGCTGGTGGTATCAATTAATGAAAGAGTCTACAGAGATACTTACGGAGCTGTGAGATAGCCCTCCAAAAAGCCAGCTGCATACATGAGTTCTTTATTGCCAATGCACTGACTCCCGTAGCCTGCTCTGATCTCCAGAATCCCCCATCCTGTTGATTGTATGGTGTCATTATAAAAGCCATAAGCAGCTCCATTCCTGTCCAATACATCTTTGACCTGGAATGTTTTCTCGGTTTTCATCCAATATACAGTTGCGTATTGGATTTCTGCAAAGAACAAACAAAACAAAAAAACAAGAAGATGGCGGAGAAAGTTAGAATCTTGTATTACATCCCTCCAGCAATAAGAAGTGAGGGAACATCATTTCACCGAGATACCCTCTCTCTCATAGAGAACTAGATGGATCAGACAACTGGAAGTGAAGTTCATGCACCCAACCAACTCTAGATCATTAGTTTCAATCCAGGTGTAATGATCTACAGTAATTATTATCAGATGTTTGTTTGCTGACTTAAGGAACAAACAACTGGACAGAATGGTTAGTTCACCATATCAGACACTTCTATTCACATTCTTAAAGCGGCAAAAAAAATGAAAAGCTACAGAAACCAGGCCACTTGTTCATACCTAGAGATGGTCCCTGAGGAACAGGATTAAGAAAAGATCCTTTGGCTGTCCACATATGGGGACAATCATGTATAGCCATTTCTTGTCTGGTATTTGACCTGTAGACATCTTCGGTTTCCAGGACTGAAATTGTGGCACTTTTCAAAATAATTATACTGACTATTTTAAAAACAAAAAATCCACTCAGTACCAGCTCCATTAAACTTAATACACTTTACACTACAGCAAACTCTCCTACTTCCTTGCCAAAGATAGAAAAATACATTAGCTACACAAACTGTAACTCTGCTAAGGCTAACCCTATAAAGGTAAAGACCATGTGCTACGTCATTCACAGAAAACTACATCCACAGTTTTTTCAGTGCATAGCATCAGCCACAGAGGAGTCTTGATATAGAAAAGAAAATGCTCCCATGCCTGATCCAGAGGAAATCCTACAGAGAGAGACTGAAAACAATTTACAGTGTGCCATGAGCATGAACTTTGGTTTCCAGTTGAGTTCAAAAGATTGCAAAGATTTTTTTAAAATAGCTCTCTCGTGTAACTAATAGATGCTTTGTACCTAAAATCAAGGCAGATAAACCCAAGCTTTATGATACTGGTTCCCTAGATCTTGAGATTTCATCTTGCTTTTCAACATAATCATGAAAAAAACACAAGTTGATTTCCTTTAGTATTTTGAAAATCACATTAATTAAAACAGCAATCTTACTTAAAACAGCAATACACTTAAGTTCAGCTGATGGTCTCACCAAATTTCAACTCCATGTGTACTCTTTTCTTGTATACAAATATATGGCTATTTCTCAGTACAATATCCAGAGGGCTAGCCGTGTTCGTCTGTGTACAGCAAAAACGAGAGCCCTGTGGCACTTTAAAGACTAACAAATTTCTTCGGGCATAAGTTTTTGTGGGCTCCAGCCCACGTCATGCATGAAGTGGAAACTACAGTGGAGAGGTGTATATACACATGCCAAGGTGAAGGAAGGCAAGTGTTAGCAAAGTCAGTTCAGTTAGGATAGATGAGGCCCATTCACATCAGTTGCTTAGAAGGTGAGAATGTGTGAACAGGGGCTATGTCTACACTTGCACTTTTAAGTTGACTTTAACTAAGTGGCACTAACACGGTGGCGGGGGGGTGCCCCCTGTGTGCAATGAGGCTAAGGGGGACAGGGACCCTGGCAGGGCAGAGCCCTGTGTGTGATACTGTCTGGATTTAGGGAAGCATTTATGATATTATTTTCTATTCATATATCCTAAATGCTATAATCCATAGGAGCTATGTCATGTTTGGTATCAATAGAAAGGTGGTAATTTGCTGGGAATGATTATATAGTTTATGTCTAGGAATTCTATTTGGATTAGAAGTTAGGAATTTGATGTTATATCCATACTTTAACTTGTGTCATTCTGGAGGAATGCCTTAGACAGGGGGGTGTGAACAACCATTGTCTCCTTAATGTTTAGGAATTTTCCAGGTAGAATGGTCCCAGGGAGTATCATGATGAGCCATTAAGGAGATAAAGAATACAACCATTGTGTCCTCAATGGCTCATCAGTTTACTCCCTGGGACCATATCACCTGGCAGATTCCTTAACATTAAGGAGACAATGGTTGTTCACACCCTCCCATTTTAGGCATTCCTCCAGAATGACACAAGTTAAAGTATGGATATAACATCAAATTCCTAACTTCTAATCCAAATAGAATTCCTAGACATAAACTGTATAATCATTCCCAGCAAATGACTACCTTTCTATTGATACCAAACATGACATAGTTCCTATGCATTATAGCATTTATGAGATATCCATAGAAAATAATATCATAAATGCTTCCCTAAATCCAGACAGTGTCACACCCTGCCCACATGCCCTGCCCTTTGGGGGGCATGCCAGGCTCCCCCTGTGCCCCCCCCCGACAGGGTGGGCATTGGTGTAGTCCTGGGGTAGCCCTAAGTCGACTTAGGGCTACCCCAGGGCTACACTGGCTTAATTTGACTTTAAAAAGTCGAATTAAGCCTTAGGTCGAGTAGAAAGGTTGTTTAATAAAGTCGACTTAATTTTCATTAAGTCAACTTTATTTTGCTTAAGTCGACTTAAGCAAGCTGCTTAAGTCGACTTAAGCAAAGTGTAGAGTAGACACAGGGCAAATTAAGTCGACTTAAGCCAAGCTTAAATTGACTTAATTTACCAGTGTTGATGCAGCCAGGGACAGTTACGTTTTGTAATGTGTTAACAATTCCAAGTCCCTATTCAGTCCCCGTCTGATTGTGTCAAGTTTGCCAATCAGTTCCAGCTCTGCAGTTTCACACTGAAGTCTGCTTTTGAAGTTTTTCTGTTGGAGTATGGCAACTTTCAAGTCTGCTATTGAGTGTCCAGGGAGATTAAAGTGTTCTCCTACTGGTTTATGGATGTTGCCATTTCTGATGTCCAATTTGTGTCCATTTATTCTCTGGCGTAAGGACAGTCTGGTCTGGCCAATGTACATGGCAGAGGGGAATTGCTGGCACATGATGGCATATACCATATTAGTGGATGTGCACGTGAATGAGCTCCTGCTGGTATGGCTGATGTGGTTGGGACCTGTGATGGTATCACTGGAGTCAATGTGCGGGCAGAGTTGGCAACAGGGTTTGTTGCAGGGACAGGTTCCTGGATTAGTGTTCTTGCTGTATGGTGTTCAGTTGCTGGTGAGTATTTGCTTCAGCTTGGGGGGCTGTCTGTAAGCAATGATAGGTTTGCCTCCCAAGGCTTGAGAGAGTGGATAGGTTGTAGATCTTTGTTGATGTGCTGGAGGGATTTTAGCTGGGGGCTGTAGCTGATGGCCAGTGGTGTTCTGTTGTTTTCTTTGTTGGGTCTGTCCTGTAGTAGGTGACTCCTGGGTACCCATCTGGCTCTGTCGATCTGTTTTTTCACTTCCCCAGGTGGGTATTGTAGTTTTAGGAATGTTTGGTAGAGATCTTGTAGGTGTTTGTCTCTGTTAGAGGGATCGGAGCAGATCCGGTTGTATCTTAAGGCTTGGCTGTTGACAGTGGATCATGTAATGTGTCCAGGGTGGAAGCTGGAGGCATGTAGGTACGTATTGCAGTCAGTTGGTTTTCGGTATAGGGTGGTGTTAATGTGTCCATCCCTTTTTCATACTGTAGTGTCCAAGAAGTGGATTTCTTGTGTGGACTGGTCCAGGCTGAGGTTGATGGTGGGGTGGAAATAGTTGAAATCCCAATGGAATTGTTCAAGGAACTCTTTCCCGTGGGTCCAGATAATGAAAATGTTGTTAATGTAATGTAGGTAAAGAGAAGCATTTCGGACAAGACTTGAGGAAGCAATGTTCTAGGTCAGCCATAAAGATGTTGGCATACTGTGGGGCCATGCGGGTACCCATAGCTGTGCCCCTGATTTGAAGGTATAGCTCCTCTCCAAATCTGAAGTAGTTGTGCATCAGGACAAAGTCACAAAGTTCAGCTACCAGGTGTGCCGTGTCATGACCAAGAAAACTGTCTCTGATGGCTTGTAGTCCATCTTTGGGTGGAATGTTGGTGTAGAAGGCTTCTACATCCATAGTGGCTAGGATGGTGTTTTCTGGGAGATCACCGATGAACTGTAGTTTTCTCAGGAAGTCAGTGGTATCACGAAGATAGCTAGGAGCACTGTTGGCGTAGGACCTGAGGAGAGAGTCCATATAGCCTGACAATCCTGTTGTGAGAGTGCCAATGCCCGAGATGATGGGGCATCCAGGATTCCTGGGTTTGTGGATCACCAACCTATTCATGATGACTACAGCACCTCCTTTGTCAGCCTCTTTGATTATAATGTCAGAGTTGTTTTTGAGGCTGTGGATGGCATTGTGTTCTGCACGGCTGAGGTTATGGGGCAACTGATGCTCCTTGTCTACAATCTCAGTTTGTGCACACTGGCGGAAACACACCACGTAAAAGTCCAGTCTGTTGTTTTGGCTGTCAGGAGGAGTCCATGCAGAATTCTTCTTCTTGTGGCGTTGGAAGGAAGGTATCTGTGGGTTAGTGTGTTGTTCAGTGGTGTAGTAGAAATATTCCTTGAGACAGAGACGGCAAAAGTAGGCTTTCAAGTCACCGCAAAACTGTATCATGTGCATGAGGGTGGTGAGGCAGAAAGAGAGTCCCTGAGACAAGACCAACTCTTCTGCTGTACAATTTTTTCTGCAGTACAGTTTTTTCAAGTCACAAAACTGAAAGAAGGATGATTGTTATATATAGCTTCCCACAAATCTTATACAATCAATGCATCTTCCTGCTGATGAAGATGTGTTAAGTCACTTACAGACTGGATTATTCTAACTCACTGGATCACAGGCTGAAGATGAAAGCAGCACAGAAACTCAACTGTACAGAATACAGGAAAAGTTGGCAAGACCCAGGGCTGGATTAAGACATGCTGAGGCCCTAAACTATGTCAAGATTCAGAGGCCCCAAACCATAAAAAATAAAGAGAAAAAAGTGTATTACATTATAACAGAAAGGGTAATGAAAAAATAAATGATAGTGGTATATGGAGGGGTGGAGGTGGGAAAGTGGCGAGGAAGGGATTAGCAAAGATGATGCTTGGTGTGGAATGGGGATTTAGAATGTGTTGGTAGGCTCACTCCCATTGTCTCCTCTTGAGGTATGAGGTGACGTTGGGCAACCCTGTGCATGATGTGAGTAGTCCAGCAGTCCTGGAAGGGAAGTTGATGGGATTGGATGTGGATCGGGATGGGGAGGTCAGGATTCAGAATTTTCCTGGTGGATTTGATATGAAAGGTTATTTAAGCCAAAGCAATTTCAATTATGATAAATCCTGTTAGTAATCTCCAACATATTTAGAGGCCCCTCATAATGTGAGGCCCTAAGCCAGTGGTTTTCAAACTTTTTTGCTTGGGACCCAGTTGAAAAAAATCATTTATGCCCGCAACCCAACAATTACATCTTAGAGCAATGCATTCCAGTCTTTTGGCAGAGGTAGCAGGGGGCTCCGCGACCCAGTGCCTGAGGGTTGTGACCCAGTACTGGGTCCCAACCCTAAATTTGAAAACCACTGCCCTAAGTCGTGGCTTACGTGGCTTGTGTCTAAATCCAGCACAGGCATGATCACATCATAGCACCGTTCCATCACCAGTCCCTATTCACTTATTCTCCCATTCAAAATCATGGTTTTCAACTGTTTTTTTCAAAAGTGCTGAGTTAGCCTAATTCTGCTCCAGTTGGAAGTCAAGAGCAAAAGACCAGTGTGAAGTACTGCTGAAAATCCCAACCTTTATCTTTCAATCCTCAACAATGTGAGATCTGGTTACATCAGATCTCCATTCACAACCCATCAAGACACCTGCATAGTACCGCAAACATCAAAAGTTCAAAAATCAGGAGTCAG
Organism: Pelusios castaneus; assembly: GCA_007922175.1. Lineage (NCBI taxonomy): Eukaryota > Metazoa > Chordata > Testudines > Pelomedusidae > Pelusios > Pelusios castaneus. The sequence goes on from ML685814.1 coordinate 9,461,102, forward strand.
AACCCGCAAAATTATGAGGTTTACCACAAATTATAAGGGTGTTTAAAAAAATGATTACTGAGCTGTCTTCTGACTTTAACTTCCCTATCCAACTCCAATGTGTGTGACAATTCACAGTCACTCCCAACCCCAAAACAACGTATCTGTGACAAATCCCCAGCCTTCACACCTACCCCAGTCCCACATCAACTCCACACACTCAGCCACACAACAATTCTGCATACTTCTTGCCTGCCAGCCCCAAATGTGCCCCTTGCTCCCTACACACTTCTGCTCTTCCTCTGGAGGGTCTTCACCCCCATCAAACTTAGTTGGAGGAAAAACTCAAGGGAGACACACATTAACATGCTCAAGCATGCCTGGGAGGACGGGCAGCTCCAATGGACCTGCACAATCAAGTCCCCAGGCCTACTCAGTTCCAGAAGATCGTCACAAACATCCCTCTTCCAGATATGGGGAAAGGGATGCTCCAAGAGGGCCCACCTCTCCTCCATCCCAGGCCTGGTATGGCAGCATTATTGAGGAGGAAAGGGGAGGAAAGCAGATCAGAGAAAAGATGGACACATTTTTCATAGGAAGGGATATAAAAGGAGGGAGCCGGGCTGCCCTGAGATGCTGGATAATTTTTTGTTTTCTCCTTCTCTTCCTCTTTTGAGAAAATGGTATTGGCTGCTCTCTTCCAAAACCTTCTTGGATCCTGGGGAGAGAAGAAGAGCTCTGCAAGTTTCTTACAGCAGTTGTATAAACAAACTAACTTCTCAAGAAGTGAGGACACGGGGAAGGCAGGCTATCAGAGGGCTTTTCTCCAAACAACCTGTAAAAAATCACTTGAAGATAGAGCTTCTCACCTCATAGGTAAGATTGGCACAGGAACGGCCAAAATTGTGGTCCTCATGAGAAATATACGAGTGTGTAACACAGCCTGCATTCCCCTAAGACAATATAGCTAATGACGCCAAGGATAAAATTTGCAAGAGCTAAAGACAATGCATTTTTGTCAAAGAGCCTTATTCTAGAAGAGATAAGACTAAGCCCAAGGCTGACTTTTCAAAACAAAATACATGACTCACCTTTGTGCCAAAGGTTTCCTGAAAGAACTGAAGGCAAGGAATTACAACAGAGGAGAGAAAAATAAAGGAAACACACTAAGTAAACATGCCAAGCAGAGAGGTGAATACAACATGGCCAACACTCGGACTGTTACCATATTAAGCCTGTGTACTATGACCACTAGCACCATAAAAATAACTGATATGATTATCAGCACAATATCTAATGTTTTTCTGAGGCAGTAGACAATGGCATTCATGATTAAATACCTAGCTTGATTTCAAATAAAATGCACCCATTTTGCTCAGTAACTTAAAATATTCTGCTGAGTGATTTTTTCCCCACCAAAAACTATTATGTTTTTTAATTTAAAAAAAATCTAGTTTTCTAAGTTGCTAGCCTCTTACTCAAGCACCTCTGATATTGTGTTAAATCAATTGCTTTAAGACAGTTTTGATCCTTTTTATTTCAGCACTTACTACTGTAAAAGCTTATCCCTTTACCTTTGACTAGCCTAGTGTTCAGTGAGGCAGAGCAATAACTGTTTCTCACCATGTCAGTGTTCATAATACTCAGCTACATATGTGGTACAGCTCTTCTGAATCGGAATTTAAAGTCCAGCTCTGATTTATTATTTACCCATGAATTAAATTTCTCTTTTTCAAAACAGTGTTTTAGGAGAGGTGTGGCTATTGGTACTTTGATTGCAACACCTAATAAATATAATATATATTTGAGAAGGGAGCCACTACTCTAGTGCTCCCTTTCAACTAGCTGTTTGGGGCTAAGTTTAAAAGGTGTTGCTTACCTAGTGTGGATAGAGGCTATTTAAAGAGTGCATTGAGACACGAAAGGCTTTGATATTTCTTCACACATATATCGCAGAGAAAAAAGGTTAAACCTCTTCAGCTATCATCTAGTAATGCATAATGTTCCTGTAGTGCTCTTGATTTAGAAGGAACTGAAATCTCTTTGTCATGTAAGACTCACCCGCGCTGAACGACCACGAAAACAAGAGCTCATTTCATCAGGCTGGTAAGGAGATGCTGAAAAGAGTAACAAAGTCCCTGCTTGCTGAGTTCACAAAACTGACCATGTGGGAGGGAAGGGTAAGGAAGGGGGAAAGAACAAGAATCAATAAACAGGAGCACAAGCCATAGGCTCCTGAAAACAGATGCTACAAGGTCCATTACAAAGCAGCACTAGCATCTTCATCACTAAGGTAGTAGAAGCTAGCTTTCAATTACAAGTCTGACTTCCAGCTTGCTCCCCAAAACACATCTTACTCAAAGAAGCTAATACCCTGAATGTTACAACCCAGAACAATTTTATCCAGAGATGAGAAATTTCTCAAGACTTTTTTGACTCAACATAGCTCCAAAAGGACTTGTTCTACACACTCCAAATGACTTTTTTTTTTTTTTGGCTTTGCTGAAGAGTGGAATCTTTCAGTGTTTGGAGGTTTTTTGTAGGATGGAGGAGAGGAAGAGTTAGTGGAGGATTTGTTAAGATTTGTAACGTAAAGAGCTTGTAATGGGGTGTATACATTGTACACTTCAGTAGGTAGAAAAGCTGTTATAAGGGTTTATAAAAGCAGAGATACAGAGAGGAGGAAGTGAAAAACTGGGAAAGGGTTTATGAGAGGAAGAGCAAGTTAAGAAATGGGAAGCAACCCAGAGGAACTAGGGAAGTTGAATTAATCCTTTGGTGTAAAAACAATAATTAATAAGTTATGGACTTGGCTGTTCAGGGGTGGGGGTGTTCTCCTACTTCAAGCATCCTAACCATTTGTTGTTTTGCCTTTTTAAAAAACAAACAAACAAACAATGTTAAGATAAAACCTGGTGCTCGCTCCCTGCCAGTTAGACTAAAGTGGAGAAATAGTCTGTGTAAAAGTGCTTTAAAATAGCAAGATGAATAATTTCGTTTTACGTCCTCCCTTCTTGTTACCCTTGATTCCATTCTGGCCCACACTGATACACAGCTGAATTCATGGTTCTATTGTAGCAGGCTTCCAATTTATTTTTAAGTTTATAAGTGTAATCTGATTTCCTTCTGACTCCATGGTTTCCTGAGTCTAAACTAAGCAATGCGTGGATATGGTTGTTGAGGGCAGAAGACCACAGGGAAACAGGAAAGGGTAGGATCTGTGGGAGCCATGGAGGGCTGTGCTTCCTGGTCTCAAAATGGGAGCAAGGGCCAAGGAGGGAGACAAGAGGCTTTGTGAAGAACTGCTTTGAACCATGGATGAAAAGAGCTAATTAATTGCTAAACCTTATTTTCAAGGGGAGAAGGTATTCATGTGTGTGTGGGCACGTGTATAGATTAGAACCAGGGAGCCTAAAAGAGCGACATCAAAAGTAGACATGGAATGGGTCTTTTAACGACATTTAAAAACTAGACACTAACATTTTATAAATATAAAATGTTTAAATACAGAAAGTTTTTGGCGTGAATAAGATCTATACTGGCGGTGAAATTCAGTGGCCGTCAATGGGACTTACACAAGCTACACTGAGTAGCTTGCATAATTCCCACTGACTTCCTAACTCCCCTTCAACATAGTGTCTTCACTGTGCTGCGCCAACGGGAAATGTGTTCCTATCGAAGCAGCACTGCATCACTTGAGAAGATGGTTTTATTAAGTTGATTTCCAAATTGACTTAGCGGATCTTAATTGATGGCTAAGAGGACCTGGGAAGACTGATCTGGTAACATGGTCAGAAAGATTCTCCTCCTCTGTTCTGTCATCCACTACTCTCACATCCCAAGTGGGTGTAATTCTCTTCACCCTGTCCCCAGCTCACCCCTCCTCTTTCTCAGCTTTACTACAATCTACAGAAGAGGAAACAAGCATTGATGTGGTCACAAGAACTGCCAGAAAAGGGCTCTCCTTTCACAGACCAGATAAGCCAACCGAATATAAACTTCTGCTTTTTGTTTTCTATGATTCTTTTAAAAAAAATTAAAATAAAATAAAAAAATCAAGGAAATCGTCAGCAAAAATCTTCATTCAAAAAAAGTTAAGTTTGTTTCAGTAGAGTCCAGCTAATGTCCAAAAATAATAATATACTTTTAAAAAAATTCAAACACTACTGCTAGAGTATGGAGAAGTACATTTAAGGGTCCATTCAGTCATTCATAGCTCACTCCACCTGGCTTGCATTCAAACTATTCACCCTTAACTCTGACCTTGTAACACTTCTAAACACATAAAATTGCAAACTTGTAAGACCTATGCTCATCCATAAAATACACCACAATGTAATCTAAACTCTTTCAACAAATAGACCTTCCAATTCTTCAACACTACTAGCATTTCACTCTGTAAGAAAAGACACAGACATACGGTATTGGAGCTTGTGATTATAGCTCTTCTGAAGCCTTTGTCGCATTAATAAATTTCTATAAAATCAACAGTGTACACAGCGCTTGGGAAAACTTACCAGGGAGACCTGGATCTTTCCCAGATGAGAAACATCAAATTGTGCAGAGTTTATAGTGTCTTAAAATAAATAAAAAAATAAAATGTCTACCCTTTATATTTGCAAAGATAACCTTAGAAATAGGAACCAAGTGTAAGTGATCAAATAATTTCAGTGCCACAGCTGCTCATAGATTTGCTAGACTGCAGGAAAGTGAAAGCTGACCAGTCTTGTCAGTCTCCACTGTAGTCCACAGGTTCTGAATAAGAGAAGTGACACTGATAATAATTGGGTCAGTTTCTGTTCTGCTGCTGCTTGGGAAGGTTTGAATAGCAACTAGAGGCAAACACAGCAGCTAGTCACTGAGGATGAGTCAAAAACAACCTGGGGACAGGATTAGTTTGTGGAGACACACCCTACCACACCCTACAGCAGGCAAGACACTATGGGGGTGGGAATAAATGAAAAAAAAATACACCTCCTCCCTTCCAGCAGCCATTGAGGATTGGGCATGGGATTTCAAATTTAGCAGCTGGCTGGAGGCTGATATGAAAGATATTCCCCAAGAGAAGAACCAATGACAGCGATCTAGTACAGCGGCTCTCAGCCACTCTATGGGGACACATTACTGTGTCACCACACAGCAATGTGTCGCGAAGAGCTAGTGGGGAGGGGCTGGATTCAGTCTCGGGGGAATGGGCTGGCATGTCCTGTAGGGTCGCGCACACTGCCAAGTGTGTTGTGACCCACAAAAGGTTGAGAACCACTGCTCTAGTAATAATCCCAGAACCCTCCTTTTCCCCAAAAGCTAGTGTAACCCATATGCCTAAAAAGGGTTATCTCTTTAAGAGACCCGCTGAGGATGGGTTACTGTTGCTGGGCAGATTAGCTACCCACAACTAGAAACTTCTAGAAGCAGGGAGTGGTAACATTTTTGAGCATGGATGCCCTGCTGGTGTGATGTGGTGTGGTCAGTCAGATCACAGGAGAGCAGCAGTCTGGGCAGACAGCAGGCAGGAGCTGCTTTGAGAAGAGCCCATGTCCTCAGTTTTCAGGAGAGAAGCTGAGCCAGGAGTGAACAAGATGTTTTCTCCCTCTAATGGAGTCATCTGCAACATATTTTGCAGACATGCATATGGGACTGAGGGCTGGTTGCAAAGGACAAGGAAAAGCCTGCATGGAATGCTACAGAAGATTCCTGCAAAGAAAGAAGAGGACAGCTATTTCTTGCCACTCAAGCCTCTACATTCAAACAAAGACTGTAGCTGAGAGTTGGGTGAACTCCACCTGGACTTTGGGACTCTTGCGTATCTTTCATGCGGGGAGTTTCTGTAGGGATTGTTCTTGGTTAGTTGTTTTGTTTTCTTAGGATAAGGTTTAATTAGTTAGTAGTTATTAAAGTTCATTGCTAGGTTTTTTTGGTAGTAGTATTTTAATATGGGGTGGTAACTCTGAGCAATCTTTGCTGTGAGTCCCATACAGACTGGATCCTGGGTCTCCAGCTGCTTTCTCCATAGGGATTGGGATTGATTTCTGTGAGGCACTGGAGAAGGGCAATTAAATGAATTTTAGCCCACCCGAAGGTTCCACTAGCAGGTAACTGCCTTTCACCTAAATGATATACAGTGGAAGTCATCACCCATCTTTGTATTGGTCTGTGTCTGATAGATGGTGGTCCTGTGTTATCAGGTTCTAGTAAAATTTCCAAGCCCTATGTCTATATGGCTGTGTCTACACTCGTAAATTAGGTCGACTTAAGCTTGCTTAAGTCGACTTAATTTACTCTGTGTCTACACTACAGTTTCCTTAAGTCGACTTAATGAAAATTAAGTCGACTTTATTAAACCTGCTTTTTACTCGACCTAAGGCTTAAGTCGACTTTTTAAAGTCGAATTAAGCCAGTGTAGCCCTGGGGTAGCCCTAAGTCGACTTAGGGCTACCCCAGAGCTACACCAATGCCTTCCCTGCCAGGGGGGGAGGCCCAGGGGGAGCCTGGCATGCCCCACAAAGGGCAGGGCAGAGCCCTGTGTGATGCTGTCTGGATTTAGGGAAGCATTTATGATATTATTTTCTATTCATATATCATAAAGGCTATAATCCATAGGAACTTTGTCATGTTTGATATCAATAGAAAGGTAGTAATTTGCTGGGAATGATTATATAGTTTATGTCTAGGAATTCTATTTGGATTAGAAGTTAGTTTAGTTAGGAATTTGGTGTTCTATCTATACTTTAACTTGTGTGATTTTATGGAAATGTCTGAGAGAGGTGGGTGTGTCAAACCATTGTGTCCTTAATGTTAAGGAATGTGCCAGGTGATATGGGCCCAGGAAGTGACCTGATGAGCCATTAAAGACATAAGGAATACAACCATTGTGTCCTTAATGGCTCAACAGTTTACTCCCTGGGCCCATTGTAGCTGGAAAATTCCTAAACATTAAGGACACAATGGTTTGACACACCCGCCTCTCTCAGACATTTCCATAAAATCACACAAGTTAAAGCTGCTTAAGTCGACTTAAGGAAACTGTAGTGTAGACGCAGGGTAAATTAAATCGACTTGAGCAAGCTTAAGTCGACTTAATTGACCAGTGTAGATGCAGCCAGTGAGAGGGAAAGATTAACGGGATATGTTAAAAATGAGTCTTCTCTTTTATTCGGTGGTATAGAAAAAAGTAGAGATATACAATACAAGGTAGACAGAGCACATAATGAAGAGAAATAAAGAGAGAATGAATAGAAGGAGAATGAAGGAAAAGAAGAGACAGGTACTGAGGATGATATCCAGAAAAAAAAGTCACAATCTAGTACAAGAAATTAGAGTAAATAGAGAAAAAGTCAAGAAAGCAAGAGATTTAATAAGTAGAACAGGTCAAACAGTATTCAGTAAATGTTATTTTAGAAATGTAATTAATATTCATCAAATAAGATAGACTTTATTCCCCAGCATTCAACCAACTCCACAACTAGTCAAATACCATTTGGCACCTCTTATAATACCAATAAAATTCTTCAAGTGTTGCTTAATTACTATTTTTTTCTTGCTGCTCAGCCAGTCGTAGATTAGATTTACATATTTTTAAAAGCTTATTAAGTGATGGACCTTATCTTAAACCTAGACACACTAAAAAACTGATTTATTCTTTAAAATTGCAAGGGGAACGACAGCACCAGTATAGTTTGCCCTCCTTTGAAGTCTACAGGGTAGTGACTAGGTGTTAGGTGTATTCTTCAGCTGTTTTGAATATGCTAAACAGCATATTTTAATTACAAAAAGAATCCACAATTAAGTTGGCTAGCAGTATAAATTAGGTGTGGTAATACAAAGTTAAGAATTATTGTACAATACAATACTTATTTCCATAAAAATTATTTCTCCTTAATTTGGCAACCACGAATGCAGAACTTGTACAAATTTATACCTCTTTCATTTTCAGGTCATAAACACATTGCTTAATAGTTAAATGTCAAGGTTACTATTTCCGTTCAACCACAGTGAGGAACTTACAGTGTCTTTTCAGTTTTTTTATTTGTATTTTGATACTGTTTATACTGTCTGCCTAGCAAGATTTCAGAAATCCCCTCCCCAAGAAATACAAAGTTTACACTACTTCAAAGTACATTTAAGATTGAAAAATATATCAAATGTTAAATCTTTAGTACTAGTTTATGCATTTCCTTATACTACACCTGTATTAGACAATAAATCTAGTCCTTTCCAATTTAAGAAACACGTTTAAGCACAGTGCTGTCTATTTTTGAATATGCACTACTTGAGTTTTCCTTCTTCCAATAGGAAGACTTAACTACTAGCCCAAACTCGTGTTTATGACTTTCATGCCATCAGGTCAAAGCAAGATATTTCATCTCACCAGACTTGACATTATTTGAAGCTAGTTACTTGATATGTGAAAATGGTGGGAAGGTGTGAGGGGGAAGCATTCAAACACAACGTAAATTATGTATTGCATTGGAATCTTTCATGCATGATTTTCACAAATATACATACAAACATAGAATGTGGAGCCAAGAGTACCCAGGCGATGGCTTGACCACTTTTTTTAGCCAGGCCAAACCAAAGTGATACTGTGACCCCATACACCAGGCCTCAAGGCCACTCACTCAAATTTGGAGGGAGAGTCAAGCACTTGAGGAGCAGGAGAATGCCTAAAATTTGGAGGGGGCGGGGTTAGGGGGTCTTGGCCCAGGGTAGTCAGGGGCTCGAGATAGGAGAAAGGGCGGGGACACACACACTTTAAATGGCTCTCCACAGCCCCCGCATACAATTTAAGTTAAGTTTGTATGAAAGTTTGTCAAAAATAAATTTTGGGCCCAAAGGCTAGGTAACCCAAAAAAGGAACAAAAACAATACAAAGTCAGTTACCGTATATACCCGAGTATAAGCCGACCCGAATATAAGCCGAGGCACCTAATTTCACCTACAAAAACTGAAAAAACTTATTGACTCGAGTATAAGCCTAGTTACTAGAAATGCAGCAGCTACTGGTAAGTTTCAATAATCAAGATACCGTAAATACCAATAAAATTACATTAATTAAATTAAGGCATCAGTGGGTTAAATGTTTTTGAATATTTATTTCAAAGAAAAACAGTGGAGAGGAGGGTCAACAAAAACAATATAGAGGGAAGGGAGGCACTGCAGGTAGTGGGGGCTGAGTTTAGGGGGTGGGGATGGGGCACAAATGGAGGGCTGTGGGGGCAGGATGTGGTTGTGAGCCGGGGGGTGGCAGGATGGGGGAATGTGAGGGGGCAGTGCAGGGTGTGGGTGTTACGGTGTGGTGTGTAGATTGTGGAGGGTGAGGTGTGCGCTGGGTGCTGGGGTTAGGCGGGATGGGGATCCATAGGATGGGGTATGAGTGGGCGGGGGCAGGGGTTGGTGCTATAGTGTGGGGCCAGTGAAGGGTGCATTTGTCAATACCTTTTGCTCTGGCTGCTGGGTTGAGCTATGTTCCATTTCGAAGCAACCCTATCTCAGTGCCAGAGGGGGGGGTCCCTTTCTCCCTCTAGAGCAGTGGTTCTCAACCTGTGGGTCGGGACCCCTTTGGGGGTCGAACGACCCTTTCACAGGGGTCGCCTAAGACCATCGGAAAACACATATATAAATACACATATATAAATAATTTTATGGTTGGGGGTCACCACAACATGAGAAACTGTATTAAAGGGTCGCGGCATTAGGAAGGTTGAGAACCACTGCTCTAGAGCATTCGGCAGCAGCAAAGACGGGCGGCGTGGGGCAGGCAGACCCGCGCTCCTGACCCGAGCCTGAGCCTGCCTGTCCCACCCTGAGGGCGGGGAGGGCCAGCCCAGAGCCCGGGCGCAGGCCAGGTCTGCCGCGGCAAAGCCGCAGCCCCGGGGGTACCGTATAGACCCGAGTATAAGCCGAGGACGACTTTTTCAGCACATTTTGGGTGCTGAAAAACTCGGCTTATACTCGAGTATATACGGTAGGTACCATAGCTAATCACAGATCTTAAATTACTTCTTTTAAATACAGAATAATCAGTTGAATACACCATATAAACAGCACCTGAATTGTGGGGTGAAATTTATTCAAACTACATCAAACCATATTGAATAGTGAATCAGTTAATAAAAATCCATGCTTTATTTAGACAAGTCCGGGAGGGGGTGGGTGGGTTGGTTTTTTTAAAAAAGGCCTGTATTTACTGTAAAAACTGTTCAACAATAATTCAACCAGCTCTATAGCTACTTGACAATTCTGCAATCACTCTTTCACTTCAATACAAAAAGGTTGAGTCAGTCAGACATTGGCTATAACACTTTCTCTATATCTCAAGTTTCTTTTTGAATTTCTGTACCTTTCTATTGACTCTCTCCTGATGCTCCTCGGCATGGACTATTGACTCATAGCAAAGACCACTTCACTGTGGCTGTGGTCTGTGCTGGTGTATGTGGCCCATCCAGGCCAGACCTACACTGTCTATACCATTTTTAACAACCTCTAATTGGCCCAGGACCCCCTTGTGCTGGGGTGCCATGGGAGGGTGCTCCCCACCCGCACCTCACCCCAACCGTCTTTTCATCAGGCCCCTGCCCTGCAAGCCCCCCGGCCACTCCCTCCACATGCATTGGGCCTGCAAGACTTGTAGCCAGTTTCCAAACCACACCAAGGACACATCTGTACACACTTGTGCTCCATGCTCTCCGTTTCCTCACCCTCATAACCCACACTGACACCAAGTGGTAGGATGTTTTGCCATCTGCTGAGGGTGAGGAAACCCAGTGGGCCAGCCTCTATTTTATCCTGGTTCTATAGCCTGCCAGGGATATCAGCTGGTGTCTGCTTCATGGAGCCGTAAGCATGGACGGGTACTGGCACAGTTCATTCCTCTCCCTGGTACCTGCCCCTATTGCAGTGCGAGGGAGACCTTGACACGTTTATCTAGTGTGCACCACATCGTCACCCTGGCTCTTCCAGAACTCCTTCTACTGTTCTGGCTCCACTTTTTCCTGCATCTGTTCATTTATGCACACATTATCTATGCCCCCACTAAGTCACAAAACCATCTTGTCAACCTCCTTCTAATGTTGCCCAAAGTGGCCATCAGGGAGAGGATGCTGGCTGAAAGGAGGGAAATTAACTTCTAAAATGGAAGTTTCAGTTCCACAGAAAATTATGGAACCACCAGAAATGTGCGTATCAATTAAATCCAACCCTTGACTTTGAAGTCACCAAGGTGTGGAACAATAGATAGACTAAAGATCTAAAAACAGGACACAGAAAAATCAACTCCAGGAGGAAGTTTGAAAGTGCTATCACAGTTTCAGTTATTAAATTAACCAAATTTTAACCTTATAACTTTGGTTATGAATATCTTATGAAAATATAAAATGAAAAGCAGCTCTGTGCAGATCTCTTCTCTTCTTTGTAATATAAACAAACAGATTCAAAACACGGGTATTTTCCCACTGACCACACTAAAGGCCACAAACAGGAGGCAGTACCTTAATATAAAGACACAAAACACCAGGTCTTTAACATAGGTAGCACTTCTGGGACTAAAAGGACAATATTTATTATATGCTCACAAATCAGAACTTTAAAGTTACAAATGGTAACATTACATCATATGCTTAACTATAATATTCCTTGCCTACATTGTATGATGCACAAGAAAATATGGGCCGCTAAATAAAATGTTTTGATTTTTTAAAAATCATTTTTCACTGCCTTTTCCCCTATCGATTTTACAGAATATGAGGTTCTTGTACATATATATAAAGGGCTTGACTAAGAGGGAGTTTGTGTTTTAGCTACCTCAAACATCCAGACAATGGCCAGCCCCTAGACCAGTGGTTTTCTAACTTTTTTTCTTGGGATCCAGTTGAAAAAAAAATCATGTATGTTCACATCCCAACAATTACATCTGTGAGCAATGCATTCCAGTCTTTGGGTGGCAGCAGCAGAGGGCACCATGACTCAGTACCTTACAGTCGGCATCCCAGTACTGGATTTCCTACCCGTGGTTTGAAAACCACTGCCCCAGACTCCTTGCAAATTTAGCTACTTTGATCCTTAGGCAAGGTCTCACAGTTATCTGCTTACTAGGGAATGGATCTGGTGCCCAACACAAACATCAATGAATTTGAACCCGCTTCCACTTTCAAGGGCTTATTATTATTATGGAAAATTAAGTTTAAGAAGACTAACTCCACAAGCAGCAAGAAGGGGTTGCAGCTAGCAGTGCATGAGGCAGACACAGCCAGCTCCAGCTGCCTTCCTGACAGAAGCGGAGAAGACCCAGGGACGAGCTCAGACCGTGCCGGGCACCCGCTCAGCTCTTTGCCCGGCGAGGCTGCGCTTCCCTCGACCTGGGGCGGTCTGTCTGTCTTTCTCTCTCGCCGCGCTGGGGAATCCACCCTGGCTGCCCGACACGGACTCCAGGCCAGGGGCTCCCCGCCCGAAAGGTCTGTCCGTCTGGCCCCCAGACAGCCCCAGGGTCTGTCTCTCTCTCCATCCCCTGAAGGGGTCTGTGCTCTCTAGCCCCCGCCCCCGAGGGTCAGTCTGTCCGTCCCCGGAGCTGTGGCAGTGTCTGTCTGTCGCCATGCCGCGCTCTGTCCGTCAGTCTGCCCCTCTCACCTGCTCGGGCGGCTGCCCACAGGAGGAAGAGCCCCCAGCAGCAGGTTCCGCCGCCGAGCCAGGCCATGCTGCTCCCGCCTCTCCCGGCCGGGCGATTGCGGGACTTTGGGAAGTTTCGGGGCAGGTCCCGCCCCGCCTCTCCCCGGGCTCTTCTCACGCCCGCTCCGCCAAGCCGTGTGCTGGGCCTGGGGCCGCGGCTACAGGGCTCTCTGCCTGCTCGGGCTGTGCCTCGCCCTCGGCTGCGGGGCTCGTCCCGGTGCTGCCGCCACACGGCCGCTGTGGCTGCGAATAGGCGCCGCCGCCCCCCTGGCTCCTCGCACAAGCCCAACAGCGCGGTAATAGTAGAGCCCCAGGGCCGCACCACCCACCAGCCCTGGCCAGGTACTGCGTATCCTGGACCCTGAATCTCAGCCAGGGTCTTCACCACTGAGGCGGGGGACCTCTCCCTTTTACAGCTGGGTACAGGGGTGAACTGCCTTGCCCGAGGTCACAAGAGCAGCCTTCGAGCTGGGAAATGAAGTAGTCTGCTAAATCTTTAGTCCCTTGCTTTGTCATCTACCCTGGACCAGCTTCCCACTGCCGGGGTGAGGCCACAGCTGGGCCTCTCCACAGCTGTCCCCTGGTTGTTGATCTTCTGTTCAGGGTTGGCCTGTCCTCAGCTTCCTTTCTGGCTCTTTGTCTTCCACTCCTAAGTCCTTGCTTTTCCTGCCAAAGAAAACAGGCTCACTGCAGACTACCAGCAACCTCTTGTATGCGCTTTGCACTGCTGGTCATGCTGGTCAGACTTGCTGCTTCATCCAACAGTCAATAGGGCCCAGGTCTAAAAGGTCCCATTTTAACTCATAGCTTCCAGGTATGTTCAAGAATCACAAAGGGGATGTTGTTTGTCAGAAAAGCACCCAATAAAACAAATTTATTTATTATAAGAATGAGGCCATGCCCTCCCTCAATGAGTTTTAATGTCTTAAGGCTGAGTGCATAAGTCCTACGTTTGCCTGCAAAAAAAAATATTTCATGATGTTTCATTTAAGAAACATGTTTCATAAAATGAAAAAATCACATTTCTCACATGCTGCTCTTCATTTGACATTACTGGCAAGGGAGGACTATTTAGTTGAGTTAAATGTATAGCTATATTTATAATTTACAGCTGATTGTCACAGTCAAAAAGTTTTTAAACATAGTTGGAACTACTTTCAGGTTGTTGATAAAGGACCTTCCGAGTCTAGTTGCTTTTTCCTTTCAACAACTCTTTCTGCATTCTGCTCACACTGTGGCAAAAAAAGTTACTGTAGTTCTATTAGCAAGGAAAACATTTTAAATTGCACTGTTTCCTTTGGATTCTCTACATTTACTTTCCCAGCATCTCCAAGTGAAAATTCTGTAGTGTTGCCCTGGGTGCAGGGTATTCATTTGTTCCCCATTTACTTTAATCAAATCCTTAGCAAGGTACTATGTTTAAGAAGCCACTTAGCTGTGCTATGACATGTTTAGAATGAACTGCATATAAAGCTACCTAACACCACCACAGCAATCATCAATCCATGAAGACATGCCATAAATATAGCATGCATGCACACAGGGATGCATATGGCCAGCAGGGCCAGCTCAAGGGGTTGTGGCACCCCAAGCCAACTTTTGCTTTGGCGCCCCCCCATCCCCTTTTCACCCACTCCTCTCGCCTCCCCTGGGACCCTTTTACCCCACTCTTCTCGCCTCCCCAGCCCCTTTCCCCCCCCATCGCCTCCTCCGGGCCCCTTTCCACCCCACCTCTTGCCTCCTCCGGGCCCCTTTTTCCTCCACTCCTCTCGCCTCCTCCAGGCCCCTTTTCCCCACTCCTCTCATTCCCACCAGGCCCCTTTTCCCCACTCCTCTAACCTCCCCTGGACCTCTTTTCCCCATTCCTTTCGCCTCCTCCAGGCCCCCTTTTTCCCCGCTCCTTTCGGCCTCCCCCATGTCCCTTCCCTGCTCCTCTGTCCCCCCCCGCAGCCCCTTTCCAACTCCTCTCCTCCCCCCCACAGCCCCTTCCCCGATCCTCTGCCCCCTCCCCCGCGCAGCCCTTCCCCGATCCTCTGCCCTCCCCAATCCTCTCCCCCCACCTTACCTGGCCGGAGCAGCTGCAGTGGCATCCGGAGTCGCTCCTTGGCAAGGCCACTTTCCCCAGCCTGGCCGAGTCTTCTGTGCCCCGGAACGCTAGCCCGATAAATTTGTGGGCCATTCCAGGGCATTCCGGGCCGGCACACTTTGACCCCTGGTCAGGAGCGCAGGGTCCAGCTTCCCGGCACCCCTGCCCTTTGCTGTCCCAAGCCAGTGCCTCACTGGCTTATGCCTAGAGCCAGCCCTGCTGGCCAGCAGTACACCCATGCACGAACAGACAGTGACTACAAGACAGACAATGCCAAGTGGACAGGAAGTGCAGATGTACAAAATCAATACGAGGAAATGTAGATACTCATCATTAACCAAAACACAAGCCTCCCACTCTGATCAAAGATGGATGTAGATTGTTTGTGATGAAATGACTTCATAAGCAAGTGAAAAGGGTAGTCAAAATCTCCATTTTGGGTGTAGAAGTATGTCTCACTAAGCTGTTTTGAGTGCAATACCTTGCAGTTTGTTTTTAAAACAAGAGATTTGGGATTGCAATAGCAGAAAGGGAGAAAATTTCTGACAATAGAGGGCACTTTGATCTGGCAAACCAAGACATAACAAGAGCCAGTGATTGGAAGCTGAAGCTAGACAAATTCAAACTGGAAATAGAGTACATATTTTTGAGTGAAGGTAAATGAATATGAATTTGCCATGGTATATGTGGACAGGAAATGCACAAGATTGGAATATATGGACAGGACACACATAACACCATGTTGATGCCAACTGACTTATCCCTTGAGTAACGATACAAGTCAAAGGATAGATGCAGAATTAATAACCCCATAAGTGCAGGAGTGAAGCGCTCCAATGAACATTGCATTCAGGGACTGTAACTTTGGCTGCAAATAATGGGCTCTGTGCTAAACTGTATATGAAAGGCAGCGGGGCTGGAACCCTAATATTTATCTCCAAAAACATAGTCCATTGCCGCATAAGCTAAGGGAGAAAGTCTATTAGGCCTTTTCTATCCTGAGTGATTTAGTTACTACAGTGTGATTTTATTATACAGACTTAAGCAGGTCAGATATTCCACACAGTAGAGTGGTGCCACCATGTAACAAGTATATTAACTAACATCTTGAAATGTGTGGACACATTCAGTGAGTGTACGCTTGCAAATGAAAATTTGTGGATAGGCAGCAAATATAGTAGGGGATAGAGGATGTTCTGTGATTATCTTTGTTAACATTTCAAGACTGAAAGAGGTGCAGCTTAGAAAGACAGGGCATTTAAGTTACTACTCTAAAGTAAGAGGGCATAGCCCTTTGCTCAGCCACTTAAAACTAATTTAGTGAGCTAAACAGACGCATAAAGCATTGGGTCTCAATTTTTATTTTGTTTTTTTGGTACTGTGGACCACTTCTAAAGACAAAACATCTTTTGGACCTCCTACTTTCTTCAGTTCTCATCCTAGTCCTCCCCATTCCCTCTTGCAGCTATAATGCTGTAATACAAGGAAGAAAAGTAATTTAAAAATACTAGTCAGAATACAAAATTAAAATGAATTTAGTTCAAACTGGTCCATATGGTTGCCTGGTTACTACTCAAGTTGTTTTGATGGTACTGATGTCTTCTTTTTGGGTGTATGATTTTACATTCATTAATACTGATCCCTTAATGCCCTTACTGCTCTCATTTTTCCATCGATCTTTGCACTTCAGTTCTGTCCTGCTGTACATTTGCTCCTCCTTCAATTTTTATGTTTAAAAAATTGTGGTAGGATTTAAATAAAAGAAATACATGCTCAAGGGGGACACAAAGCAACTGCTCAAGGAACAAGTTTGGGGGTTATATTATGTTTTAGTTTTTAATGTGGTCAAAAAAAGCTTCTGGAAACCATAAAAGAGCACTGGATTGATTGGATGACAGCTGAAGGAGTAACTTTCACTGTTTGAATACTGACCAATGCTTCACCACTGTTACAGAAGCAATGCTGAACACAGACTACCTAAAACTATAGGCCATTTGCAAGTTCATGGACCATAGTTTAAAAGTCACTTATCCAGAGAAAATTATTTGCAAAAATCATGCTTCCTAGTGGTTATTTCTTCAGTGAAATGCAAGGTGTCTCCTCTATGCTTTGGTTCTTTGTTAAAGTGGATAATTAACATCATGTGTTGATGATAGCATATGGTTGAATCAGCTCAGACAAAATCCAAACAAAATGCCCACTCATGAAACTTCACCCAGAAGCTGAAATGAAACTCTCTGAGGTTTAAGATATTCAAGAACTTTGTGTTTTTGCAGTGATCTGTGTGCTTCTGTTTTTGGGCCAGAAGCAGAAGTGGAGAAATATTTTAAGAGAGCCAATTTATGCAAGTTTTCCAGCTTAGTTCTGCAGGCCCAAGAGATTCAGTTAATCTTCAGAAACCATCCAAATTCTGGAATAATCTCTTTAGAGAAATAGTGGAAGCACCATTTTTTGAGCTAGTTTAGTTTAATTAAACTAAACAAAACACTTGAGAATATGCTGGGATGAAATTACAAAAGAATCAAAATTGCAAAATACCCAGGTTCATATCTACATACATTTTTAATGTTTTCAAATATATTAAAATGTACTTTTTCCAAGTAAAAATTACAAATTAAACATTAAGTTTAAAATCACTATTAATTAAGATGCTACAGAGAAGACTTGGGGAAATGGGTCATTGAACAGCCTATCACATTTAAAAAATATTGGACAATATCGTTCAGTTTCAAATGGATATTTTCTCTTTCCCCAAATCAGAGTGGATGTGCCTTTGTGAAGCCATCTGATTGGGAAGATGCAGCAAGCATCGAGGCAACTATATTTTGGCACTACAGGAAAAGGTCTTTTTGATTCACTGATAAAAAGCCAGGTGGTAAAGAAAATGCCCAAAGAGGGAACAGTCCTGCTTTTTTCTCCAGAAGTCTCCGAGTGCCAGCTTCCAATCTCTAAGTAACACCTTCTGTGGCCTGTACACGGGTTTGCTGGTTTTTAATGTCACATTAGACATTGAGTTTTACAGATAGGTGCTGGAGTTTTCTTTGGTGGCCAACTGCAAATATTCTAAGGTGCCTTTTCGGTAGCTGGCCACTCGTGAAGGCACACGCACCAGGACTCCTTCAGTCTGCCTTTTCTCCAGAGACTCTGTGATCATCTCTGCTAAGTCAGCTTGCAGCCGCTGCTGATTCTCCCTGGAAATAGCAGGAGGGGAAACATTTCAGAGAGTCATGCAATATAGGTACTAAGAGCCTCAATTTCCAACCCTTTTTTAGACAATTCTATCGTACCATCCTTCCAGAAACCATCAACATACTAGTGAGATGGAATTGATTCTGCTCACAATCTAAGTAGACGTAGAAATCCAATCTCCTTGTGACTGTTCCTCACACTGTGAGTTACTGTCTCTGCCAAGAAAGTTTGCTTTACATCACAATCTCCTACTTGTAGAGTCTGTGAATTCACATGGAGTGAAGAGGAGAAAAACCTGAACTGAATTCACAAACCCAGTTGAAATGGACTGCTATGGCTCGACTCTATGACCAGACCCAGTTCCCAGTACTTGTAATATTCACTGCAGCTGTCCCTCCAAATAGTGGTCTTATACTTAGAATGACACCATGCCAGAAATTCATGGGACATGTATGATTTTCACAGGTATATCCCATGCAGGGCAATTAAAACATTCCCTTATTTATCAAACGGGTGTCATATCATGGAATAAAACATAAACATCACAGATAGCAGTGGATCGGGTCATTGGGATACTTTCAAACACATCTTCAGAGGGAGTGGCAAAACCCTAAATGCAATGTTCCCTATTGCTTTTTGTTTTTGTTTTTTTAATTTCTTTAGATTAAAATAAGGGCCTTGTTAAAAAAGAAATGGACTGAAGAAAGTGGGCAGGTGTATCACTTGCTCAGCCCACAAATAAATGTTTGTACTGTTTATACAAAAAATCTCTCAAGACAGCATGGGATTTTGTACTCGCTAGAAAAACTGATTCTTTCTGTTCTGGAAAGACAGACAAAAATCACCTCTTACCGCTGCAGAAAGGTCAGTCTCTTCTTCTTCAGAAAGATATAAATGAATGGGTGGCAGAGTGCTAAATTTGTGCAGTGGGAAATGACCTAATTCTCAATAGTTTTGCTACAGAAGTAATAATCAATAGTATCTTAGATTTATTTTGTGCCTTTTGCCCCTAAAGATCCCAATGTGGTTTACAAACTACTGTACAGAGTATGTAAACAAATTAACTTCAACCTGTACTGAAATACAGCCACTGCTCAGGTCGATCACAGCAGCTGCTTAAACAGTGCACAGCAACAGCACACAATGGTTTAGGACAGGAAGTGAGGAAGAACTCCATACCCCAATGAAAGTGTTGGAAAAATGTAATCAGCCAGATCTGAATTTGATCATGTCACTGGAACCAATGCCCTTTGTATCATGCAAAGTATATTTTAAATTACCAAAAGGGGTCGGATTTCAGTTCGATGATACTTCTGAAAGGCAGCATTCAGTGCTGCCCCACTCACTTACTTAGGACACTGACTCAGTATAATTCAAAAAACGGTTACTTACTTGGGTCTGATTAAGCCAAGACATCAACCTAGTACTTTTTCCTTGTTACTCCTTTCTTATGCTCCAGAAACTAAAGGTTTTATTTAGAAGATTTTAAAAATTAAGTCTCTATACCTTATGCCTGTGACAGTAACCTTCAAATCAGAACCAAATATAAACACAGAGGTGCCTAAGTCTGCAGACAAATTGAAATGGTAACTAAGAGATGTGAACTGCTTTCATTCATCTCAATTTGGTATTGATGCTGAAGTTTAAGTTAATATTGCTAAACTGTTTCACTACTGATTAAAGCATATAAGAAAGAAGGGAAATTATATTATGAAATCTACACATTCTATTGTGACCAGCATCTCATTTTGGTGTGACAAATGGGTGAAGCTTGGACTGGGGTAAAGTTTAGGAAAGTACCACCACTCTCTTTTTCCCTCTCATCTGAACCTTACACCTACTAGATCAATGGTCCCCAAACTGTGGGACATGCCTCCTTGCGGGAAGGGGGGTGGGTCACAAAAGAATGTTTGAGTAGGCTATGTGGGATGGGGAGGGAACACTACCCAGCCCCATTCTGCCCCCAGACCTGCCCTTGGCCCTCAGCTCTCAACCCCACACCTGACCATGTTCTCCAGGTCCCCAATCCCTGCTGCAGTCTGGGCACTGGCCATGCTCCAGGCCATGGCCACAGACCATTTCCAGTCCATATCACTGTTTCCTGGGGGTGGTGCAAAAGTGTGGGGGGAGAGGGCAGACCAAAAGTTTGGAGATCATTGTACTCCTTCAGTACTCCTTCCTGGTTGGTTTTCCTTGACTATCAAAGCCCTGATCCAGTAACATACATACTTAAGCATTTGAGCAATCCCAGAAAAAATGGTTACTAACCTTGAGCAACACATCTCGCAGAACAACAGTTACGTATTTCCATTCCAATGTAGGTGTGTGCTCGCCTCAAGCTCCGCTGCTGGAAAGCTTGTCCCTCACTGGTATCTGTTAGGACAGTTCTGGTACCCCCTGGAGTCACACCCTCATAGTGCCAGTATACAGCTGCTGACTGAGCCCTCAGTTCCCTCTTCCTGGCTAATTCTGACAGAGGAGCAGAGTGGGGGGTTGAAATGGACATGAGCAACACATCCTGAAGGACAACAGTTCACATAAGGTTAATAACTGTTGTTTCTTCTTCGGGTGCTTGCTCCAGTCCATTCCAATGTATATTACTTTCAAGCAGTTATGCAGGTGGAAAGTTTGAAATTCATTGACATGCTGACTATAACACCACTTGGCCAAAACCCACATCGCTCTAACTTGTTGGGTGATGGTGTAATGGATGTAAAAGAGCAGACTGACAACCATGTTGCCACTCTACAGATGTTCTGAACTGGAACTTGCACCATGAACGCCACAGGTGATGCTTGCGTTCTGATACAATGGGTTGTCAGCAGAGGGGCCAAGACCTTTGCTAGGTTGTAGCATGTGCAGATGAAGGCAGTGATCCATGATGAAATTCTCTGGGCTCAGGAGGGATAGCCTTTTATTTCTGACTGCAGCAGCTATGAAAAGCTGATTGGGGACTTCCAAAAGGGTTTAGTCCTTTCTATGTAAAAGGCTAGTTCATGCCTAACAACCAGCAAGCAGAACCTCTATTCCTCCCATTAGCATGTGGTTTCAGACAGAAGACTGGTAGGAAGGGATTCTGGTTATTATGAAATTGTGAGGCCACCTTTGGCAGAAAGGCCAGGTCTGGCCAGAGTTGAACCTTGTCCTTGAAGATCATGTACAGTGATTCTGAAGTAAGAGCTAATATTTCTGAGACTTTTCTGGCAGAAGTAATGGTGACAAGGAAGATCATCTTCCAGGATAAGTAGAACAGAGAGCACGTTGTCAGTGGTTCAAATGAGGCTCCTGTTAGCCTTGCCATCACCAATTGAGCACCCAGGGAAGGAGTGGCTGGCATAGCTACTCTAAACCCTTAAGCCACAGACTGAGTTTGAGAAAACTGACCAGCTGTTCACAGATGGGTAGAAGCCTAAAATGGCAGTTAGATGGATCCTAATAGATGATAGTTAGGACTTGCTGTTTCAAGTGGAGTCGGTAATCTAGAATGAAGGGCAGTGTTGACTGAGAAAATAAAACCCCTTTTGCACTGACCAGATTGAAAATCTCCTCCACTTTGCCAGATAAATAGCTCTCATGGATGGTTTCCTGGTCCCTAGAAGCACCTTCTGAACAGGCCCAGAGCATGCCAGTTCTGTGGGGTTCAGCCATGGAGCTTCCATATCGTGATCGGAAATGACTCAAAGTCTGTATGACACAGATGGCGATGGCCCTGAGAAATCAGGTCTGGAGATGGGGACATTTGATTGGCATATCCACTGGGAGATCAAAGCGGATGGTGAACCAATGCTGATGTGGCCAAGCTAGAGCTCTTAGGATAAGACTCATCCTGTCCCTTCCAACCTTCAGCAGGATCCTATATATGAGAGGAAGGAGGTGGACCATCCAGGGAAGAAGAAAGGTGTCTGTGAGCTAGCCTGGCCTGTGGCCTAGGAAGGAACATAAATGAAGACACTTCCTGTTGTGCTTGGTCAGGAACAGGTCTATCTGGGTAGTTCCTCACCCCTGGAAAACAGTGTGTAGGAGTCCCGCGTCACGGGCGGGCGTGGAGGGCTCCCCCTTCGGGTGCTTCGGGGAATTAGCCGGGGTGGGCGCCCTTTCTCTCCCACAGTCTGTGGTTCCCGGCCCTCAGCCAGGGCGGGGTAGGCCGCTTATAGAGTCAGTTGCCCGGCCCTCAGGCAGGGCGGGGCAGGTAAAGAACAAAGTCAGCTGCCCTCGGCCCTTAGGCAGGGCGAGGCAGGTAAAGTACAAAGTCAGCTGCCCTCGGCCCTTAGGCAGGCACAAAGGCAAAGAGTCAGCTGCCTCCGGCCCTTAGGCAGGGCGAGGCAGGCACCAAGGAAAAGAGTCAGTGGCCTCCAGCCCTTAGGCAGGGCGAGGCACGCACCAAGGAAAAGAGTCAGTGGCCTCCAGCCCTTAGGCAGGGCGAGGCACAACACACAAACCTCTATATGGGGTTGCTGATGTTTGACTGCTACGGGTGGCTAGGGAAAAGGGGTGAGGGAGGGGGACGCAGGCCCACCCACTCCACTGCGTCCCAGCCCAGGGCCCTATTCAGTGGCAGAGGCGTCTGCCACTGTGGTCAGCGGGGCTCCGGCCGAAACACGCTGACCCTCGGCTGCTCCGCCACTCACTAGGTGGTAGCCAACCGCCCCTGGGCTTCTTCCTCCCTTCCCTGGGTTTGGGATACCTGCGTTTGCTGAGTCGTCCTCCAGATCTCCGGGGTAGATTGCCAGGGGCATCCCCACTAGGCCCTCCAGGTCCATAGGGAGGTCGGGGAGGTCCTCAATCTCCTCCACTGAAGGAAGCTCCTCAAGGTCGTAGGGTCCGAGCACCGCCAGGGTGTCCTCTGGGGCATGGAGGTCCTTGTCCGAGGGAAGCTCCTCGAGGTCGCAGGATTCCAGCAGTTCCTCTGGGTCCTCGGTAGGGTGTGTCTCTGCCCCTGGGGCCTGATGTACCCGGAACTGAGCTCCTGCCTTCGCCTCAGGGATTCCTTCCCAGTCACGGGGCCCCGGTAAACTAGGCAGGCCCTCTGGCTGGGTAGCCGGGGGGGCCGGGTCGGCCTCCTGGCAGGGGCCTGGTTCTCTCCGGTCTGCTGCCGGAGAGCAGCCACATCCTTCCCCTTCAGCCGCTCTCCCCCTACTGAGCTGGCAGGCTGGGCCTTTATACCTCCCCTTCCTGTCTGGGCCCCGCCCTTCTGCTGCCAGGGCTGGAGGCCTGCAGTTCCCAGGTATGTCCAGGGGGGGGCGTCCTGGGCCTTCCTCAGGTCCCGGCTCGGAGGACAGCCACAGGTCTTCTCTACACACACCCCACCTTAAGTCCGGCTCCTGGGCTCCAGGGCTGGACCTGGTCCCCTCCCCGAGGCGGGATAACGCATCCGTGTTTGCGTGATTTTTACCTGCGCGATGTTGCACAGAGAAGGAGAAGGGTTGCAGGGCCAGATACCACCGCATCACTCGGGCGTTCGTGTCTTTCATCTGTTGTAGCCAACGTAGCAGGGCATGATCTGAAATAACTATGAAAGGACGTCCAAGGAGGTAATACCGTAAGGCCTCTAGCGCCCATTTTACCGCCAGTGCTTCTTTTTCCATCGTAGCATATTTTTGCTCCCGGGGAAAAAGTTTTCAGCTTATATAGAGGATGGGGTGTTCCTCCCCTTGATGTTCTTGGGTCAGGACGGCACCTAGTCCCACCGCTGAGGCATCGACTTGTACCAAGAAGGGGAGATCAAAGTCTGGACTATATAAAATCGGGGCTTGACATAATCGGTCCTTTAGTTCTTGGAAGGCTTGCTCACAGTGAGGTGTCCATCGTACCCGCAGCGGCTGGTCTTTGGTTAACAAATCTGTCAAGGGTGTGGCTATTGTCGAAAAATCCGGGACGAACCATCGATAGTACCCAGCCAACCCTTGGAACTGTCAGACCTGTCTCTTAGTGATGGGTCGGGGGTATTCCCGCAAGGCTTGCACCTTTCCAATTAGGGGTCTCAGGGTACCTCGTCCTAGTGTGTAGCCGAGGTAGGTCATTTCCTTCCAACCTATTCGGCACTTTCGGGGGTTGGCTGTTAGCCCGGCATTCCTTAACATTTGCAGGACCGCTGTCACCTGGGTTAGATGGGAATCCCAGTCTCGGCTATAAATGACGACGTCATCGATGTAGGCAGCCGCATACTCCAGGTGAGGCTGCAGGAGTCGGTCCATCAAGCGTTGAAAGGTTGCCAGGGCTCCATGGAGGCCAAAGGGCATCCTCACAAAATGGTACAGTCCACTGGGAGTGGCGAAAGCAGTCTTCTCCTTTGACTGGGGTTCTAACGGGATCTGCCAGTACCCCTTTGTGAGATCCAAAGTGGTGAAATATTGAGCCTCCCCCAGTCGCTCTAGAAGCTCGTCTACCCTTGGCATAGGGTAGGCATCGAATTTAGAGATGGCATTAACCCGTCGGAAATCGATACAGAATCGGCGCGACCCATCGGGTTTGGGGACCAGGACGATGGGACTCTGCCACTCGCTCACCGAGGGTTCAATTACCCCTAGGTCGAGCATGACCTGGACTTCCTGCTCTACCGCCGCCTGGAGGTGTCGAGGGGGGGATCACGCCCCGGTCCGTACTATTTCCCCAGGGGATGTCTGGATCCGGTGATATACCTGGGTGGTCCTTCCCGGCACGGCTGTGAAGACTCTGGCGAAGGCCCTCAACAGGTGAGTAGCTTGCCACCACTGGGCCTCGGTGAGGTCGGGGCTCAGCTGAGGTTCACTGGGATCCCCCTGGGGAATCTGTGGTCCCAGTTCCAGGTCCGGCAGGTGAGGGGTGATCATCAGGGCCTCCCGTTGTCGCCAGGGTCTTAAGAGGTTTACGTGATATATCTGTCTTTTCTTCCGGCGATCGGGTTGTCGGACTTCATAATTTACCGGTCCTGTTTGGTGGATTACCTCATAGGGGCCTTGTCACCGGTCCAGGAGCTTGGACTCCGAGGTGGGGAGCAGCACCAGGACTCGGTCACCCGGTTCAAAGGTGCGGGTCCGGGACCCCTGATTGTAGCCCCGTGCCTGGGTCCTCTGTGTGGCTTTCAGGTTTTCTTGGGCTAGAGATCCAGCCTGGCCTAGTTGGTTCTGCAAGTTCAGTACATACTGAAGGAGCCCCTGCGAGGGGGAGGGGTTCGTTTCCCAGTTCTCCCTCATCAAGTCCAGAATTCCCCGGGGTTGTCGGCCGTACAACAGCTCGAAGGGGGAGAATTGGGTGGAGGCCTGTGGAACTTCTTGGATGGCCATGAGCAGAGGTGGAATTAGCTGGTCCCACTTTCGCAGTTCTTCAGGAGAGAACTTCCTTAACATATTTTTCAGGGTTTGATTGAACCGTTCCACCAGCCCATCGGTCTGGGGGTGGTAGACGGAAGTCTGTAACTTCCAAATTCCTAGTATAGAGCAGACTTCTCTAAAGAGCTGGGAGGTAAATGCCGTTCCCTGGTCCGTGAGCAATTCTTGGGGCAGTCCGACCCGGGCAAAGACTTTCACTAACTCCCCCGCGATGGTCCGCGCCGTGCTATTCTTTAAGGGGATGGCCTCTGGGAAGCGGGTCGCATAGTCCACCAGGACGAGCAGAAACCGGTAGCCCCCAACACTACGCTCCAGAGGGCTGACTAGATCCGCGGCCACCCTTTCGAATGGGTTTCCTACCACAGGGAGGGATACCAGGGGTGCTCGCGGGGTTCTGCCACTGGCAACCTTTTGGCATTCCGGGCAGGAGGCACAGTAGTCTTGGATCTCCCGCCGTACTCCCGGCCAATAGAAGCGGGCGAGGATGCGTCCGAGGGTCTTGTCCATGCCCAGGTGGCCGGCGGCGGGGATGTCATGGGCCAGCCGGAGGACCGCCCTCCGGTGTGGTCGTGGCACTACTATCTGGGCATGGGGTTCCCCGGTTCGGGCGTCTTTCTCGACCCAATATAGCCGGTCTTGGCGCAGTTCAAAGTGGGGCCATTGGCCAGCTCGTTGAGGGTCTGTCACCACCCCATCCACCGCCACCAACTGCTCGTAGGCGTTCCAGAGGGTGGGGTCCTCCCGTTGGTCTCAGCAAAAGTCCGTTCTGGCACTCTCCATCGGGGTAGACCCTTCTAGCGGGGTGTCTTTTCTGACTTCTGGTGGACAACGCGGTGGGGCCAGCTCCCCTGACGAGGCCTCGGGTTCTTCCCCTGGTCCATTCGTCCCCGGATCGGCAACGTCCTCCTCCTGAGGAGGCGGTGGGAGTTGAGGTGTCTCGGGGACCGGTTGGAGTTCCTCTTGGGCTCTCAGTTGTCCGACCCGCTGCATCACTCCAGCGAACTCAGGCCAATCCCGACCTAGGATGACAGGGTAGGGCAGTTGGGGCATCTGTCCGACGGGAATGGTTCGAGTAACCTGCCCCACCATGAGGGGAACAGGAAGCGAGGGATACGTCCGCAGGTCCCCATGGATGCACCGTAAGCCCACTTGACCCAGCACGCACCCGTCTTCGGGGACTAGACCTCGGAGAATGAGGGTCTGTCCACATCCAGAATCCACGAGCGCTTCCAGGGCCCTCCCTGCTATCTGGACCGGGATTGTGGCTTTCGGGGAGGTTGGGCCCCAGGCTCGCCCTTCCCCGGCATATACCGACACCAGGGAACAGTCCATTGTGGGGCAGTGCCGCTGCCAGTGTCCCACCTGTCCACACTTGAAGCACGGTCCCCTCTTACTAGAGGCCCCCTGGCTTGGAGTCGGCCCCTCCCATGGCTGACCTCCCTTGCCCGGCCCCGGGGTCTGTGCAGCTTCAGATGGTCCCCGGGTTGTCCAGACTTGCGGGCGACTGCGGCCCTGAGCCGGGACTCGGCTGGGTAGGTTGCTCCACGGGGCTTGGCCGGGCCCAGGTATTCTTGGGTCGTGCCGCTCGGATTTGGGGCTGACCACATCTCTGGGGCTCTCTGCGGCCAGGAAGTCTTCTATTCGACTGACTGCTTCACTCAGCGTGGCGGGGCGATGCCGCATGACCCACCGCCGGCCCTGGCCAGGCAGAACATGTAGGAACTGTTCCAGTACAATTGTGTCCAACAAGTCCTCCTTGGAATGTCTCTCTGGCTGCAGCCAACGCCGACAGGCTTCCTTCAGCTCTTGTGCCAGGGCCCGGGGTCGGACCCCCGGATTATAGGGTGTCCCTCTAAACCGTCACCGAAAGGTTTCCGGGGTGATGTCCAGGGCATCCAGGATGGCCTCCTTCACTGCCTTATAATCCTGCGCAGCCTCGTCGGATAGCGCCCGATAGGCGGCCTGCGGGGTTCCCGTCAAATAGGGCCCCAGCAGGGTGGCCCATTGGTCTGGGGGCCACCCGGCAGTAGTGGCCACCCGTTCAAAGGTTTTAAGAAATGCCTCGGGATCATCATCAGGGCACAGCTTCGTCAGCTTTAGTGGCAGCAGGACGGGGCCTGTTGCTCGCCCCCCAGCGGCCACTGGGGTCGGCAAGCCAGTCAATAGGGCCGTCAGCTGCTGGGCGTTCTGTCGTTGCACTTCCTGTTGTTGGGCACCCAGGGTCGTAATCATTGTCTGCTGCTGCGTGGCTAGGGTCTGCAACAGCTGCTGCTGCTGTTGCAGCTGGGCAGCCTGCTGCT
Organism: Pelusios castaneus; assembly: GCA_007922175.1. Taxonomy (NCBI): domain Eukaryota; kingdom Metazoa; phylum Chordata; order Testudines; family Pelomedusidae; genus Pelusios; species Pelusios castaneus. The sequence goes on from ML685814.1 coordinate 9,488,623, forward strand.
GCTGTTGGTGGTCCACGAGCCACTTCATAAAGTGCTCCAGATCCATCGTTTCGCCTGTTTCTCTAAGTAACAGAGTGTAGTTACTGACTTCAGCGGGCCCCCCCCCCTTTCCGTTCAGGGGGGCAGTGCCCACATTCTCCACCACGTGTAGGAGTCCCGCGTCACGGGCGGGCGTGGAGGGCGCCCCCTTCGGGTGCTTCGGGGAATTAGCTGGAGTGGGCGCCCTTTCTCTCCCACAGTCTGTGGTTCCCGGCCCTCAGGCAGGGTGGGGTAGGCCGTTTATAGAGTCAGTTGCCCGGCCCTCAGGCAGGGCGGGGCAGGTAAAGTACAAAGTCAGCTGCCCCTGGCCTTCAGGCAGGGCGGGGCAGGCACAAAGTGCAAAGTCAGTCGCCCCCGGCCCTCAGGCAGGGCGAGGCAGGTAAAGTACAAAGTCAGCTGCCCTCAGCCCTTAGGCAGGGCGAGGCAGGCACCAAGGCAAAGAGTCAGTGGCCTCCGGCCCTTAGGCAGGGCAAGGCAGGCACAAGGCAAAGAGTCAGTGGCCTCCAGCCCTTAGGCAGGGCGAGGCATAACACACAAACCTCTATATGGGGTTGCTGAGGTTTGACTGCTACGGGTGGCTAGGGAAAAGGGGTGAGGGAGGGGGACGCAGGCCCACCCACTCCACTGCGTCCCAGCCCAGGGCCCTATTCAGTGGCAGAGGCGTCTGCCACTGTGGTCAGCGGGGCTCCGGGTGAAACACGCTGACCCTCGGCTGCTCCGCCACTCACTAGGCGGTAGCCAACCGTCCCTGGGCTTCTTCCTCCCTTCCCTGGGTTTGGGGTACCTGCGTTTGCTGAGTCGTCCTCCAGATCTCCGGGGTAGATTGCCAGGGGCATCCCCACTAGGCCCTCCAGGTCCATAGGGAGGTCGGGGAGGTCCTCAATCTCCTCCACTGAAGGAAGCTCCTCAAGGTCGTAGGGTCTGAGCACCGCCAGGGTGTCCTCTGGGGCATGGAGGTCCTCGTCCGAGGGAAGCTCCTCGAGGTCGCAGGATTCCAGCAGTTCCTCTGGGTCCTCGGTAGGGTGCGTCTCTGCCCCGGGGCCTGATGTACCCGGAACTGAGCTCCTGCCTTCGCCTCAGGGATTCCTTCCCAGTCACGGGGCCCCGGTAAACTAGGCAGGCCCTCTGGCTGGGTAGCCGGGGCGGGCCGGGTTGGCCTCCTGGCAGAGGCCTGGTTCTCTCCGGTCTGCTGCCGGAGAGCAGCCACGTCCTTCCCCTGCAGCCGCTTTCCCCCTACTGAGCTGGCAGGCTGGGCCTTTATACCTCCCCTTCCTGTCTGGGTCCCGCCCTTCTGCTGCCGGGGCTGGAGGCCTGCAGTTCCCAGGTATGTCCAGGGGGGGCGTCCTGGGCCTTCCTCAGGTCCCGGCTCGGAGGACGGCCACAAGTCTTCTCTACACAGTGCTCACAACCTCTGGGTGAATGGACCACTCAGAATGGTTGGAAAAGGGTTTTCTGAGATGATCTACTAACTCATTCTGCACCTCTGGGAGGTAGGAGGCTTCAAGGCGGATTGAGTGGACTATGCAGAATTCCCACAGGTGAAGAGCTTCCTGGCATAGGGTAGAGGAACATACTCCATTCTCCCTGTTTATGTAAAACATTGCCATTGTGTTGTCTGTAAGGACTGACACGCAGTTGCCCTCCAGGTGGGGTTGAAACACTGGCATCCATGTGCACCCCCTTTGGTGTCCTCACACTGGTGTGAAAAAAGAGCTCCTCAAGAACCACAAGCCCTGAGTTCTGAGGGTACCCAAGTGAGCCCCCCCATCACTGATGTGTCTGAAATGAGAAGCATTGACAGTTGGGGCCTTGAAAATGGGACTTCTGCACATATTGTCCATGAGTCCAGTCACCAAAGCAGGGTGGCAAACACCAAGGGGGAAGTAAAACCACTCTGTCCAGATGGTATTGGCCTGATGAGTATACCAAAATCAGCCAAGTCCAGAAAGGTCTGAGCCACTGTCTCACACATTGTACAATATAAGTACTTGATACCCTATGCCCCAGAAGCCTTAAGCAATTTCTTCTGTGGTGATGGGATGATTCGTCAGGGTCTCGCTGAGTGCCTCTCAAGCTCTGAACTGGGTTTCTGGGTGAAAGACTCTAGCCTGGGTTGAATTGAGGACTGCCCTGATGAATTCTATCCTTTGAATTGAGGAAAGGATAAATTTCTGCATATTTAACAATAGCCCCAAATCTTGGAAAGTTGACTATATTATTTCCTTCCACCTGGACTTTGGACTGACCTTTGATCAGCCAGTCACTGAGGTAACTGAACCCCTTGTCTCCTCATGAAGGCTGCAAAAAATGCCATGCACTCCATGAACACTTGAGGGGCCATTGTCAGGCTGAATGGGAGCACAGTAAATTGGTAGTTAATGTGCTTCACAATGAATTGTAGGAACCTTCTGGGTCCCTGAAGGATTAAATATGAAAATATTCATCCTTCAAGTCCAGGGCAGTGTACCACTCCCCTGGATACAGACAAGGATAATGGAGATGATGCAGAACTTCAATTTCTTCATGAAACTGTTAAGGTTTTGCAGGTCCAAGATCAGTTTGAAATCACGGTTGGCCTTCGGTATTAGGAAGTAACTGAAATAGAACCCTGGCCTCTTAACTCTGGTGGAAACTCTGCTACTTCTTCCACCCTTTGCAGCAACTGCACCTCCCGGGCTAGAAGCTGCTTGTCAGAAGAGGGACAGAGAGGAAGAGAGGGAAGGAGGGGAACAACTGAATTGAAAGGTGTATCCCACTTCTACTGTGCATAGCACCCGTGATCTGAGGTAATGCGGGCCCATACCCAATAGAAGTGGGACAAGTGGTCCACAAAAATAAGGGAGATTGGATCACCATATTGTCCTGGTACTTTATTTCCAAGCATTCCATCAAAGGCCTGCTCACACCCCCACTGATTGTCTTGGAGGCAGCCACCAGAGCTGATGAGGACTAGGTCGGAAGCCTTCTCTTGTAACCTCTATTCCTTCTCCAGCTGTAGTCTTGTATCTGCTGTGGGGGGTAGAAATGGGCTGTTGATTGGGATTTATAGTGCTTCCTAGTAGGAGCTGGTGTATGCAACCCCAGGGATTTCTGGGTGGCACTAGAGTCTTTCAGACTGTGCAGCTTAGAGTCTGTTTGCTCTGAAAAGAGCAACTTGCCTTCAAACGGAAGGTTCTGCACTGTCTGCTGCACCTCGTAGAGAAACCCTAAGAACTGAAGCCACAAACTTCTCATGACTATCACCAAGGCTTCTCATGACTATCACCATGGATCAGGCTGCACAGTCTCCCACGTCCGAAGCTGCCTGGAGGGATGCCCTTGCCACCGATTTCTCCTCTTTGACTAGGGCCAAGAACTCACCCCTGGACTCCTGTGGCAAAAGCTCCTTGAATTTCACCACTGCACTCTAGGAGTTGAAATCGTACTGGCTCAGGAGAACCTGCTCATCTGCGATACTGAGATTGAGGCTGCCAGTTGCTTATACCTTCCTGCCAAAAGGGTTGAGATTTTTGGCACCCTTGCCTTCAGGAGTCAGCCCTTGTTGATCTTACAGCTCCCGCTCATTTGCCACTGAAACGCCCAACAAACCTGGTGTGGGAAGTATGCACAGGAATTCATACCCCTTACGAGAGATAAAATACTTTTTCTCCACACTCTTTGCAGAAGCTTGAAGGGACACAGGGGAGCCAGAAGGCTTCAGTGGGTTCAAAATGGCATCATTCAAAGGCAGAACTACCCACAATGGCCCTTAAGCCACTAAAATGTCCACCGGGGCATGGAAGGATTCAGAGAAATCCTCTGTCTGAGCTCCTGGCATGCCTTATAGTTATCCTGAGAAGGCACTATACTTGTTCCCACTACCACCTTGTTGGGAGAGGAAACCCGTACTGGCAAGGGGCCTTGTCCCTTGATGTCTGCTCTGGAGGGGCCAGGTCTCGTAGTTTGGTACCAGGCTCAACACCAAGGCCTGATATCTGCTCCCAGGGAGGAGGTGGGGACTCTCTTTCCAATGTAATGGAGTAGGACCCCCTGAACAGCAGACTCTGAACTGGCTGAAAAGCCCAGGAGTTCTAGAACGGCCACTGTAGTGGCATCTGCCACTGCATCAGTCTCCAGGCTGTTGGCAGGACGTCCTGGCTCATCTCAGCCATTAGGTGTACCAGCTGCAGCGGGGTCTGCTCCTATGGGAGGTGTGTGATTCCACCTCAGAGTCCGACTCTGAGGAATCGCTGCTTAGTGACTGGAGCTGAAGCCATGCCAACTAGTGCCAGAGAACAGTGCCAAGAGGGAAGAGACTAGTGCTGCGATGCTGTTGCTGACTTGCCTTTTGACAGCACCTGGGGTCTTGGTACCACAGTGGTCCTTGTCTCCAATGCCACCTCTGTCAGCTCCCGCATAACAGGGGATGGATAGTAACTCCCTCGTCACCTCAAATGCCTCCAGTATGTGTGGTAATATCAGGACTGTCAAACTCTAGTGCCTCTCTCTTAGCAGAGAGTCCAAAGGTGCTGGACTCAATGGTACCCTTCCTGGGGCCAGAGTCAATGGTACCATACACACTGCTGGCATCTCCAAATCGCCCAACACAGGTCGCACTCTCTCAGCACCTCTATGCCCTGAAGACCTTGGGGTTGGGGATTGGCACGGGTAAATTTTTCTCTGCTTCTTTCTCAGAATCAGCGATGGAAAGTGGTGCTGAGAGTCCCATGCTGGAGCTGCCTTCCTTGGCACCAGGGATGAGTGTTGGCGGTGGGAGTCCTGGGCTGTAGATCCAGAGTCTTTCCTCAGTGCTGGAGAAGTGGAATGGTGCTGCATCTCCCTTATGAACGCCAAAGCGCTTCTAACTAAAACTGAACTACTCAATGCCAAGCCAATAGGATGAAGCATTGTCTCCATAAGGAGGAACATGAGTCTGATGTCTCTGTCCTTCTGAGTTCTGGCCCTAAAGTTCTTGCAGATCCTACATGTTGGCCTCTCTCAGACATTTGAGGCAGCTGGAATGTGGGTCACTAATCAGCCACAGCTTATGGCACGATGCACTTGGTTTGAACCCTGAAGACCAATGCATACACCAGTTCCAGGAAAAGGCTAATCCTGCTAAGTCAGGTCCTCTAAGTAACTGAAACTTAAACTCTAAAATAAGAGCTATTTATGATAATCAGCACAGTCCACTGAGAGAGGTACTTGTGGCAAAATACAGGGTCAAGCAGCAGTTCCAGTGACCATCCTGGGCAGTAAGAAGAAACTTAAGGGATGGGGAAGCCCTTATATTGATGCTATGAAGGTGCGACTCCAGGGAACCCCAGAGCCATCTCAATGGATACTACTGAGGAAAAGCTTTCTGGTAGCAGTGCTCGGGGTGAGCACACACCGATGGTAGAAGGGACATGAGAAAGCATTCAAAGAAGAGCTAATGCTACCATGAATACACTGAAGTGTCCTGGGCTATGTTACACTTGTTAATTTAGGTTGACTTTAGCTAAGTCGACTTAGCATGTCCACACCTAAATTTTAAGTTGACTTAGGGGGGAACTTACAAAGTTGACCTAGACCGTCCACACTGGACGCCTAGGTCGACTTCTAGGGGCTAGGTGAACCTGGGAGAGGTCCACGGTGGCAGGGGGGGCACCCCTTGCCAAGTGCTAGGGGGCTCAGCCTTTGCCCCATTGTACCTTGGTACAATGGGGCAAAAGAGGACAGGGAGCCTGGCAGGGTATAGGGTCAGGGTGGGCAGGGCTCTGCCCTGCCCTGTGGAAGGGCATGCTAGGCTCCCCCTGTGCCAGCCCCTGGCAGGGAGGGCTGTGGGGGAGTCCTGGAGAGCCCTAAGTCGATTTAGAATCGACTTAGGCTACTCTGTGTCCACACCGGCTTAAGTCAACTTTAGAAAGTCGACTTAAGCCTAAAGTCGACTTTAAACTAGGTTTAACAAAGTCAACTTAATTTTCCTTAAGTCGACTTAAGCAGCTTGCTTAAGTCAACTTAAGGAAAGTGTAGTGTAGACGCAGAGTAAATTAAGTCGACTTAAGCCTGCTTGTCGACTTAATTTACAAGTGTAGAGGCACCCCTGGACATGGCCTTAAGGAGTATCAAAAAGTATAATAAGATGAAAGTTTTGGGGGGAGAAAAGAAAATCTGTATGAATGATGAAGGCTGAAATGCAAGGGCTGAGAGTTTCTTTCTCCCTTCCTGTATATAAAAAACATCTTACACAGAAGGAGGTGTTGGGAGATTATACTTCTGGTTCTTCACCCCTGTCAGCCAGTAGGTCATCTCAGTTCCTTTGCCCTAAAACGGCAGAGAAGAGAGAAGCAAATTTAGACTGTATTATATGATTATTTCATTGCCTTTCCTTACTTTGGTACTGGGCTCCAAGACCATAGGATGGTCACCTATCAAATCTTATCAATGGAAACAAATAAATGTATCAAACAAACGTGAGCAAATTCATAGGCCTCTCCCAACAGGCCATTCACCACTGCTTCCTTTCCACATTTTTAGTACCAAAGATACATTTCACTTATTTCCCAGACATCCGTGTTCCCAGACATCAGTTCTATGTTGCAGATGCGTTTTCAAAGGCTAGGTTATCTTTAGAGGGGTTGTGACGCTGTCTGGATTTAGGGAACCATTTATGATATTATTTTGTATTAATATTTTATAATTGTTATAATCCATGGAACTATGCCATGTTTGGTGTCAATAGAAAGGTAGTAATTTGTTGGGAATGATTATATAGTTTATGTGTAGGAATTGTATTCGTATTAGAAGTTAGGAATATGATTGTTATATCTGTATTTTAACTTGTGTGAGTCTGGGGAAATTCCCCAGACTGAATGTCTACCCAGCCATTGTCCCCTTAATGGCCCATTAAGGAAGCTCCCCAGTACAATGGGCCGAGGGAGAAACCTGTTGAGCCACTAGGACTTGAACATGTGACTCAACTCCATTTGATTGGAAAGAACTGCACACAGCATGGAGAAGGCCAGAGATGATAAAAGGCAGCAGCCCCAACTCCATCTTGTTCTCAAGTCCCCAGTCTACAGCCAACACCCATCTCTGGAACTATTCCTCTGAGACTGGACAAAGGATTGAGGCCCACCCTGGTGCTGGGTGTTTACCAGAGGAACAAGCCTGCAAACTCCAGAGGAACAAGCCTGCAAACTGCTTTACATGGACTTTAAATCATTTGTATGTGTGTGATTCACTTTGACCCTTTAACATTTCTCATATTTTGTTTCTTTTCATTTTATATTAAATGTTTAGTTGTAGTTGCTAAAGAATTGGCTATCAGTGTGGTATTTTGGGTAATATCCAAACCTATATTATTCTGTGTGCTGTGGCTGGCCCTTTGGGGTCAGGAGAACCTGTATCTTTAAAGGACCGTGCGGCTAGGAGGGAGCCGGAGGAGCTGGAGTGCAATAAAGGGAGCTGTTTCTATTTTGGGCAGATTTTTTGGTACCAGGTGTGGGGTGCCAGAAGCCCATTTGTGACTGATAGGGAGACTGGTTTAAGTACCACCCATCAGTGTGTGGGGAGTTTGGCTCCCGGTTTTGCAGCTTGCCCTGATTTTTGCACGTCCAGAAGGGTGTCCCAGGAGGCCCTGGTCACAGGGGTGTCTCCATCACCCTGGTGCAGTGCTATCAATAGATATGTCTCCCTTGCTCCCCAGCCATTTGTCTAAGATAGGTGTATGATGCCTTTAGATAAGTCTCATTCCTGTGTGTTTGTAGACATGGTATATGTTACCTTCAGGTAAGTCTCGCCTCTCACTTCATACTGGAAATGGCAGTCTGTCCTCTTCAGAATGGCGATAGTAGACCCACTTACATGAATCCGTAAAGCTAAAAATAAACAGACAAGCAACAAACATTCAATTCAGAAACTTAATGCATGAACATGTTCATTTTCTGTGCAAACATGAGCTATGGCAGAGTCTTATCTAATTATCCTTGATGTCTTAGGAAAATTCTGTGGGTCAAATGACATGAAACTGACTTGTATATTGTTGAACCCCAAAATAACTACTTTATCACATAGCATTATATACGAGGAAAGACTAAAACAAGTCTAGCTGGACCAACCAATGTCTCAGGACAGAAGTGATAACAGTATTTGGATGGGATAAAGATCAAGAAGGGAGAGGAATGGGAAGAAATTGAGCAAAGGGAAGAAAATATAATTGGGTCTCAGGAAGCATTCCTAGTGGTGAAACTATTAGACTGTGGGATGTTTATTTGTTTATATTTAACATAATAAAGATGTCTGTCCCAGTCACTAGGTACTGGTGACAGAGTGAAGGGGATAAACCCCCCTGTTGCTTTGTAAACCCAGGGCTGAGGGGCTGGAGCAGGTGTGAGAATAATTAGGCTGAGTCAGAGTCTGGCTTAACAAGGGGAATTGGAGCAGCTGGGCACCTGGCCAGGCAAGTATATAGGCTAGGGCTGGAAACCAGCATGAAGGAGATGTAGTCAAGTAGAAGAGGAGACAGCTGTTCACAAGGTTGTGTGTGGGGCTCTGGAGGTAGGACAGAGCCGTAAGCCCCTAGGAAATCTGGGGCTGGAGTTGGGGAGTTACTGTGAGCACTAAGTTAAAAGCACAGGTGATGGCAAACACAATGGAGTGGTGAGCCTTTTGTGGGAATCTTGAACACTAGGGGAGCTGAACCTGAGCTGAACTGGAGGAAAGTGGAGGGTCAGGCAAGGCAGACCACTATGTACCCTAACAATCAATTATTTAATAAATGCAATTGAATTAAATTAAATCTCAGCAGTATTAAAATCTGCTCCACAGGAACTCAGCCAGCCAGGCATCCACCCTCTTCATCAACTAGGACTAGGTCTGCATCATCCAGGGTGGCATAGAGGAATGGACACTATGATCTAATAGATCCTTTCCATCTTTGAACTTCTGTGCTTTGATGATAAAGTTGTTCTTGGCTGGAGAAAGAACACTGGCTTTGAGCACACAATTAGCCTACTGCCAGATTATACATTGAGGTGAGCTTCAATTCTTACGTAAACCTGTGGATTCCATCCTTGAAGCTGTGTTAACTGTGTCCCCAAATAGACAGTAACGAGGCATCTTAATTCCAACCACACCAGCAGCACACGGACCTGAAAGCAGGGGAAAAAGGAGGGAAAGAGGAAGATAGAGACTGTTATTCCTGGGGGATACAGAGAAGCCCTTGTAGTATTAGGTATGTCTGAAAGAAACAAACTGAATTAGTGTGGTGCCATCATAACTATCTGAGTTATTTGTTAGCATGCTGGGGTGGGTGGTCTCATCTGGAAGACGGTATTTCTAATAGCAGAGCAGGGACACTGGACTCAGCACAGATTGAAAGTACTATCTCCATCACTTTCTACAGCATGGGGAGGTCTGAAATCCAAGTGCAGACCAGGCCTGTTTCTGTTCAGCTTGTAAAATATATTCAGAGCAGAACAGACTGTTCATATTATTTATATATTTCCATAGAGACAAAAATGTAGAATTATTAGGAATTATACTAAATGTCAGCTGTGGAAGCAGGGGAGGAAGAGAATGAATTTCATTATGGAGAAATTTCTGGTGGTATGTCTAGGGCAGAGGTGTCAAACATGTGGCCCGTGGGCCAAATGCAGCCTGCAAACCTCTTCCATCCAGCCCATGACTGCACTCAGCTGGACCACATTCTCTCCCAGAGAGAGAGAGAGAGATCGTGCATACGCCACACTCTGCGAGTGTCAGGTTTGGTGACATGACGGAGCACTGGGTATGCAGGACTGCGCTCTGTGAGACCACATTCTCTCCCTGAGATAGATATATATAGAGATAGATAGATATGGAGCACAGTTTGGCATACACAGCACTCTGTGATGCCACGAGGGTGCCGTAGTATTTTGATTTGTGGTATGTATGCCCGACATGGCAAATGAGTTTGACACCCCTGCTTAGGGCCTTTCCAAGTAACTGAATTGTTACAGTACTCTAGTGGTAGACATAAATAACAGAATACTGAAACAAGCAAAAATAAAAAGATGTTTCCCCCAAGTACCTGAGGTCTCTGAACTATGCACAATGCCACTTTGTTAAATTAAAAAAAAGATTCTCAAATGGGCCCAATCTGCCTCAAAAACATTTAACATAGACCTGCTTTTCAGTGAGGGAAGAAAGGTCTCAAAGAGTTCTGGTTGGTATAATGTTACCAACTCAATCCCATAAGAAACTACTGAGGTTGGTTTGCTCAGTTACCAACCTCAGCCATAAATGGAGATATTAAATGGTATGGTAGGCAAGCCAATGGCCTATGTAAGTCTATTGCCTTTTCTTCAATAATGGTCGTATATACCTGATGTTTTAGAGAAAGGCAACTCACAGTACTTCTGGCCAGTTGTGTGTCACACAACCTATATGCCACAATCCTCAGAGAGAATCAATGTATAAACAATGAAGCATGAGCACTTATAACCACTGTTTATTTCTTGACCTAGATAGAATAGCTATGTCATTCATGTTCATATGCTGCTACCCCCATACCAGAGTGAATCCCTATACGAATCCAAACAGGCAGGCCTGGAAGATGTCGTAATTCAAAGGATCCCATGAAACTGAGAATATCCAGTGCCATCTTGGAGATGTCCACTGCATGGCGGTTGCCATTTCTCTTTGGTAAGCCACTCACCACCATATAAGCATCACCAATGGTTTCCACCTGTAGAAACATGTTTAATAGTTACAATTTCCAATTACTGGAAGATGCATATAAATTGGAAATGGAAAAAGCCTCTTAGATCACTTTATTAATCTCTTCCTTGGCAATGCAAGATTGCCAAATTCCCTCCAATTAGAGGAAATCTTTCTGGAATGAAGTGCTCTATACACAGCGTTCTAGGTGACAACTTGATATCTAGGACAAGTTGGTATCAAAAATCATTTACAGAGAGCTATGTGAAACACATTAGAGAGAGGTAATGTTGGCTTGTACTTCTCTCCCTTGTCCTTACTTAGCATACTGGTTTTATTCCTTTGTTACCAACCCCTACTCTCCATTACCCTGTCTGTGATGTTTTATGGACCATGATTATTAAAGTGTAAGTGAGGCTCTGTTCACCTTGTAAACATCGTGATTGTCGAGAATGTGGTCAAAGTTCTTATAGATGTCATTGAGCATGTCCACTACTTCCATGGGAGTACTGTATTGGCACAGCGTGGTGAAGCCAACAATGTCACTGAAGTAGATGGTAACTGCTTCAAACAGCTCTGGCTCTACCCGACCAGTCTCCTTCAAAGATTTTACCACTGGTCTGTGAGGACAGGTGGAAGGGAAATGGAAATAAATTTAACTTCTGCCTTAGAGGACAACTCAACCGCCTAGAGATCACAAGAGACTAAGTGCTCCAGAAACAGAGGTTTGATAAGAAATCAAGTCAACATTTTTGTGATGAGTTCAATGGGCACTTGAAAAATCAGACACACACTAGCATTTCTGGCTGCAAGATACTTCTAGATTATGAGCTCTTACTTAAATTGTAAATTCCTTGGGGAAGTAATATTTTTGTAAAGCATGATGCATCCTTATGCTGTCTTTAGTAGTGCACTTGCCCCACTTGGGCTTTGAAAGAGTTAAGAAGGGGCCTGGCTTCGGCTGCCAATCAGAAGTGAGGGCTGCTGGGCCAATCAGGGCCAAGCAGGTGGTATAAAGCCAGGAGCAGCAGCATAAGCTAGACAGTCTGTTGGGGGAGCTTGAAGGGAGAAGGGGTCTCCTGGGCTAGCAAGCTGCAGGGACTGGGACAAGTTCCCAGTGTAGTCAATGAGGGCTGACCTGAGGGCTGGAGTTCCTGAGGCAAAGGAGCGGCAGTGACTGGAGCAGTGATTTGAGGGCTAGGAGCAGAGAGGACAGCAGTAGTGGCTGGAGATTGGCTGGACTCCAGGCCGGTGAGGTGCTGAGTAACACTGGGGCTGCAGGAAAAGTGGCCCAGGGATCTGTTGAAGTCTTGTAGAGGACTGGAGCTAGGCGGAAGGCCTCCGGTAAGGTGTGTAGGGTCCCTGGGCTGGGGTCTGGAGAAGAGGATGGGCCTGGGTCCCTCCCTGTTTCCCCCAGCATGCCACGAGGGGCATGGGTGCCAAGAGAGACACAGGCTTGCTGGCCCACTGACTCTTTTAACCTAGTGGACCTGGATTAGGAGCGAGTTGGACCGTACCCTGGAAGGGGTGGACCTGAAGGGACTTAGCTGGAGGGCTGAGATCACAAAGCAGACCAAAGAAGTGAGTCTGCTGTGTGAAGAAAGGCAGAGCACAGACCCCCTGTCAGGAACCACTTGAGACTAATTCCCTGAAACATCACCAGGAAGTGCCCATCAGGTGGATCATGTGCTGACAAACTGCTATACTGCCCTCTACATAATAACGGAGGAAATCTGGAGACAACACTGGATTCAGTAGGCAGCCTCCTCCCAACACTTGCTTTCAAGTCTCTAGCTTAGAATTGTGCACATTAAAGCCAAGGAGACACAGGACTTAAGTACATGGCTCCACAGGTCAGACTATGGGGTGCAAACTGCAGCACATATTTGTGTGCTGTGGTATACATAACTCCCCTGTGTGGATGCTGTGGGTGCAAGATAAAAGGTTCCTAATTTGTACTAAATCAGTCCTGTTTAAAGAGGACTATGTAAGTGTGACGTTATTTCACACCAGCAGGAGCAGTTACAGCACAGCACACTAGATAGTGTTTTAATTTCACATCCTCCTAGTCCAAACAGCTGGGCTATGTAGACATAGTCATACTTCCTTCGGCTTAATTCCAATCCGTCTGATGGCAGCTTTGTATGTTGAATTCAGTTTTCAATACCCTTTTGTGTACACAGAGTTTCTCTGTATATCTTGAATTTTGACAAGAGTGGGGGTATTTGGCTTGGTGTCCTGGCCAAATTCCACCTTGGTTAATTACATTCTGCCTCTCTGAATTCCCACTTCTGTTTCTGTTGTCATTCTTCACTTCCTAAGTTTTTGGAAGTATATTAAACTAAAGCACGCAAAGGCAGTTTTAGTGCAAAATAAGTGTCCACACATGAGTTAGTGCAAAACAAATAGTGTGCTTTAAATTCACACACTAGTTTACTCTGTACTTACTTCCCCATGTGGACAAGACCTAAAAGTTGTTGTTTGCTATTGAAACTACTATTGCAGGCCACCACAGAGCTGGCTGCATTTCTGTAGAAGATGAATTGATTCTCATATATGTATCATTTGTAAAGCTTCTAAAACACTTCAGGATCCTTCAGTCTGAAAGAAGCTAAAGGTATGTAAACGTTAGATTCAAAATTCATTGCTTATGTCAGCTAAATAACTGAAATCAGCTTAAAAATAGGTGTTAATTCATTTTGTTAAACCTTTGTTCACTGTACTCCCAAGGACCTCATTCCATACTCAAGCTGGTTTTTAAACTAATTTATCTGTCTGTTCATCATCATTTATAATGATTACACAAAGTCTAGGGATGCATGATGTTTCAAATTATCTCCAGATTGTTTTAACCCTCAGTTCGCACATAGGATCTATAGGTCTCCCTGTGGCGTCGTCTTTCAGATCATGTGACACCTAGATATATGGAGGACAGGTTTGGCCTGGTTGTTCTGGGCAAACAATCCTCTTACAAATGATTAGCATTCCAATAGATTAGTTAACTTTATTGGTCATGGTAAGACATGCATAAGATAGAAAGGGTTTATCTATTGCCAGAGAAATTTAAATAGTTAAGCTATAACTCTTAAATTCAGGTGAATCAGAATGGCCTTCCCACAATACCACTTCTTTCCACTCATCCAGCCATTACAGATTAGGGTATATTTACACTACAAAGACTACACCAGCAGAGCTAAATAGCCACAGCTAGGCTGTCATAACCCTGTAGTGTACATACAGCCTCCACCAACTGAAGGGGATTTTCAATTGGTGTAGATAGGAACACCGCTTCCCTGAGCAATGGTATTTCTTCCACCAGTACAACTGTATGAACACTGAGGAGATGTCAGTGGTTCCCAACCTGTTGTCCATGGATGACGGGTGGTCTGCAAGGATACTGCAGGTGGTACATGGGGACAGGGGGAGATAATTACTGCAGGTAAATGTGCAATAGGTTTGTGAGGGAGCATAATAAATTATTAGAAATGGCTATGTTTTTAATACCCCTTGATATACAAGTTCGGCCTTGGACTTCTGCACTCTATTCTTTCTGATTCCCTATTCAGGATCTTTGGGGAAAATGTGCAGTAGGGGGAATATAATTTTGTTTGCACAGCCAAAGATTCAGTTTCAACAGTTTATCAGCTACCTAGGAACTGCTCTGATCTGCCAGTGCTCACGTGGTCCCTGCCTGAAGCCCCAGTTCAGCACAGCACTTAAGCACATGGTTGATGTTAAAATTATGTGCTAACTATTTGGGAACCAGTGGCTGAAATGCAATAAAGGGGGCTGTTTATATTTTATTGCAGCTTCTTGATGTCCCATGTGAGGAATCAGAAGCATTGTTTGTGACTGATTGGGAAGCCTGACTCCAATGTCACCCATCAGTACTGAGAATTTACTCTCCTTTTTATAGCCTCCCTGATCTTTGCATTTTCATGTGGTTATCCCAGGAGGCCTGGGTCACATACACATTCAGAGTTCTGAGTGCCCCTGTAACAAACTAATATTACATATCAAATAAAAGCATAAATCACATTGCTCTCATTTCCCTCTTCCCCCATCCACCTCATCTACAAATGGGCATTTAGCATGTGATAGGATATACCAAGACTTCTCTGTCCCTGTGTAGGAGGCATCACCACCTTGTCACATCTGCCCAAAGGCAGAACATCCCCTGAAAAGAGGGGCCATGAGTGCAGACCTCTAAGCACAGCCCAGAGAACTTATTCAGATTCTGGTATTGGTGGAACAAGCAAGACTTGATCCTTCAGCAGCTAGAAGATCCCTGAGGAAGCAGGGCATAATGAGGACTCACTTGTCTGCTTCCTGCTAAAGGGGAGTGTGGGGTAAAGCTGAGGTGGGAAAGCAGTTCCCCAGTCTTAAGCAAAAAACAAGGTTAGGGTCTCACAATCAGATCTCACCATCACTTAAGGCATGCAAAAAACTGATCATTTTTATTGGGTTTAAAAGCCCAGGAGACCCCTTTTTAGGTGAATTTAAACTTATTGTTGTTCATCTAGCAAAGCTCCTGGCAAACTGACTTACCCCTCTGGAAAACTAGCCAGTCTGGCAGCTGAGGGCAAGAAGTATGATTCAGAGCAGATGAGGCTTCACAGAGAATGACCTGTTGACAACCCTCATCTCTTCTGCATCAAGAGATCTCCCGCATGAAATCCTCTGACCACAATTGCAGCAGGATGGTTTGGGGAAAGTGGTGGTCCCATGGGTAACCAAGTCCCAAACCATTTAGTACTTTATAGGTAAAAACCAACACCTTCAGCTCCACTTGGATACAGGGCCAGTCTGGCCATATAGGTTATCTAGGTGGTTACCTAGGGCACCAGGCCTTAAGGGGCACCAAATTAGATGGAAGTGGGTTTTTAATCTATTTAAAATAATATATTTATGTTATCTCTTATAAATGAATTGCACCCTGATGGGGGTGCCAAAATCATAATTTGCCTAGGGCACCAAAAACCTTTGGGCTGGCCCTGCTTGGATGCCAACAGGCAGCTAGGGCAAATCTCAGCGCACCAGAGTTGCATGCTCTTAGTGTGAAATTCCACTTAATAAGCAAGCATCTGCATTCTGCACCAGCTTCAGTTTCCAAGTGATCTCAAGATGTAGCTCCCTGTAGAGCTCATTAGAATAATCTAGGTTGAAGGTGGCAGAAGCATGAACAATGGGGGGTGAGATCTGCCAGCATCTGAAGGACAAGACTCTTAGCCACAGCTGGTATCAAAGCATGCAGGAGCTTCAGTCTAACAAAACACCCATATTACCAACATGTTCCATTATGGCTTTCCCCCACATCTGAGAAACTGATATAATCTTTCCAAATTCTTTCGATAATTTCCCTCAACCAGCTAACATAGCCTCAGTCTTATATGTAATGATGCTTCTGCCAACTAGCTATCATCCAAACTTCTGTTTCCTACAGACAAATCTTTCTTTGCTTCCTGCACAAAACATGAGGTTTTTAGTGGCATAAAACATGAGGTTTTTAGTGTCCAAATCAGTCTAATCAGCACAAAATTTCCTCTATAAGTGCTCTAACAGTCACCCAACTTGCTTCATCTCTTGCAAGTTGTCATCTGTAAACCATGATAGCTTAGGAAACAAACTGTAAAAAAGAGCATGTTGAGGATACCATATTAATAGCTGTCTACACAAAAACCATTGAAAGTTCAACTAGGCCATCAGTATTATGGTCTGCAAGTAAAACAGCATTCAGTCCGAGCCCTGGGGAACCAAACCAAATCTATCACCCCAAGAACAGAAGTGTCCTAATGTGGGTTAACAGTCAGTAAAGGCTAAACAGTGAAGACATGGGTTCTTTAATTACCATACAAGTTCAGGAGCTCAGTTCTACAGCTCATCTGAAAGTTTACAGTGCCACTCATAGACCAAAAGAAAAAGAGAATGGGCCAAATTCTGCTTTACATTACTTATTATAGTTTATGGAATAATTTAGCCGATTTTATCTGACCTGGATCTCTGGCTTCAAGCAACCGTGAACTGCTGTAATTCATACTATGGAACAAACAAACAATTCATACCTTCATGTTTATAGTGTTTGCAGCCTCCCACAATGATTCTGATGCATTACACAACTGGACCTCACTGTTAATGCTTAATGCTTCCTGCTGGATGGAAGCCTCTGCTGGTCAACACTTACCTTGGGAGAAGCATGAAGTTAAGCCTGTCTGCTCTGTCCCTCTCTGCCTTGTATAGTTCCGTCCTCTCCTCTACCAGGTGTTCTAGGTTCCGAGAATACAGCTGCAGACGCCGTATCAAGGTATCCATGTAGTTTTCATTGATCTGGCTATGATAGTTGCTGGGAATAGTGGTTGAGAGAAGGATGAAGAAAGCTCATTGGTAGGACAGAGACAAAAAGAGAACTCCAGAAGGTTATTCCTGAGTATGGCTTCCTTGCAGTTAAAATGGAAATTGCTCAAAGCTCATAATTTCACCTCTTAGCAAAGGGCTTATTCTTAAGGCATAAAGACCTGTGACCCACCCAGATCACCCAGTTTTGCTAATTTTCTGAGCCCTGGATCTCCTGGGCTACTACTCTCCATAGTTCCAGGTCACTTGAAAAGACCTGAAACAAGGAACTATGATGTAATTGGAATAACAGAAACGTGGTGGGTAACTTACATGACTGGAGCACTGCCATGGATGCATATAAATTGTTCAGGAAGGACAGGCAGGGAAGAAGAGGTGGAGGAGTAACACTTTATGTAAAAGAGCTGTATGACTGCTCAGAGCTCCACTACGAAAGTGGAAACAAGCCAGTTGAAAGTCTGTGGGTTAAGTTTAGAGGAGAGTGCAACAAGGGGGATGTCATGTTGGGTGTCTGCTACAGACCGCCAGACCAGAAGGGGGAGGTGGATGAGGCGTTCTATGTCTAGTTGGCAACCGGTAACAAGTGGAGTGCCCCAGGGGTCGGTCCTGGGGCCAGTTCTGTTCAACATCTTCATTAATGATCTCGATGATGGGATAGATTGCGTGCCTAGTAAGTTCGTGGATGACACCAAGCTGGGGGGAATGGTAGACACACTGGAGAGCAGGGACAGGATCCAGGGAGACTTAGACAAATTGGAACACAGGGCCAAAAGAAACCTCCTGAGTTTCAACAAGGACAAGTGCAAAGTCCTGCACTTAGGACGGAAAAATCCCATGCACTGTTACAAGCTGGGGACCGATCGGCTAAGTAACAGCACTGTAGAAAAGGACCTGGGGTCATGGTGGATGGGAAGCTGGCTATGAGCCAACAGTGTGCCCTTGTTGCCAAAAAGGCCAATGGCATGTTGGGCTGCATCAGTAGAAGTCTTGCCAGCAGATCGAGGGATGTGATAATTCCCCTCTATTCAGCACTGGTGAGGCTGCGTTTGGAATACTGTGTCCAGTTTTGGGCTCCCCACTACAGAAAGGATGTGGACAAATTAGAAAGAATCCAACGGAGGGCAATGGAAATGATTAGGGGGCTGAGGCACATGACTTACAAGGAGAGACTGAAGGAAGTAGGCTTATTTAGTCTGCAGAAGAGAAGACTGAGGGGAGATTTGATAGCAACCTTCAACTACTTAAAGGGGTGCTCCAAAGAGGCGGGAGATATGCTGTTCTTGGTAGTAACAGAGGACAGAACAAGGAGCAATGGTTTCAAATTACAGCTGGGGAGGTCGAGGTTGGATATTAGGAAAAACTTTCTCACTAGGAGGGTGGTGAAGCATTGGAATGGGTTACCTACGGAGGTGGTGGAATCTCCATCTTTGGAGATATTTAAGGTTCGGTTACACAGACCCCTGGCTGGGATGATTTAGTGGGAGTGGTCCTGCTTTTAGCAGGGGGTTGGACTAGATGACCTCATGAGGTCCCTTCCAGCCCTATGATTCTATGAAATATATTCAATGGGAGAGAGTACACTGGAAATGAGAACCCTGGGAGGGAACTAGAGGTGATAGGAGACAGCAAATTAAATGAGTTAGCAGTGGGATATAGCACTAAAAAGCCAATGCAATTTTGGGCTGCCTTTGCAACAGTATCTTAATCACCAAAAGTGGAAGTAACAGGCTTTGGGTCAGATTCACTCATTGAGATATGTTGGTTTCAACTGATGGGACTTGCATGGAAAATGCCCCATAATAGACCATCTGCTAGGAACATAGGTGCTATAGCACAAGCCAGTCATAATCCCTGCTTTTTTGGGTCAGGAGATGGCAGGTGCAGCCTGTGAATTAAATAGGGCCAAACTGGCTGAAAGATCCAATGATTCAGATTCTCATGGACTTAGCTGGATTTTAAAACTGCCTTTTCCCCAAGCAAAACCTCCGAGTTAACATGGCAGTCGTACCAACTGCCCTCTGCTGGGGTAAGTCCCCTTCTAATGAAGCTGTGTCTGCAGTTGTAGGGTGTAAATTTGTGTGCTTCTCCATGCCGTTGGGGATGAACCCAGCTCTTTTTCTGCACTTCTCTGGTGCAACCTTATCTGGAATGTTTTGTTCATTATAGACACCCCCTTCTCTGAACTTCTTCCAGATTATGACCCTGCAGCTAGTGGGACAGACCTACGGAGACAGGTTTAAAAGCTCTTAAATAGTTTCCCAAGGGAAGTGGCTGAAAACCCATTGCTTGGGACTTCTAAATAACTTAGAAAAAGTATGGCAGGGAACAATCTTGCAGTGCCCAGGTAAAAGGCCAGATGTTTTAATGGGGTTTTTCTATCTCTGTATTTTATGATTCAACAACCTCATTGCACTCAAATCCTATAATTGGCTTACTCTGGGTAACCTGATCTTTTCAATCACCTCACTTTGTGGTCATCTGAATCCATTAATCTCACCAATCCAAGTCACCTAAATTTTCTAATCATCTCATCCCCAGAATATCCAACTCCATTAATTTCTTGAAACCTGGACACCATGACTCACTATCTGACACTTGAGTAGTCTGACGCCCTATTTACACAATGTACTAATTAGGGCTCTGGGTGATAATCTCTCTCACACACCCACTTCTGCCTTTCTGTCAAAGGATGAGAACAGCGCTGTCCCATGGGGGAAGCGGGGCCCAGGGCCAACTGGCCTAGGCGGGTCCCCGCCCCCCCATGCTGGAGGGGAGGTGGGCCACTCTACCCCCTTCTCTCCCCCCAGGAGCCAGCCCAGGCGGGGAGGCTGATGCCGCCAGCAGGAAACTGGCTCCGGCCCTGGCCCTGGCAACGGGGGCCGCCAGTGGGGGGAGCTGGTCGCAGCCAGGACCCCAGGCTGCTGCAGCCGGTGCCCCAGACGGGGACTCGAGGCCGCCACTGGCAAGGGCTGGCCCTGGCCACATGGGGCAGGCTGGCCCTGAGGCGGGTCCCAGCCATCTGCCCCACCCTGCGGGCAGGGAGGGCTAGTCCAGAGGCCAGGCTTAGTGCTCCCAGCCTGCCCCGCTGCCTTCGGCTCCCTGCTGAAGGCAGCGGGGAGCAGGGATGTGTGTGGCCATGGGGGGGCCGCGGTGCAGGCCCCGCACTGCCGCTTTGGGAGCAGGACAGCGCGGGGCCCATGTAACCGCGGGGTCCGGGGCAATTGTCCCGTCTGCCCCCCCTCCCCCGCCCAAGGGACGGCCCTGATGAGGAAATGTCTTAATCAGTGAGATCAGTTTTTCCATTGACTGAGTCATGTTGGTATCAAAAACATACTTATAACCATGAGCTTCTGAAGCTAGGAGTTTGGCTTACCTGAGTATTTTAGCCAGAAGGCTCTCAATTTTCTTAAAATCAGGCCTTTTCTCTGGATCTTCCTCCCAGCAACTTTTTACAAGCATATACACCTGAGAAGGTACAACCCAGGGGCAATTCAGGTGAGCAGTTGTAAAGAAGGGTAATAGGGTTAAACAGCAAGTCCAGGATCTGTTCATTAGTCAATAGGGAATTCCTCTCCCATCTGTCTTGGCTAGTAACTCATTACAAGTGTCCAACTGTAATTAATCTGTGACCAGGGAATTCACTGTGGTCACCTTACAGCAACACTCATTTCACATGAGCCAGTGGTTAATTCGGTAATGACTGCCAGTCCACCTGAACAGATTTGGAATCAGTGGTCTGTAAATGAAAGCCAATTGAAAGGATACAATCCCTCAACCTGGCTCCAGCTTGCAGTTATTGACCTACTTGTGAAAGCCTTCATAATCACGTCCCCAATTCTCTGAGCCTGGGTTCTGGCTGGAACTGGTTACTCTGATAAAACGTGCCATGCTATTCCCAGTCCCCTGAGATATCCACTCCAGTATTTAAAGACCAATTTTCAGACTCCTTTAATAGTGACAGTTGTTTAATAATATCAAATTCTAAAAGACATGCTACTGTAGTACTGTACTATTGTTTGAAAGCATTGTCAACAGATAATGGTAGCCTTTCCCCAAATAGCCTTATACATCATTCCACTTAGGAACAATGGATTTGCTACACTATGTCAGGTGGTCCATCAGCGGATTCCAATATCTGGGCTCTTGTCATGTGGGATCAGACAATGAATCACTTAGCTCAGTTTTCCCACCTGCAGAACTCGCAAATAGCTGAACAAAGGTAAAACACTCTTCCCTTGATGAATTTGGTCAAGACTTACTTCCAGCTCTCTTTCTCCTGCTGTCTCTAGGATCAGGTCTGGGCGGAATGGTCTAACTCCTTTGCCACTCTCCACTCTGTAAAGTTTCTCTAATGAAAAAAGAAGTGCAATATTTAAACAACAAAACATGAGAGGCAGTGCATTTCTGCGTATAAGGCAGTTCTCAACCCAGGGGACATGTACCCGTGAGAGTACGCAGAGGTCTTTCAGGGGGTACATCAACTCTTCTAGATATTTGCCTAGTTTACAATAGGCTACATAAAAAGCACTAGCAAAGTCAGTACAAATTAAATTTCATACAGACAGTAACTTGTTTATACTGTTCTATACACTGAAATGTACATAAAATATTTTTATTCCAATTGATTTATTTTATAATATGGTAAAAATGGGAACATAGGCAATTCTTCAGGAATAGCACGCTCTGATATTTTTGTATTTTTTTGTCTGTGTAAGCAAGTTACTTTTAAGTGAGGTGAAACTTGGGGTACAGAAGACAAATCAGATGCCTGAAAGGAATACAGTAGTCTGCAAAAGTTGAGAGCCACTATAAGACAATGTGAGGAACCCATTAGGATATTATGCCTTGATTTTCAGAAGAGCAGAGCACAATCTCACAAGGCAATTGGAGTTGCAGATGCTCATCCCCTTTGAAAATCAGATCATTAATATATATGAGTATAATATTAAAACACAGCAGCTTGTTGCCTTATTTGTACCCATAAGCAGGAACACAATGCCCTATCTACCAAAGCTCTCTGACTCCTGAACATGTCAGAATCTAGGGCCTAGTCTACACTGGGGGGGAGGGTTGTATATGTGTAAATTGACAGGAAATATTCTTAATATGCTTAATTCTGCTGATTTAATTACTCCCACTCACTGCGGTGTTTTCACTATATTCCATCAACTTGAAGTGCCCTCTGTTGACACAGCCTTACTCCACTTGAAGGGGTGGAATTATTGCATTGACTGGACAGCGCTTCCGAGATCATCTGAGCGGGTCTACACTGATCGCTCAATTGATCCTGCTGCGTCGATCCATGAGGATCGACATAGTTTTTTCAGTCTAGACAAGGCCTCAGTCTTGTTTGCAAAACTCATTCATACTGTGCCATCAATAAGCCATTAGCTTGCTTTGTAAATTGCAATAATGAATGTCCTGCTTGACCAACCATGTAAAGGGCTTCTGCAAGAGATATTACAAACCATTTTACACATACAGCAGGGGGATTATTTGCCTATTACTGGTGCCTCTATGTGTCTAATTTCTATATATCCTAGGTATTCGTAGCAAGCCAATCACCATTTTATCTAGATGTCACAGACACTGGAACTAGGTGTGCTGCCGCATCCCCAGCTTGAAGTGGTTTCCATCAGACAGAGGGTCGCCAATTTGGTTCAATGGCTCTCAGCACCCACACTATACAAATTGTTCCAGAACCCCTGATAGATACTGTATTTCAGAGGAAGACAATGACTCAAGCAAAATTTAAAAATTCTTCATTTATTGTTTTCCCTCTCTCTCATCCGTCCTAGCTGAAGAATTAAGCTGTTGATGGCCTGGAAAGGCCTTCTAATAGTGAGCCCTAACCCACACTGATTCCTGGCATAATACTATAAAAACCTAACCACTCGGCTGTCTGACTGTATGTTGAATTTATTTAACCAACTTCTGAAATCAGGATCAACATCAGAACCCATTATGTCAACAACCTATATATTTCTAATACTAAAATAATAGGAAAAGCTCCACGAAGTGTTGCTGCAATCTCACTGTGAAAGAAAAACTTTAAAATCTTAACAAAAGATTGACCCACTTAAAAAAAAAAAACTTTAAAAAATGTTATTCCATGAATCTAGAGTTGCCAAACAGGTTTCAGGCCCACTAGATTTATCACTGCTAATATAAGGAGGCTATTAAATGTCCTGTCACCTGTGAGACAGCTCCAGCAAGGGGCATGGATTGCATCCTTTGCTGCTGAGAAAGCTATCATTTGGTTGGACTAAGCCTATAGGATGGAAATATTAAAGTGATTTGGAATGGACAAAACTTTTCTAAAATGGTGAAACTTCATGATAAAACATAAGTCAAAGTCAACACAGAGAGCAAGATTGAGACTTTAAAGCCAGTAGTCCAGTGCAGGTGAGGGAGCAGTGCGGAGGTCACTGCTCATAAGCACCCAAAAACGTTTTGCCTGAAACTGGCATAATGCCTCCAGCACAACAGGGAGAACTTGTCTATTGAATTAATTTAAATTAATTTTTTTATTAAATAGACTGGTGGCCCCTCAAGTTTGTAAAAAAATTATATTTTTGGCCCTGGAGCCAAAAAAGGTTTTTTACAAATTTTTTAAAAGCTTCTTTTTTTTAAAGGCCTGGATGCCCATAAACATCCAGAACCTCCCTCGGCTCTGCTCCTTTTGTGTCCAGATTGGTTTTGTTGCTGATGTTTGGCATTATTGAACTGTAACATGTTGGACTATATAATGTTGCGAGGAGGAGGAGGGGAGGAAAAACAATAAAAATCTTAACTTAAAAGAAAAATCACAGCACTTACTCCCATGTGTCAGTACTATTAAAAGCTTCGTTCATTCCCAGTGAGAGGAGCAGCACTTCGAGCATTTAACAGAGACAGTGTTTTTCACTAAAGCTGTGGGAAAATGTGACAGTCATAGCCACAGAATCCAAACGCTACAGTTGTAGTGGAAGACAAGATGTGGGATTTTAGTCTCTTACCTTTATGGTCCCTGCAGAAGTCAGTGTAGAAGGTCTCCCTGCGCAGGATGATCTCCTGTGCAATAATTCCATAACTGTACACATCACCTTTCTGAGACACGTCAGCATGACGGAGGTGTTCAGGAGCTGTCCACAGATCTGAGCAGCCGGAAGAGGTAGATTGAGAGAGCAAGAGAGGAGTCAGAGCTTCCTCAGACCCTCATCCCCTCCAGGATTATTTTAATGTTCTTTTCTCATTATTGCTATTCCCATTCCCACTACAGCTTGTTATTGTTTAGGTATCTGTTTAGCTGTTATGTGGATGGGCCAATGTCAATACAGACTGGATAATTGTCTAAAAGATATGCTCATGTTCAAACACAAGTTGTTGGGCTAGGGGGAGGAATTACTGGGTGAGGTTCTGTGGCCTGCGTCGTATAGAAGGTCAGACTAGATGGTCAAAAGGTCCTTTCTAGCCTTAAATTCCATAAACCTGTGAAAATAATCCCCAAATGTGTTTGAATCGGACATAACATAATTGCATCATAACTTCTGTGGCTATATAACAAAAGGCATGTGTATTTCTTGTACACCAGTCATCATGATATTTAGATATTGTGGTGTTATTCTGTTGTGGCACCCTCTCATGATGGGTTTATATTGTATTATAATGTAAAGCAAAGTTATTATACTAACTGCTACATGGCAGTCACAATTCAAACACCACCCTGTTGTTATGGTGGTAATCCCTGTTGTAATCCCTGTTGTCCCAAGGGATGAAAGTCTAACACCCAATACTTCTCAGTCTGCTTATAACAACATTTCCCTCTGAGCTACAAGAGAGAAGAAAAGAAACCTGTACTAATATAAAAATAAAATGAATATAAATATGAAATCTGAAAATGAGAAAAACCTGAGAAGAAGGACGTTCCAGAGGGTAGCCATGTTAGTCTAGTTCAGCAAAACAATTGAGGAGCCCTGTGGCACTTTTCAAGACTAACAAATTTATTTACCACATGAGCTTTCAGACACATGAAATGGAAATTACAGTAGGGGAGTATATAAATGCAGGGAAGGGTACGTCACAAGATCAATTCAGACTTTTTCAGCAAATCAAGAAAGTTGTTTTAATTCAAACAGTGTGGAACAACAGAAAAGAAAGTGGGAAGGTTTAACTTTTTAAGCTTTTTAAAGTAAGAGGAAAGAGGAAGGGAAGGTTTAACCTATGCCTATAAGTGGGCTTTTGAATTGGACATTTAGAGAGACTGTGCTGCTTTTATGGTTGGATCAGGGGAAACTGAGGTAGCCGTATTGGTTGTGCTGAAGTCTGTCACAGAGGGATGCTCTAGCGGGGCTGTCCTGCCAGATGCTGCAAGGGAGCCTTTTCTCTTCAGTTCCTGCTGTCTGAACAACCTTTCTGTCTGGCCCCTACAAACTCCCCCATGCTTATCAATATCAGTTGAAAATGCATGTTTCTTTTCTCTCTTTCTTTACCACTTCTTTTTTCCTACTGCCATGACTTTTCTCTGTGATTGTGTTATTTAACTCAGTAATATGTTTTCAGACACAGTTTGTATGAAAGATGCTATACAAAATTAAGTTCTATTGCATGTCATGCATTCATGTCTCTGTACTCAGTAGATCTAATGCATACTGAATTACAGAATATTATGTAGCTTTTTACTGAGTAATCTAACTTTCCACAACATTATAATAAGTGTTAGGCAAACCAGTAAGCCTACTTTTGCATAGAAGCTTACATACTGCTTTCACTTAAGCCTGTTTCCTCACAAGCTGTAAGTAGGCCCAATAGTCCCATAAATCTTATTCTAGGGCTGAGAGGGAGACAAGAAGACTTGGGATGTATTTGCATACCTCTTCTTGGTGGCAGAATGGAATTGCAACCAAAATCAGTGATCTTCACCACCATGCGGCTGTCCACTACACAGTTTGTGGACTTGAGGCGGCCATGGACTTCAGTTTTGCTTGAGTGCAAGTAGGACATTCCCTGTGATTGAAAGAGAGAGAGAGAGAGAGGCTGTGTGTGTGGCTTGACTGGTACTAGAATTAGTAAAAATTGGAAAGTTCAGCATAAAATCTATGTAGGTACTTATATGGCCCTGATCAGCATAGTATCTGAACATGTCACAATTATTAATGAATTTTATTATCCTCGCTCTACCCTGGAGAGAGGAAAAAATTATTTTACCCAAGGGGATTTTCCAAGATCAAACTAGATGTCTGTGCTAGAGCTGAGAAATTAAGCTGGGTCTCTATTGCTCCAGAGAATCATCTTAACCAGACTATCCTTCTTTGTAGTTGCATGATACTATGATGCGCCTCTTGATAGTACTGGATTTTTTTTTTAGGAGACTTTGGGAAATGTATTTCCTCCCAATGAAATTCATTGAATTTGCAACAACTGCTTTTATGGTGTTTTCCATAATGGTTACAGTTTTGTATAAGTATTTCACAACCCTAAAAGATGTAGCTGGGGAAGTGTTCCAATTCTTTATTTTGTAAAAAATGATCATCTTAACCAAATGAAAAAATCTGCATTAATAGCCAACGTCATTAGGATTGTATCCTTTCTGTCGATATCAGTCTACAAGTGGGACCCATAGTCAGCAGCAGGTCTGATTCTCTGGAGGAGTTGGCAGCTAAGGGTCAATGCTGAGAATACTAGATGACATTCTATGGCCTGTGTAAATGCAGGAGATCAGCTTTGATCATAAAGGTCCTTTCTGACCTTACAATTTATAAATCAATATGTGCTAGTCAATACATAACATCTGCAGTTTGTGGACTAACTTCAGAGGTGAACCTTCCAGTTCCCTCAGCATATAGGTTATGCTAATTCAGATGTACTTAGACTCAGGCTCCCTGAACTCTTTCTCTGAAACACACCCTATAGACAAATAATTTGCACCCCTTTACTCATCACTTCTGAATTTGGTCCACTTAGTCTAAGGCAGGGGTGTCAAACATGTGGCCCGTGGGCCGAATGTGGCCCGCAAACCTCTTCCATCTGGCCCCTGATTGCACTTAGTGGGACCACACTCTCCCTAACAGAGAGAGAGAGGGAGAGTCTTGCATACCCAGCGCTCCACAATGCTATGAGAGTGTCAGGTCACACAACATTGGAGAGCCCTGGGTGTGCGAGACTGCGCTTCATGAAACCACACTTTCTCCACACACATACACACACACACAGGTCTTGTGGAGCACAGTTTGTCAGACACTGCACTCTGTGATGCTGCGAGATGGTATGTACAGCTCACTTGAAGTACATTTAAGTCAAATCTTGCCTGCCATAGCAAATGAGTTCAACACCCCTCGTCTAGGGGAATCAAAGATGGCATATCTTGTATGTCAAGGAGCTGGAAGAGAGGTGTAGCAGGAAAAACAACTGGGAGGTAGGTGTAAATTAAAGTAAGGGTGTACAGTTTACACCTACTTATAGTTTCCTATTAGTTGTTTTTCCTGCTACACCTCTCTCTTCCCACCCATTACATAAAGTGCAATCTGTATGCTGAGGAGGCTAGAAGAAGGTGTATATGACACCAGTTGATATTACCCTCTGAATTTGGTCCCAGAACTTTAGACACACACATCCAAATATTCGAGGATGACTGATGACAATCAGGAACCTGAATTATATATGTGCAATCATATAAGCACAGGGTGTGACATTCCACTCTTTCAGAGACATACTTGTGTTTTGCTGATAGCAGGGGAAAAGTCAGGACATGTTTGTTTGTTTGATATATATATCATATCATGCTGGAACCTGTGGGGACTCTGTATAATAACATGTCTTCTTCACACTTCTGCTACTTCCTGCTGACACCACCTACATTGGAGAGCCTACAACAGCAGGCCTTTCTGCCAGCTTCAGGGCCCATTTGCTGCTGTCGCATCTCCTGTACTCCCCTGCTGACACCAACATAGCAAGCAAACCAACTAGAACAGGAACTCCTCAACGGCTTTGGCCTCATATGAGATGATTTGATGATACTGTGGTCTGAACGCGACAGAGCTCCTTTGTCTTCTAGTTGGGGAGCTGGTGTGTCTAAGAAGGCCTTCTTCTCCACTGCCATCCCTCATATTGGGGGATCGTATTTGGAAGAAGAGAGCCTGGTTAAGAATCCCAGCTGGGATTTTCAAAATTGCCTAAGTAAGTTAGGAGCACAAATCCCATTGCCTTTCAGTGAGGTTTGTACTCCTGTATCACTTAAGGACAAATCAATGGGAGTTAGGCATTGCGGCGCTTTTGAAACTCTCACTAAGTGCCTCTCTTTATCATTAGGCACCTAAATACCTTTAAAAATATGGCCACAAGGCCCTTTTGAAGATCCCATTCCTTGATTTTAATTCTGACTAAGCCCTTTCAACTGGGCCATTTTTCTGATACAGTTCAATAATATTGCATTCAGCTGCACAATTTCATTCAGATTATTTAACAGTGCCCTCTTGTTTAACAAGCAAAAGCCTTGCTACAGCAGCATGGGCCCTTGTGACCATAGAGTTCAATTACTGTAATTCCTTTTTATGAAGGGTTTTGTCAGGTCTTTTTGGTCATTCGCAGCTTGTGCAGAATACAGAAGTGCTAAGAGTCACTACAGAGGCAGTGGACACTGGCTCAGAGCTATCTCTGCTGCTGGAGCCTGCACTGTTCCCTCCACATTGCCAGGGACTATCTACTAAAGTGAGACCAGCTGCTTCCTATTCTCTTTCTGGCCTCAGTTATGTGGAAAAAGAGACGTACGTGTCCTTGACTAGATTTGGCCCTGAGACTGTTTTGCCCAGCAATGTATGCAGATTTAGTAATTGGCTATACAAAGACATAGATCCGAGTAACCTTGCAAAATCAGCAGCAGCAGAGAGTCCCTGAAGCTGGTTCAGACTGGCAAAAAACCACCCAAAAGTAAAAACAGAACTAAGGAATGACTTTGCAAGCATAGGGATGTGCCTATAAAAGCAGCGCCCCGAGAACAGCAAGGGCGGAGTCGACAGGAGTAGCCCCTGACAACCCGTCGGACTGATCACCCGGAAGCAGCTCCCTGGTCCTAGAATCTTTGGACCAAAAGAAGGCCACCCTAGAATCGTTTGGGTTGGTAACTGTGCACGAAAACCGGAACCAGTCTGCACTGCTGACTGATGATAACCCGCAGATGAAGTATCAAAACGAATGAGAAACCTGTAACCAGAATGCTATTGCAGCTGCTTCTGCTCATTGTTGGGTAATTATGTCTGCAAATAATACTAACTGTAGTTAAAAGTTACTAACAGAGCTATTTGTGGGAATAGGAGGAGGAATAGTTATAATCTTGCTTTAGCTTGTAGGATTTGGAATGCTGTGTGAATGTTTGCTGTGTTGTTTTAGGCAATTGAAAGATAGTGATTTGTTTTAAAGTATTCAGTCAATAAAAGCTACATAAAATAGTGTACACCAAAATCAGTGGTCTCAGGTGTTCTCCTTGGGTCCCCGCACACCACTCTTGCATCATAAAAGAACAGCAAGCTAGAAGGGGATGAACACAGCAGCAGCTGCCCTGTACAGAAACAGTGAGCTGCTAAAGGCATCAGCCCCCGCATCAGCTCTCAGGGTCAGCTGAGGAGCAGGGGAAGCAGAAGGCAGAATCCATAGGTTGGGTAGCAGGATTTGAGGCACAAGGAAACAAGAGCCAGTGATGGGGGATGCAGGGCTGCAAGAGCTGGTTATTGGATTATTTAACTGCAGGGAGCAGCAGCTGGACCTGAGGATGCCTGGGAGGGAAATAGGAACTGGCAGGCAGTGAAGCAAGAGATGGATGTAAGCAGAAGGAGGAGCTGATGGGATGACGGTAGGGAGGTGTGTGCGCATGCGGGTCAGGTAAGCTGTTGCCTGAAAAGCGGTGTATGGGCATCCCTAGGGCCACCCCACAGGCCTCCATTACAATAGCAGCACCAGGTGTAAGTTAGGTGGGCAAATTATCCAACCTAATTGCAAATCACCAGCTACTCATATTTAGGAAGGGTTTTCAGAGAACTTGTCTGAATCATCTTGACTGGTTCAAACAACAGCGTCTGATATTCCATTGAAAGGGCCTTGTACCCCTTTTATCCTTGGGCCCCCTATTCCATTTACAGATGATATAGTGGCTGGCATGTTGTTTATGTATTTGTGAAATCCTGGGCCACTGATGACATCAATGAGAATTTTGCCAGTGACTTTAATAGAGAGTATTTCACCTTCTCTGCATGTGATCTATTAGATCTGAAACTCTCAGGAGTATCAGCCTTGGTCAGTGACTGGATGGGAATCCTATGAAAATTAATGGCAAAGGACTAAGAAAAACGTGTGTGTAAGATTGCAGAAGTGGGGGAGAAGGGAGGAAATGTCCACAGTTATTTAAAAGAGCTCTTAATGTTGAAGGTTAACTGAATGTGAAACAGTCATTAACAGAACCAACAAACTGTGACAATTTGGATTAAGGAGATTTTAATAAAGAGTGAGATTTTCATTATCACTTTGAAACAGACATAGCAGAATCATTCATCAGAGACTGCATCTGAGCTGAGGCATGTAGGGAAATGGGAGGACTGGCCTGGAATGGCAGCAGAATTTTGATGGAGCACTAAAGAAGGTAAGGGTATAGATTATCTAAATCTGTATCTGAAATTTTGGATCCCATTTCACTAAAAATAAAACAAATACACATTTAATTTAAAGGAAATTTGTTTCACTACCCATCACAACTTTCTGCCTTCCAAAAAATACAAGTAAGTATTGAAAGTTACTTAAAACCATCCTTGATTTCTGTGCAGGATGAATTTCTTCCCAGGATAATTTGCCCTCACTTTGTGAAATGGTTCCCAATGTAGTGAGTTTCACTGTGCTTTAAATTATTACTTACAGTGCTCATTTAAAAAAAAATTCTGATACAGTACAAGATGGGAGTATCCAACCATTTTGAACAACCACTGGAGAGATTTCTTTTAAGCAGCTTGCCTAAAGTCACGCATCATAAATCAGCAGCAGAGCTAGGACTAGAACGTAGAGCTCCAAGCAGCTAAATCCATTCTCTAGCCAATGGACCACACCTTTTCTCTTGATAGCCTAAATAATATATTATACTAGGTCCTGTTACCTATAGCTACCTACTGTGTAAGGTTTATAGCATGTGGACAGGTTTATAAAAGCTTCAATGCCACCTATTCACTTACCTTGGCAATATCATACATGACAGAGATTTTAAATTCCCAGTCCATGAAGGTGCCATCTGGGTAGGAGATCTTATCATTTAAGACATCCTAGGAGGACAAGAAGGAGACAAATTGTCTAAGCTATAGCAAGGAACAGCGGGAGAAGGCATCTCAGCTTAATGTTAACAACGTTCTGAATCACACTGCCTTTTGGCTAGTGACTGAAAAGGGGTACCCTTCTATTTTACTTAAGAAATGCATAAATTAGGACAGACATTGTGTGTATGTCTACACTAGCAATTTAGGTCAACTTAAGGACTCAAATTACTCCATTCCACACTGAACTTTCATTAAGTCGACTTAAGAAATTCCTTAAGTCAACTTAATGAAAACTTAAGTCGACTTAAAAACTTCCCCTCTTTAGGTCGACTTAGGCCTTAAGTCGACTCCTTAGGTCAACTTAAGGATGGTGTGGATAGGGAGTAGCCCTTAAGTTGATCTTATTAAGTTGACTTATGGCCAGTTAAGTAGACTTAACAAGGTGGACTTAAGTTGACTTTGTGTTGCCACTTTAAGTCGACTTAATAAGGTCGACTTTACGTTGACTTAAAGTCGACCTTATTAAGTTGACTTAACAAAGTCGACTTAACTTTTTCTAGTGTAGACATACCCTGTGTTACTTGGAAACTAGGGAATGGAATATAACTTTGTCCTACACAGCAACTACAAAAAGGTGAGAATTTAACTTCTAACCACTGTGGTTTCCAGTGGCAAAAATGAGCCTGTGTGAATACCTTTGCCTACATGAACACTATGCAAAGCCTAGCAAGACATTCTGACGGGTCTGTAATACCTTTGCCTACATGAACACTATGCAAAGCCTAGCAAGACATTCTGACGGGTCTGTCACCACACCCTTTAACTATGAGAGTGATCCAAAGCCCATTGAGAGTCTTTCCATTGACACAGGAACAATAGCAGTTTTCACCAGCTGAGGATCGACCCCAGGCAGGAGAAGGAAGAGAAGCAGAAGAGAAGTTATCAGTACTATTTCAGATAAGCACTGAAGTAACATTACTGACTTCCCTTCTGCTCCTATTCCTTCTCCTGCCCCAGGACCCATCTGTCTGGCAGGCTAGCATTTCCTTTCACAAACTGATGAGGGGCTTGCACAGTTATTTACCCGCAATGATCCTCTCTCACAGTACTCAACCACCCCAAATATCATCGTCTCCATCTTCACTGTGCCATAAAACTTTGTCAAGTTGTAATAGTCGATCTGGAGGAGCTAGAGCAAAAATAAAGAATCCATTAAAAACAAAATCAATTGTTAGTGTGGGAGCCAAAATTAAGTCTGCTAGCATGAAGGGACTGTCTCAATCCCAAGCCCTGACACGATGTGTGGGTTCTTTGTGTGCATATGTGGAGAATCAGAGTTGCTGAAGAACAGCTGTTATTCCAGAGCCTTCTGGTCTAGGGAGATAACAGTGGGGAGTGACTGTTAACTGTATTCCAGACTCTACTGTCTCCATTATTGCCTCTGCCGTAGTACATCACAGTTTCACACTGAAGACTTGAATATCCATTATAAATGACTGAATGTTGCACATTAGTTAATAAATAAACAAATGATAAAAATGTGAGGATCCTGCATGATAGTATATATTTTGTTCATTTATTAGGCTATTTATAATACTTTAGTGTATCTGTACCTAATGTACTTGGCATACAAATTAATCCTAATTTAGAAGGGCATAACTCTGTGGAAGTTAATGGAGATGTATTTGTGTACATCAGAGATACATTTAGCCCTTAAAAATAGGAAATCTTACTACAACACTCCACTATTAAATGATTGGTATGAAGTGAGGAAAGAGAGAGCGTCATTTTTAGCATTGATTATAAAAATGTGGATTAGCAGGGTTCTGTCAGGTTCTATCTCAGTCATCTTCAACTTCAAAGGTTTACAATCCAGAAATAGACCTGTTCATTAGACCCCCTTACACCCTACTGTAACACACACACAGTGATCCTCAGGCCACAGAAGCCCATGGGATGGACACACAGACACACATGGGTTTTGGAGAATGATTTCTGATTAGTTTTGTCCACTCTGTAGTGGCTAGTTTCTACATGAAACAATTACCTTGTTCAGTTCTATCTTTTGTTTCTCTGTGAAATTCCCATCATGTTTGAGATCTTTCAGGATCACTACCTGGAAAGAAGAAACAACTGGAAGCAAACTATAGCAGTAAGACAACAATATTCCATCCTCCCCTAAACTAATTCTGGTGTTTGAGTATATCCTTGTTCAGTAATAAGTAGTGGAGTTATATTACCATTTACAAGATTTATCAAGTTGATAGGTTCTGCTGTCCTGGAATAAACTAAGGGGCTGATCTTTCAAACGCTTCACTCACATGAGTAGACTTTGCTTTGGCAAAAAGTGAAATTCAGGGAACTTCACACATAAAAGAGTACTCCTTTGCCCCATCTAGTACACTAATTTGCCTCATGCCACATCATATCAGACCAGTGGTACATTAGGTCTTGTATCTTGCCTCTTGCCAGTCTGGACCAGGACAGTAGTTCAAGTCCAACATTCTGCCTCTGGTAGTTGCTAATGCAGGGGGCCTCAAAGGAAAACGAATACCTCACCTCTTCTATAAACTCAACCAATTTTGCAAGGTTAAATGGGAATGGGGCTGGCCTTGCTTTCTAATTTCTGAAGCGAATCAACTGTCTTTCATAGACACCTCTCACAAGAGAAGGGAAGGGGAGCAGAGATACTGTGATAATCTTACCTTCTTGTCATATTTGGCTTGGCACTGTCTCTGTACTGTGTCACGCCTCTTGTCTTCATCAATCTGGGGAACAAAGAAGGCTCATTATCCTGCAATTATAGCACACACCACTGTGGCAGCCATCAGAGGGCAGAGAGAAAACTAATGACAAAGTATGTAACTGTCTGCCTGGGCGTCTCTTTAGAGTACAACTGAATCCCACAGC
Source organism: Pelusios castaneus (assembly GCA_007922175.1). Classification (NCBI taxonomy): domain Eukaryota; kingdom Metazoa; phylum Chordata; order Testudines; family Pelomedusidae; genus Pelusios; species Pelusios castaneus. The sequence goes on from ML685814.1 coordinate 9,522,849, forward strand.
ATGCATTTGTGCAGCTCCCACATGCTATCATCTTTTCTTCTGATCAATTGCCCTGTCCCTCTGAGTTTTACAGTCAGAACACAGATCAGCCACAGCCTGGAATAGGGATGTCTTTTGTGATACTGATAGTATGGGAATGCAATGGAAGAGACTGGAAATAAATACACTGCCTGCTTTACAGTCATATAAAGAACTTGTACTTGTGTTGCTGTGTTAAATTGGGAAGTTACTGGGGATTAATCTTATTCGCTTTTTTTCTGCACAATGTGTGGGAGACGAGAAGACTATGAACCAGTTCTAACAGCTACTACGGTCAGAGCCCAAGCAGTAGACCCTGTTGATCTAACACTAAATCTTGCAGTGGAGAGATTCTGAGCCACCCTCCCCTCCACCCATGGGGATAGCTTGTCCCTCCTACCTTCAGGCTGACATGGTTGGTCTCATTGGTCTCTAGAGGCAGGATCTCGTTAGGTGGTATATGAGACCATTTCTTCTGACGAAGTGCAATGTCTCTTTTGTACTTCCTGTGAAACAAGCAAACCTGTTTGAGCTCATCCTATCAAACAACTGGAATCCACACTGCTGATTGTGGTGGGGAATCTAGAAGTGCTAGAGAAAATCTTGAGCACAAGCTCTTGTACTCCCTTCTTGGGAGTACATTCCTGGAGGGCCTGCTCCTACAGCTCTCAACTTTGAGGCCTGGAAAGGAGAAATACCTGCTCCATCACATACTTCTTTTTCGTCTAGAGATTTAAAGGGGTCAATAACAGAGAGCAATTGCTGGCAGGTTGCTCCTAATTCTTCATGTTCACACACAGGCAAAGACAGTGCAAGTAACTGCAGAATGAGTTTGCAGTAGCTTAAATTGTTTCCTTTTCTATGCTATTGATTGAACATCCTTTGAGGGCAGTCCCAGAAGCAAACAAGGCTCTTGTGGAATGAGTTGTGCTATCCAGGAAAAGCCAGAAGCTGGGGGATAGGCAGCAGAATGAAATAATGTGACTTCTCATAGAGGGCCTTTGCCTCTAGCAGATTCCCTGAATATATCAGGGGACAATCCTTGGAAATGGGGGGTGGAATCCCCTGTCTTTTCTGCAAAAACAAGAATAAAGCAATCCTCCTTCAACAGAATTATAAGAAAACTGCAAAGCAGGAAACATTTCATTGAAATCTCCACTTCTCTATGCATGTTATGCCTGTATAGGAAACATGGGCCTCACAGATTAGTTATTGGAATGCTGGGGAATCCTGAACAGTGATTGGTGCTGGAGAATACTCCCAAATACTGAAGATTCCAGGATTCTGTCTCACAAATAATTTGTTTCTAACATATTTTAACTGCCATTGCTAAAGGGAAAGGGAGGAAATGTCCACTTTTAGTTGTATGTATTTTTTTTTCCTGATTTTAGTCTGGAAAGCTGAGTTGCATTTGTACCATCATAATTTATCAACTGCTGCAACAGTCACAGTGCTCAAAAGTTACGAGATCATGGGACTCTAGTTATAGCGGTCTCATTCTGTCTCTCCTGAATTCCCCACATGAAGCTTTAATAGCATTCAAGAACAGAGCTATCATAAGAGAGAAATCCCTGGAGGAAAACATTAAATTGTGGAAATTCCCGTTTCATAATCTTAAATAGAAAATCCTATGAATTATCAATAAATTAACTAATCCTAGTAGAAAATAACAATCAACATTACCTGTTAGTACCTAAGCACTTACTGGACTGGAATGACATCTTCAAAGTCTGATAGTGGCTCTGTGTTTTTTGAGGACTCTGGATTGATTTGTTTACTTGGAAGACAGAACTACCCAAGAAAGTGTGGGCTAATTTAGAAATGTCACACCCTGGGTGATATATAAGAAATGAGTGGAGATTTTGTTCATTTTCTTGCCTAATGGAGCCTTAGGAGTTGTCTTATCATCTATCAAGAGATGACTTACTAGAATAGGAATTACTGCACAAATGAAACTGGGGATAGAAGCTTAGGTAGTCTGCTTGTGGCTAAATTGATGGGAAGAGCAAAACTGGAATCAGGTGCAGAGAGTTGTTAATCAGGGCATTAACTGGCTGGCAAAGAAGAATGGCATTGTTAGGTCTCTCTTCATCCTCGATCATTATGAGTTGAGCCACTGCATCATCTGAATTAGCTAGGATTGTGAAGTTTGGTAACATTCTACATGCAAAGAGTAAATTCTTTTGGAAAAACTAGCAATAATTGATTTTGAGGAATCCCTGGGCATTTATTCTGAATTGGAGGGTCTCAGATACCACAGTGATGGATGTGGCATAAAACTCTAAATAGAATTCCATGATTAATGTCTCTATCATCAGTAGATTCAAGAAGGGGTAACAGTACCTTTTGCAGCAATCCAACGTATCTGGAAATAGCTTTTTGTCAAATTTCTGCTAGCTCTTCAAAAGATAAATGACTATATTGGTATCAATATATTATATTGGTATGTTTGTCCACAGGTTTGGGAACAACAAGCTTTTCTTTTTCTTGGCTCCAGCTGGGCGTCCAAGTGTGGATTAGCTACATCAACTTGGATTCTTACCTCATGGAAAATGTTAGCTAATAAGGAGAACACATCAGGTCAAAATGACAGAGGTTAAAGTGTGCTACCAATCAGGTTTACATAGAATCTGATTTTCTTGTCTCTGAAGTCCTTTGATGTGTGGAAAAGGTGTCTTTTGAGCTACTAAAGGTGAAAGATCCAAGTAAAATGTACATCTCTGAAACTGCCAAAATCAACGGTTCTCAGTCCTGGGAATATGAGAGACATATAGATGCACTGGACAAGGTTGAAATTTTTCTCAGAGGATCCTACAGTATATTTCAGTTTCTGTCTATCTGATTTTTCCACCATGATATAAGTTGTGCTGCAATCTAGTCAGAAAATTTTAACTGTAGAAAAAAGCATGTGAGCTAGTTGCAGTGAAGCAAGATGAATCTGGGAAAATAGTAAGAAACTGAGTGGGTCTAGAGACTGCAGCACCAAAACTTTCTGGTGTTTTAATTTGGGCAATGACACAAGACTGAGTCTTTCCAGCATAAACTGTTAAGTCACCAAAAAGATAAAGAAACATAGGAGATTAATAGAAAGGACTAAGTACGAGCAATAAGCGAGAAAAAGTTTGACAGTTGGCTTTGTCCTTACAAAGATATTTGTTAGATTTCTATGTGTATGTGAACCGTTGCTTTCTAGTGAGTAGAAAAGGCCTGACCATCTGTCCCATGCACCACTTGAGCAACTGGGTCATTTCTCCAAGTAGGGAGTGCTGGATGGAGATGCCGTTTGTGGTGTCTATATACAGTGGCACACACAAAGGGTGTGTCTACACTTAGAAATTAAATTGACTTAAGAAGGCTTAAGTCGACTTAATTTACTCCGCATCTACACTGCGCTTTCCTTAATTCGACTTAAGCTGCTCCTTAAGTCAAATTAAGGAAAAGTTAGTTCGAATTAATAACACCTCATTTTAATTAGAACTAGCACTTAAGTTGACTTTATTAAGTCGACTTAAGCCAGTGGGGACATGGAGTAGTGCCTAGTTGGACCTTTTTAAGTCAACTTAAAATGTTAAGTTGACTTAAGGTCAAAAAGGGGCCACGTTTACACTTGAAAAGTTAAGTCGACTTTTGTTAAGTTGACTTAATAAGGTCCACTTAAAGTGGACCTTATTAAGTCGACTTCATAAAGTCGACCTAACTTTTCAAGTGTAGACATAGCCAAAGGGAGAAGCCAGCAACAAGCTTCTGATGGGCAATGATAATTGAAGGGGTTTTCAAGGAGATATCAAACAACCCATGCCCAGCAGTGGCAGATGGAGGAGAGAAGAAAGAAGAGGATGATACCTCAACACCAGGAGAGCGATGATCAGAACCAACACCACAGTCCCTGCAAGTGCAAAGACAGCAATAGTCAGGATGTGTGGCCCTGTAAAAGAGAGAAATGGGAAAATAAACAACCTTAGTGAGAACATTAAACACATGACATTAAAAAATATACCCAAGGCCTGATGCAAAGCCCTTTGAAGTCAATAGAAGACTGGTCTCCATTTAGGAAGGCATGGCATCAGGTTACCGATAAATAAATCAGTCAAGCGGCTATGCATGAAGAGTCACAAGGGCTGCGTCTACACTGGTTAATTAAGTCGACTTAAGCCACTCAGGTCCCAGCAAGAAAGGACCGCGGGTTTGCTTCCTTCTCCCCAGGACCCGCGCTCCAGCTGATCAGCAGCTGGAGCGGGGACCCTGGAGAGAAGGAAGCCCTTCCCACACTCCCTCCTAGCCAGGACCATGCAGTCCCGACGAGGAAGGAGAGCTGGAGACCTGCGCTCCAGCTGCCAGCTGCTCAGCAGCGGGCAGCTAGAGCGGGGATCCCAGCAAGAAGGGACCTCAGGGCTCCCTTCTCGCTGGGACCACTCATGTCCCGGCGAGAAGGAAGCCCCGTGGTCCCTTGTCCCCGGGACCCGCGCTCCAGCTGCGGCAGCTGGAGCGCGGGACTTGGGGACAAGCGAGCCCCAGGGTCCCGACCAGGAGGGAGCGCGACCACTCAGTCGGGCCAGGAGGAAACCCGGGGCTCCCTTGGCCAGCGCCGCGCTCCAGCCATCTCTCTAGACAGCTGGAGCGTGGCAGCAACTGCGCCACACTCCAGCTGTCCCTTTAAACAGCTGGAGTGTGGCAGCGCCCCTGCCAGCTCCAGCTGTCCCTTTAAACAGCCCTGAGAAGGGAGCCTTGAGGTCCCTTCTTGCTCGGATCCCCGCTCCAGCTGCCCGCTGCTGAACAGCTGGAGCACGGGTCCCAGCCCACGCTCCAGCTGCTCAGCAGCGGGCAGCTGGAGCGCAGAGCTCTGGCTCTTCCTCCTGGCCCGGATCACTCAGGTCCGGGGAAGTTGTCCCCGGGACCCCAGTGGTCCAGGCTAGGAGGATTCCCTTCTGCCCGGGACCTGGGAAGTCCCGAGCAGAAGGGAGCCAAGTGGTCCAAGGCAGAAGGGAGTTCCTCGCTTCCTTCTCCCCAGGACCGCTCAGGGGCTTGCTGCCCCGGGGAGAGCCAGCCCCATGCGGGGCTGGCTCTCCCTGGAGCAAACAAGTCAACTTAGAGAGTCCAGTGTGGACTCTCTAAGTCGATTTACTAAGGGCCCCTTTAAGTCGACTTAAGAGTCCAGTGTGGACTCTCTAAGTCGACTTAATAAGGTCGACTTAAAGTCGACTTATTAAAGTCAACCTTTTAAAAGTCTCCCTTAATTCCCTAGTGTAGACATAGCCAAGGTGTCTCCTTGCCAAATCCCTGAAACACGTCTCGCTTATAAAAGCCGATGTGGTTCCAAACTCATATTTAGATAATGTGAGTGGCTGGTGTTTGAAACGTATTATTAAAGCACAAGTCTTGTTCTTGAGGCTCTGCTACCCTCTCATGGCTACTGACATTATAACATGCTAAAGACTATTACACCATGAATTAATATTGTGTATTCAGATTCCTAAAGAACCAGAATAAAGTTTATGTTGGTTTGTATAGCCTCCATCCCAGGCTTGGTAGAGTGGGCATTAATATTCTCTGAGCAATAGAAAATTCGTAGGTGAAAGCCCTAATTTCAAGGAATGTCATGGGGAGAGTAGCAGAATTGAGTCAAATGTTGCCAATTACATATTATAAAAGCATTGTGTGCTAGTTTTTGAGTTTGGTTTTCCTCCTAGAATAAAGAGAACATGGTTAGGTAGAACAGTTTTGGTAGGAGGTGTAGGGTAACAATGACAAACTTTGGCTATCTAAAGCCATTCTCTGATGGATATATTTATTTGGAAACTGGTTGGAGAAAGCTTTTTTGAACTCTTGGCTGTAGAAAGAATTTTTGTTTGTTTTGATTAGGCTGCAAAAAAATCAGGTTATATCAGAAGATGGATTTTTAGATTTGCAAGTACTAGTCTGGCTTCATTACAGTGTTTCTGTTGTAGAGGAAATGGACTTTGTAAAAATTTCAGGTTTCCTATTTTGTGGCTATAAATGGCTCCAGGAGGCATTTTTTAAAGGTGTCTAAGGGTGGTAGAGGGATGTACATGCAAACACTACACTTCATGTATCCCCTTACTGTAGATGACTCATGACTAGTGGGGAATAAGTGACTGGTTAGCTGTGTTTGCATCAGAACACTCATCAGCATAAATATGTAGGATGGTAATCAAATAGTGGACTTTAGCTTAATGTGCTAAATAACTCTTCTGCCAAATAATCAGAGTAATTATTTGTAATTTGCTGGGCTTTTTGTGCCTTTGTGTTTCACAAAACTCTGAATGCTAACAGTCTGGTTGAAGAATAAAGGAAAATCTTGTCTCCAGGATAGTGATACATCATGGCTCTGTAGTCCAGATTTGTCCTTGGTCCCACACTGGGTCAGTCAGAAAGCTATCGAGAATTGAAAGAGAGCATTGGTCAAATCCGTGGGAGCTAGGTTGAGCTGGCATTTGCTGGGACGCCCCTCCTGTTTGTGTTGCTAGCAAAGAATGAAGCTGAATGCAGGTTAAGGGGAACTTTAGTAAATCTTGTGCTCTGTTCTTTCCCTGTGTCTTACTTGCTTCTAGCATAACTCTATCCATTCCTTGTCCTCAGGTGTGCTGTCAATAACACTCCAGAGAACATAGACCCACTGACTCCAGTTCCACTGATCATAATATACTGCTGACTGAGTTAGTATCAGACAGTGATGGGGTGTCCATTCCACAAAAGTGATGAAGGGGTTAAGATGGCCAGGTAGGCCAACTCACTGCCTAGGCTGTACCTGAAGGAGGAGCCAGGGAGCAGGGATTAATTAGAGTCAAGGCTCAGGAACAGGAGGACCCTTATAAAGCTAAGCAGCTGGGGGGGGGGGGGGGGGGCCTGCAGGGAAGTAGCCTGCAGTCACTTCCTGAGAGAAAGGAGGTAGTTTCAGAGTATAGTGGGTAATCTAAAGCTACTTGCTGGGAGGAGGGAGTTTGGATTGGCAAACCTGTAAAGTGAGCAAGGTAGGAAAGACTCAGGGAAAAAGCAGCAATGTCTGGGTTAGTCTAGACTTTGGCAGCCAATGAGTGGGCCCCTGAACTGAAAATCAGAGTAGAAGATGGGAGCGGGTTCCCCTCCCAGCTATTGGGGAAGTAGCATGGATCAGGTGGCAGGGAATGGCCTATCTGGGACAATTTGCATTGAAAGACTTTGATACCTTCAAAGGGGGAATTGCTGAGTAACATGCTGAGTTACGAACAGTAAGCAGGAGCTGAAATGAGAGGGGATGGTGACTTGAGAGAAGCAGAGAGATGGGGTGGAATGGCAGGAAGGGTTTTGGCCTGGCAGAGCTAATCCCCACAACAACCAGGAGGAGGTGCCATCTAGCGGTGAGTGGAGCACCCCATGATACCCATACTGAACTCTTCACCACCAAAAGTTTTTTGTACACTGTACAAAGGGCTGGATTATTGCAGGGGTGGGCAACATTTTTGCCCTGAGGGCCATATGCCACTCATAAGGGGCCACAGGTGGGGAGCGGAGTGGAGGAGTGGGGCTTGGAGGGGGAGTAGCCAGCCCCCCGAAAAAGGGTGGAGCTGGGCTCTACTCCTCCTCCCTCCCAGCTTCAGCTGGAGCTGGGGTAGGAGGGGAGAGGAAGGAGCAGTGGCAGCGCTCTGGCCCCAGCGCGAGCTGCTGCTGCCGCTCTCCCTCTCCCTTCCTGGTCCAGCAGCATCTCGCGTTGGGACCAGAGTGTCACGCTGCTCTCCTCTGCCCAGCTGGGAGGGAAGGAGCAGTGGCAATGCTCTGGCCCTGGCGTGAACTGCCTCTCTCGCTCCCTGACCCCTCCCAGGTTCAGCGGCAGCTCATGCCTGTGCTAGAGTACTGCCACCACTCCTGAGGGGGAGCGGAGGTTGTGCTCTGGCCATGGTGCAAACTGCCACTGGACCTGGGAGGGATGAGGGAGGGAGAGTGGTGGCATTCTGGCTGCAGCGCAAGCTGCCCGGAGCTGGTGGGGGGGGGGTAAGAGCGGCTCTGAGCTGGCAGGTTGGAGGCAAGGTGCTCTTGGGCTGGATCCAGCCCATGGGCTGTAGTTTGCCCACTTCTGCTTTAGGGGCTTAAGCCCCAGGCCCCAGCCAAAAGGGGAGCCCTGGGCTTCAGCCCCTAAAACTCCTGCAATAATCTGGGACCTCTGCACTGGGGGGGTGGCCCTGGAGCCAGGGGTCAGGGCGGGCCAGCACCTATTTGCGCCACCTGGTGGGGCAGGGCCAGCTGGCTTATGGAGAGGCCTCTACTGTGGCCTTCCAGGGCCTGCCATGTGCCAGCCAGCCCCCCAGCCCCTAGGCAGACTGGCCAGAGTGGGGCCAGGGTAGAAGTTCCCTCTGGCCTCAGGGCCTCCTCCCAGTGACAGAGGGGGCAGGGGCTGGCCTGTGCAGTGGGGGCGGGGAGGGGGCCAAAAAGAGGGGCCATGGTTGGGGCAGCTGGGGCCCCATGGTGGGGGGCAGGCAAGGGTGGGCCCTGTGGTGGGGGGCAGGCCAGGGCCCCAGGCTGGTTAATCTGGTCTTGACCTTACAGCTGTTTGCATGCAAGACACTTTGTTAATATGGAGTTAAGCTTTCTGGCTCTCCACATTGCTTTGGGCTTTTCATGCTCATCCACAATATGAGAGTTTGCATTCAAAAATCAAAAGTTTAGAAAGCCAGAAAATGAGCAATTCAAGTTCTAGGATGATGGAGGTACCACTGCAAGGGCAAAGTGATCAAAAATCTAACAAATCTAGGAAATGCAAAATTGGAGAGACATTTGCCATGTAACCTTAACTCTGTTCTTTTGGTCCATCACAGTACCATTACATGTCAGTAAAACTTTTATTGTCCAGTGTGATCTCTTCCAGCCATCATCATGTATACCACAGATGAACTGTGCTGAACAGAGTACAGTGAGGATCCTAACAGAAATGATAATTAGGAGTTGTCCTGGGTACATTGAAAATGATAGGTTTAGTTAAGATAGGGTAAGGTACTGTTCCTATTGGCATTCCTATGGCAGTTAAGATTGGGTGGGGCAACTCTTGCTATGGAACATGATCTTAACCCTGCATAAGCCCCCTCCATCAGGAACCCATTTCAGTAGATGTCTCACCGGTGCCTGGAATGTCATAAGGCAACTTCTGGTTCTTCCAGATGAAAGATGGCCTGGTAGTTATTACTTCTGTTTTATTCTGGTGAGTGTCATACTTCAGGAGGGTCTGGAACTGTGGGAGAGTGAAGAAATGAGCTTTGTTAATAGCTCTCACACTCAGTTCCTTTCATAGATTCATAGGGTTGGAAGGGACCTCATGAGGTCATCTAGTCCAATTCCCTGCTAAAAGCAGAACCACTCCCACTAAATCATCCCAGCCAGGGTTTTGTCTAATCAGGCCTTAAATGTTTCCAAAGATGGAGATTTCACCACCTCCTTAGGTAACCCATTCCAGTGCTTCACCACCTTCGTAGTGAGAACGTTCTTTTGCTTCATTCTCCCCAATGATTTATATAAGTCTCAGCAAAATAGACTCAGGCCCCCTGCTGCAGTGATGTATTCTCTCTAGCCTGGCCTGGTGCATGTATCTATCTTTCATATTCTTTCTGTACTATGACTCTGTCCTTCCCAGAAATGCAGCACTCCCATAAAATCACTGGTGTTTTTGGCTGCATCAGTCTACCAAGTCATCAGGGTCACTTCTTTCCCTACTTGCCTCAGAGAGAGAGAGAGTGTGTGCGTGCAATAAGCCTCATCACTCCCAAAGCTGCACAACACAATCTCAAATCAATATACACCATGAAGAGGGGCTGGAGATAGACCCATCCAGACTAAGCACAAAGGGCTGATCCAGGAAGACCGCCTGAATCCTAGGTCATCCTTCCTTTTCTTTATTTGCCAACAGATTCCCCTCTCTCAGAAGGGAAAAAAGACAGAAGAGAACTTTTCATTTGTTTGCTTTATCCAAGAACCCTTGGTGCAGCTGCCAGAGGGAGAGACAACACAAGGACCTGAAGCAGGATCTGAGAGGGGCTTGAGGAGAACCCCTGCCCCTCACATCCTTAATATATCAATAGCCACAGTATACCTCCATTTCATTTCTGGTTCTCTCTCATCATCATCACATCCTAACCCAGGGCATCTATTTCCCCTCTCATGTATCACACAGAACACTTTCTTAATGGAGACACATACGTGGTAGGTATCTGCTGTTGTATACAGTAGAGTCAAATTGATATCGAGATCTCCAAATTCATCCAGGGTCACTGGACCCAGTGCACCTGTGGACACAAAGAACAGATCAATGGAGGAACCTGGCACTTTCCCAAGAAGCATTAGCATAAATTAAGAGGGACATAATTTAAGAGACTTCTCAAGTTAGGGGTTTTCTTCCTGTCCACCTTCTGCATCAACATTAGAGCACCCTTTTAGCACCCACATCAGCTTATTCAGCCTCTGCTTCTCCACCATTTCCATACTATTTTTCCTTTAAAAATGAGTTTAACATGGTTAAAAGAAGTAGAATTGACAATACTGAAGAGTGAAGCCCTCCCTAACCACCGAAAAGATATAACTCATGGAGCAAACGGTCTGTTTCACTTCCATATACTGATCCTGCCAATGGCTATGTCTATACTCACAAAGTTAGGTCGACTTTCTTAAGTCGACTTCCTAAAGTCAACTTTTAAGTCGACCTTATTAATTCAACTTAGAGGCTATGTCTACACTGGGGAATTAAGGTCGACTTTAATAATTCGACTTTAAGTCAACCTTATTAAGTCGACTTAAAGAGTCCACCCTGGACTCCTAAGTCGACTTAAAGGGGGCCTTACTAAGTCAACTTAGAGAGTCTACACTGGACTCTCTAAGTCGACTTGTTCAGTGCAGGGATAGCCAGCCCCACACAGGGCTGGCTCTCCCCGAGGCAGCAAGCCCCTGAGCAGTCTGGGGCAGAAGGGAGCGAGGAGCTCCCGCTGGAGCCCTGGCTGGGGAGCCCTTCTCCCCGAGACTGCGGCTCCCCTGGCCGGGAAGCCGTAGATCTGGGAAGAAGGAAGCAGGGGATCCCCAGGAGACAAGGGAGCCACAGTGGCTCCCTTCTGCCAGGGAGCCAGGCGGAGCTCCCTTGTCCCCCATGTCCTAAGTCGACCATGTTGACGTAGGGCATCTACACTGGCTAAATCCACTTAATAAAGTCAACTTAGGTACTAGTTCGAATTATAAGGAGCTGTTATTAATTCGAACTAGTTTTTCCTTAATTTGATTTAAGGAGCAGCTTAAGTCGAATTAAGGAAAGCCCAGTGTAGACATGGATTAAATTAAGTCGATTTAAGCCTGCTTAAATCGACTTAATTTTTAAGTGTAGATGCACCCAATATGCCTTGAAGGGACTATCTCTAGAGGTGAGAAAAGAAACTCTGATTATATCCTTGGTCGTAATGACTGAGGGAAATACAGAGGTAATTTACGTTCCTTTCTACTGGTTCCAGGTGGGCTAGATTTTCATCTTTTGAGGAATACCTGTGTGAATCTAATAATCTCATGTACCTTGCCATCTGAAACACACTTTTCCCTATCTTTCTGCCTTCTTTCTTATAGGAGGAAGGTATACATTTCATAACTCAAGTTATGTTGATGCTGTAGACTAAGGACTTTAGGCTGGAATCTTCAGAAGTATCCAATATTGGCCTAATTCTGCTCTCTGTGAAGTCAATGGTGAAATTGATGCTGAGGCCTCCTTGGCTAATGTTAGTTACAACTAAGTGTTATCTACTATACATACTTCTCATACTGCCATCCAGGACAATGATGAAAGAAGCTACATTTTGTTAAATGGGGGTGCGATCAATCTTAGAAATGGATTTGGTACAATGTTACATGTACTTGATCCTCATCCAGCCCTGTGTCTAGCCCAAAATAAAGCCTGAGTGCCAGTCAGATGACAGGGAAGAATCTAAGGCTATGTCTACACTTAGGGATTTAGGTCGACTTTAATAAGTCAACCTTATTAAGTTGACTTGGAGAGTCCACACAGGACTCCTAATTTGACTTAAAGTGAGCCTTACTAACTCGACTTAGAGAGTCTATAGTAGACTCTCTAAGTCGACTAGTTAGGTCCAGGGAGAGCCAGCCC
>ML685814.1:9535381-9563996 GCA_007922175.1 Pelusios castaneus
GGCTTCTTTTTGCTGGGACTCGCGGGGGTCCCGCAGCTTCTCAGTCCTGGCAGAGCCAGCCGTGCGCCAGCTGATTCTGCTGGGATCGGCCAGCTGCTCGGCAGGGTCAGCTGGCACACAGCTGGCTCTGCCAGGACTGAGAAGTGGTGAGTGGCTTCCCGGTCCCGGCAGAGTCCGCTGGCACACAGCTGGCTCTGCCGGGACCAGCCACCCACCTCCCGAGCTCTCCAGCCAGGGTTTCAGCGGGGGACCACTGGAGCCCTGGCTGGGGAGCCCTTCTCCCTGGGACCGCAGCTCCCCTGGCCGGGAAGCCGCAGGTCTGGAGAGAAGGGAGCAGGGGCTCCCCATGGGACAAGGGAGCTACGGTGGCTCCCTTCTGCCAGGGAGCCATGCGGTGCTCCCTTGTCTCCCCCCCCCCCAAGTCAACCAAGTCGACTTAGGGCATCTACACTGGCTAAGTCAACTTATTAAAGTCAATTTAGACACTAGTTTGAATTATAAGGAGGTGTTAATAATTCGAACTAGTTTTTCCTTAATTCGACTTAAGGAGCAGCTTAAGTCGAATTAAGGAAAGCCCAGTGTAGACGTGGATTAAATTAAGTTGATTTAAGCCTGCTTAAATCAACATAATTTATAAGTGTAGACACACCCTAATGGACTCTGCAACCCACTTAGAAACCTCACTATGGCACATCCTTTGGTCCACCCAAGCAATAATTCCCATGTAGATAATTCAGTCCTCAATACCTACATCAGAAAAGCACAATTTTAGCCAAAGTAATATGGCCAGAGAGCTGAATTAATCCTATCCTCTGCTGTGCTAGCCAAGGAGTTCCCCTCTCCCGTATACAGTGTATTCCTAGTAGGCCATTTCAGTTCACTTTACACCACCTGAGTAGTCCGAAGAGCCTGCAGCCCAGGAGAGATTCTGGCCCCAAAACCTTTGCTCCTAATTGTCATCTATAAAATGCTTCTCCTCCTATTTTGTATGTGATATATAATGAGGATTCTCTGTGTATGGACATTACTTAGTCTGTTTCTTCATCACTAAATATCATGGTATATTTGGAAAACTCAACTGAAGAGAAAAAGAGAGAAGACAGCTTATTGTAGAGTTTGAATTAGTTCAGCAGTACAGGGTCTTTTCCCTCATACACACCTGGAAAACAAACTCCCTCCCCCCACAGTCCACTTAGAAAGCTGTTACTCAGGATTGTATTTTATTACCATCAAAAGTGATGTTCCGAAACTTTTCAATGAAAACAGCGGGTGATACTTGCTCTTGGGAAAGCAGAAGTTTCTTCAGGACATGCCCAAAGAGCAAGACTCCATCCATATAGCCAACAATATATTTATTATTCAGCTAGAATAGAAAGGGGAAAAAAGTTGTCAACACAGTAGTCTGTTCATGTCCCCATCTAAAACTGCAGCATAGCTGGTGGTATCTGCTCAGCAGAAACTTCAGGAATGCAACAGCAAATGCTGTTGCAAGTCAGAGTGAGGTACATGGACAATGGTGGTGGGGAGCGCTCAGGCTTGGAAAAATAGGATGCTGCAAAATACGATTGAGAGGTATAAGCGGGGTCACGTGAGGCAGCCACAGGACTGTAGTAAGAAGGCACTGAAGATCAAGACTGCAGTGGCAGAGCTGGGGAGGCCTTAAGACTGAAAGAGATGCTGCAGGTCATAAGTGTTTTCCAACAGACACCCCCTGACAACTGTTGGTTTCTGAATCTTCATGCCTTGGGTTTAGTTCACTAGTTTATAATACTTGATGGCTCCTCTAAGGTTTCTAGAAGCCTGCAGAGGAGATTTGGTGATATTAAAGGTACATAAGACACTGATGCTACCTGATTTTTTGCTGATGCAACCCATGTAGCAGAAAGTCAACCCAAAACAAAAATGTAGCAGCACCAGCCCCAAACAACATTCAATCTGCTGTGTCATTGTAGCTGGCTGGCCTAAAATGGGCAGAGCCAAGGCACCCATAGAAAAGTGTGAAGTTCCCTTTCATCAAGGTTTGAAGCTGTTGCTCTGCACCAAGGGGCAGTCGTGATAGCACTGCACTTGCCCCCATGGGCATAGGAGAAGGCAACTAGGCCCTATCGCTTTACTGCTCAGCTAAAAACCTGTTACAAGAGGTTCACTCAACTCCAACTTCCCCATTTATTCCCCTTTGGGAGTAAGCTGCTTCATCTCTGTCTTCCCACAACTCCCCCAAATCACACGTCCGTCCCCCTCCCCTCAGCTTTCTCTGTAGTGTAGCAGACTTTTTGTCTCTCCCCCCGAGTCCATGTCCCCTGAAACTTGGCCACCACCTCATTTTTCCCCACAGCAGTCATCCTGCATCAGCACTAGAATGGCATGAGGAGCTAATTATTTCCATACCATGCTGCTGCGTGGTAATGTGATTAATTTGTTTTGTGGGATGAGTACAATCAGTAGCAGCCTGTTTCTCCTCCTCCCCACCTGCCTGAACGCTATTGTGTGAACACAAAGTGAACTGGATGAAATTGATCAGATATGGAATAGTGCAGTTACCAGGTAGTCTTCCTCAGAATCTGTAGAATTTGGGCTGTAACTGGATGGTGGCAGTGTCAGGACAAGAACGTTCTGCATGTGACTGGATGATAAGTTGTTCTTAGAGTACATGTTACTGCAAAGAAAAACACAAGTGCTTCAGGGACAATGAAAAGCAAGAGCAGTGGAGAACTCCAGCGTTGCGTACTAGAAAGACCTTTCCCTCTCCCCAAATGGAACTATTGATTAACAGGCTCCCATAATGGTTCTGTTTGACATTGCATTTTTCACTGCAGTGGACACATTCCCTTCCATTGTTTACCCTTTCTTGTTTCAACTAGTGCTTAGTTAAACAAAATGGTAATATTAGCACACATCTAAAGAAATCAGATAAACACATATACTTAAGTAGATTCTATTACCCTGCTTTGTTTCTGGCCTTTTTATTTCTTTTCCCTGCTTGCAGAACTTTACACTTAAAGAAACTGAGTCCCAGATCCAAAAAAGCTATTTAGCTTTTTTAAATCAGTGGAAGTTAGGAGACTAAATACCTTGGTAAATCTGGGTCTGAGTCTTTTCTTGGTGTCTGAAGATTCCATTACTGTAATTTATCCAGGTTACAGGAGCCTGGCATGCATAAAGCTTACAGGACTCTATATTTTAAAGGTGTCATCTGAAAAGAATGCATATTACTTAATTTATTCCCCTTGGAGGAAGGAGGATTGAGTTGCACCTGTTGGAACTTTAACTTATGGTTCCAAGAGATGTTGGACCTAGATCTTAGATTACTAACTATTCCTTCAGTGCCTCAGTCCTGACCCAGAAAGGCCAGATCTAAGACTGAGAAGTGTTCAGATGCCCTGGTCCTGAGGATTCTTGGCCTCTTAAGGCTATGTCTTGTAAAGTTAAGTCGACACTGTTAAGTCAACTTAACAGAGTGGCTACACTTTACGTTGACTTAAGTTGATCTTGTTAAGTCGACTTAACAGTAGACATAACCGTCCACACTGGCTTTAAATTGACTTAATAAGGTCAATTTAGCACTATTCCCAATCCACACTGGCTTTAAGTCGATTTAAGACTTAAGTCAATCTTCAGAGGTGGTGTTATTAAGTCGACTTAAGCTGTTATTATGTCAATTTAAGGAAGCACTTAAGTCGATTTAATAAAAGTCCAGTGTGAATGCGGCTTTGTGTAGGTCGTCTTAAGAGTCCTTAAGTCGACCTAAGTTGCCAGTGTAGACACACCCTTTGAGGCTACCATTAGTGGAACCAGTAAGTAAATAGTGAAAACACCTATTGTCCTGGTGATAATTGACCTGAGATTACCAGTTCATTTCACATAGAACTGTAAGTAGTGAAAAGCTCCATAAACTATTCCTAATCTGAGGTTCCAGTTTCTTTACCTCCCAGCTATGGAATGGACCTGACCGGAACTGATGACTTATAGTCACAGTATATTTAGAGTACCATGAATAGTACCCTGCTTTGTGATATTTTCTGTACTACTTACACCATTTCAACACCCAAAACAAAAATTTGTCCTATGACTCCTATAGTCAATATACTACTGCTATCTGATTTCCTTCAGATTTATATATTTGCTCATGTCCGAGCTTAGTTTGTTTCAAAGAGGGATTCATGCGAAGGCAAACCTGAAAGGCCGTTTCTCTCAAGGCCATCAACTTATCAATTTCTATTCTCTCTTTCCTGTTATTGCAAATACATGTTTGAATGAAAACTTCTAGGCTCCAGCTTGTCTTCCATCTAATGAAATTAGAATCTTGTATTTGTGAAGTCCATTGAGATCACTGCTGTGGAAGTCATTGCAATAACCAGCTTGGCAATAGCCTCTCTTTCAGGTACTAGAAAGATGTCTCACAAAATGGAAGATCAGAATAGTTAGAAAACAATGAAGGGGCTAGATGAAATGGTAAATGAAGGGAAGTTTTTAAAAAATTACACGTTATTTGGCAAAATTATGCAACTAAGAAGAGCTGCACAGGAAAGAGTTTGCCTGTCCTCCAAGAAACGTCATGGTTTTGAATAGTTTCCCATTCTGCAGTGGGATAAAACAAACCTTTGAAATTTTTTTGTGAAAAATCAGAATGACCAGCTCACCAACTATAGAATAACCAATGGCCTAGTAGTGGTGGCACTCACCTCAAATGGAGGAGACATAACAGAGGAAGATTCAAGTCTGCCTAATTCGGAGCAGAGACTTGAACTGTGGTCGTCTCCATCTCAGCTGAGTGCACTAGCTCCCAAGCTATCCTAAGGTGGATCTCTCCTTCTGGAGCTGTTCCACTTTGTGTAAATTAAATATTCATACAATAATCGGAAAGAAAGACTGACTCTATAGGCCCCCAGTTAGGGCCCTCACTTAGGATGAAGGAGACCTAAGTTCAGGTTTCTGCTCTGAATTAGGCAGAGTAGGCACTGGAACCTAAGGGTGCGTCTACACTTGAAAATTAAGTTGACTTAAGCTTGCTTAAGTCGACTTAATTTACCCCACGTCTACACTACAGTTTCCTTAAGTCGACTTAAGCAGCTGCTTAAGTGAACATAAGGAAATTCAAAGTTGACTTTATAACACCTCGTATAAAGTCGACTTTGAGGCTTAAGTCGACTATTTAAATCGACTTAAGCCAGTGTAGATGTGGGGTAGCCCTAAGTCGACTTAGGGCTTGGGTCCCTTCTCGCCAGGACCACTCAGGTCCCGGCAAGAAGGGACTGCGGGGCTCGCTCCCTTCTCCCCAGGACCTGCGCTTCAGCTGTTCAGCACCTGGAGCACAGCCCCTCGGGAGAAGGAAGCCCCACGCTCCCTTCTAGCCGGGACACTGCAGTCCCGACGAGGAGGGAGAGCTGGAGACCCGTGCTTCAGCTGCTCAGCAGCATGCAGCTGGAGCAGGGATCCCAGAGTGAAAGGACCTCAGGGCTCCCTTCTCACCAGGACCTGATCCCAGCGAGAAGGAAGCCCCGCGGTCCTGGGAAGAAGGAAGCCCCGCGCTTCCTTCTCCCCAGGACCCGTGCTCCAGGGTCTTGGGGAGAAGGGAGCCCTGCAGTCCCGACCTGGAGGGAGAGCGTGAGACCCCGGGATTTCCTAAAGAGCCGGAGTTGCCGGCACTGCTGCTCTCCAGCTTCTGAGAAGCCCGAAGGCTTCCCAGAAGCTGGAGCGCAGCCCCGGCTAGGAAGGAGAGCGGGGCTCCCTCCTAGCCGGGACAGAGCAGTCCTGGCCAAAGGAGTCCCGGGCTCCCTCCTAGCTGGACCAAGCGGTCGTGGCCAGAAGGGAGTGCGGGTCTCCCGCTCTCCCTCCTGGTCGGGACCGCAGGGTCCTGGCTAGGAGGGAGTGTGTGGCTCCCTTCTCCCCGAGAGCTGGAGCGTGGTCCTGGGGAGAAGGAAGCGTGGGGCGTGGGTCTCGCCGGGACCCCAGCCCCGCCCTCCCTTCTGGCCGGGATCCCCGCTCCGGCTGCTGAGCAGCTGGCAGCTGGAGCGCAGGTCTCCGGTTCTTCCTCCCGAGTTAGTAAGGTCCCCTTTAAGTTGACTTAGGAGTCCACTGTGGACTCTCTAAGTCGACTTAATAAGGTCGACTTAAAGTCGACTTATTAAAGTCGACTTTTTTAAGTTGACCTAAATTCCCCAGTGTAGACATAACCTAGGTGTCCAACGCATCCTAGGTGAATGCCATAAGTACCAGATTATTCTGGGGGTGTCTTGTTCTTGGAGTAGAGCTGAGGAAAATTTTAATCAAAACTAACCTTTTCTCTGGAAAAGCTTTAGGTTTGACAAATCAGCCTTTCTGGATGAAAAACTTTGTTAAATAATTCTCAACCAGCTGTACAGATACCAAACAGGGTATCTAATTACTTAGGGCTCCTCTAAAGATCCCATCTTAAAGAAGGAGAGAAATCATGTAAGATTATCTGAAAAAGGGTATAACTAGGAATTCTAAGGTTAAATTGAGCAGGTGAATATCAAGAAATACGTCCTCATAGGGAGATCCATTCAGCTATAGAGTAATCTCTCAATGGAAGCTGCACTACTTGCGTCATTTAAAACTGGATAGGATAAAGCCCAAAGAATATATTTTAGGGTGCATTCCTGCATTCGCTGATGGGATAGTAGGGAGAAAGAAGATAGAAAAGACATTAGGTTAGGGTCTAACTTTGATTTCTATTGTTCTATAATTTCATTTTGCAGTGAGGTCATAAATCTATGATGATGGCATCACAGTCCAAGATAAGATGCCTTAGAGAAAATCTAACATGGATTGGATAAATGATATAGAGCAAATGTCCTCATTCAAACACCAAACAGATTTGATAAATGGCTAAAAGGGAACCAAGAAGACCATGAGAAGGAAGAGACTGGGAAATATTTCATGGTAAAATGACTCCTCAGCATGAAAGTTCCTCTTGCACTATTTGCATTATTTCCATTCTGCAGGAGACGGGGGTGGGGGCAGAAGGAAAACCAGAGGTGATACTTTACTTGTGAAGATCCACCAGGATGATGACTATATCCTCATCCACTTTCTCTTGTCCTAGGATTGTCTTGACCTTATCTGGGGAGCCACACATGATGATCACTACAGACCAGACAGACAGATGGAGAGAAGGTGAGAGACATACAAATAGGAGAGAAGGACAAATAGAGTTGTATTTACTACTTTTAGAACATGAACTCTAGAATAGCCAGGCTACTGCAGGCCAGGGTTGAGGTGCATTGCCAGAAATGAGACAACAGATAGGTGTGGGTCAGAACTAAAACATACTGGGAGGAGAAAGCTTGCTCAGCAGCTGCCCACATTTGACTGACTCCAGACAGCATTATCAGCACCTTATCTTCATGAGCATTAAAAATCATATATAGATGGGATGCAGCATAAACTACTATCAATAATATAGTATGGAAGGTTCTAAGACAAAGAGCATAAGAAGAATAAGCCATTAATCTGTCACTGGCTTCTTTATTCTCGTGTTCCCCTCCACCCACTCATGTCAGGAGTTAGGATTACTGTAAGCACTTGTTAATAGAGTTGAGGCATCATCATCACAGGCAGGGTTTCTGTTGTGATTGGTCATTCCCCTATGTCTGGAATGAACCCCTTTGTTGCACAAAAGGGTTGTGTGTGTGTGTGTGTGTGTGTGTGTGTGTGTGTGTGTGTGTGTGTGTGTGTGTGTGTGAGAGAGAGAGAGAGAGAGAGAGACAGATACACAGAGAGAAGTTGAGCATTCTTGTGACTCAGAAATCCAAACTGGGCTGCTGGTTATGAATCCTCCACTGGATAGGGCTTGTAGGAAGATAGTATCATGTCTGCAGAAGATAACCCACCCCATCAGGCCTCTACGAGCAGAATGTTCCTATACGTTTTATCAGGGCAGTAGAGGGATTGACGTCTGTGCCATCTTCCCACACTCACAAAAATCGAAGATAAAAACCAGTACTTTTTCTCATTCTGCCATAAATGGAGAGATTTTCCCCAGATCATAATAACCCAGGCAGTGGTGTAATGACAGAGATCAACTGCATGCATGCAAGGGAGAAAG
Source organism: Pelusios castaneus (assembly GCA_007922175.1). NCBI lineage: Eukaryota > Metazoa > Chordata > Testudines > Pelomedusidae > Pelusios > Pelusios castaneus. The sequence continues at coordinate 9,543,450 of ML685814.1, forward strand.
AACTCTGATTTTCCCTTACCATTGCTTTTCCGGCTCTGATCTTTCACAATTTTCTTTAATTGGTCAGGAGTCCTTAAAACCTCCTTGAAGTTCAGCTTTGAAGAGAAGTATGAGACTCCAGCATCCAGTGCATTGAGGTACCTGATGCAGGGGAGGAGGAAATATTGATAATGCCTGACATTTATATAGCACCTTCTCTCATTAATAACCCTAAAATGTTTGATAGATTATTTGCAGCATGTAAGGATCACTTCATCTATTATAGAAATGTAGCCACTTCTGGGCTGGAATGCAGCAGCCATTCTGCATCAATAAAATTAAATCACAGAATAGGAAAACAATACAGAGAATTTGAGCATAAAAAGGGAAATTTTGAACCTGACCATGAACCACTTAAATCTGGTATTCTAAAGGGTTGGTTCATATAATGCATTAGTATAGTAAGATATAAATTTTCAAAACAGAAAACTTTTAGGAATGACAAAACTAGTGAGTGAGGTTGAATGGGAGATTGAGGAATGCTAGAAGATATAAATTAAGGTGCAAAGGAGCAAATTTGAGTTTTCCAAGGGACTGCTTAAAGACATGAGATTTTTTAAAAAGTGATTTTAAAAGGTAGGAGACAAGAAAATAAGAATATGAAGTCAATAAAGGCTTGCTGGACAACAAAAGAGCAGAATCAGTAAGTGCTAGGACATTGTCAATTTGAAAATCCTATTTCTGTCTGAAAATTTTGTACCTTCTAAAGTTACAAAAGAGACCTCAGTTCACTATATCTGAAAAATTAGTGGAGGGAGAAGAAAGAATTTTCTCTATTTTTCCCCATGGTTTTACTTTGTGACCTAAGAGCACATGGGTCACCATCCTGTAAGGTGCTGAACACCTTTTTCTCCCATTGTCTTCAGTATGAAAAGAAGGTGCTCTGCACCTTACAGGATCATACCTTAGCAAGTAAGGCTTCAATCTTGCACTTATTCAGGTGCCTTAGCAACTTTACACACACAAATAGTCCCACTGAAGATACTTATGCCTCTAAATATTTGCGGGGGGGATAATCAGGCCATACAGTTGAATGGGTGTTTTATCAGAAATTGGATTTTTTAAAAGAAAATAGTCAATTTAAGTTCCAAAGGGGTAGCCGTGTTAGTCTAGTTCAGCAAACCAAAAGAGGTGTCTTGTGGCATTTTAAAGACTAACCAATTTATTTTTCTTTAAAGTGCCACAAGAATCCTCTTTTGTTTTAATCAATTTAAAACACTGAAAGTTAACAGCAATACTTTATGCAGAATAAGATGCCTTTTAAAAGCTGTATTAGGGGAAAAATAAGCACCAGAAAAGTAAGAGAAAATTAAATGGATGACAACTTAAAATTGGCATGGATACTAAATTCCTTTTTTTTTAAAGTCCTTCTTGACTATCACAATGAAAGAAAAACAGTTTGAACAATTAGAAAGTAAGGAAGACCCTGAAAAGTAGTAATGATAAAAGACTGCCAAGAAAATACTTGGAAAATGGTATGAATGGTATGAAACCTAGGGTATTAAAGGAATTTAGCTGAAGAATATATGATAAAATGGACATTTATTTTTGGAATGTTATGGAGAACTGGGGATATAACAGAAGATTAGAGATATAACACTGATCTCCAAAACATGCAAGAAAAATTATCCTGGCAATTGCTATCCTGAAAATCTAGTTTCTATCCTTAATAAAATACCAGGGGTAGCCAAACTGTGACTCAGGAGCCACATCTGGCTCTTTTACATTTAAAGTGCAGCCTGTGAATCCCCAATCGCCCTCCCACAATTCTCCACCTCTCAGGTTGGGATGGGAAGTTCAAGGCTTCTGCCATGCAGTGGGAGGCAAGGGCTAGAGGTTTCTGCCCAGCAAAGAGGAGGGTCTTAGGATTTTGTCGAGGCTTCAGCCCCATTGGTGGCATGATAGGGCTAGGGGCTTTTATCCCTTGGGAGGCACCTGTTGTGCCTCCAGGCTTCCACCCTGTGGCAGGGTGGTGATGAGGGCTTCTTTCCATGGGGTGTGCCTACCATGCCCTAAGCCCCACCAACACCCTAAGGACTTAAGCCTGGGGGCTCGGCAGACGCGCCCCAGCTCTTGAACTTCTGAAAATTGTTATCTGAGGCTCCAAGGGTCAGTAAGTTGGGCCGCCCTGGACAAATACTAAGAGAAAATGGTCATTAAACACCTACAAGATAATGGAACTGGGATTGTATTTTAGCTCCTAATTCAGTAGAGCAGTTAAATACATGCTTAAGCCACACTGAAGTCAATAGGGTTTAAACTGATACATAAAGTTCAGTAAGTACTTATGCACTTTCCTGACAGAGGGCATTAAAGAATAAATCTTTCCACACAAACTAGATAGGTTTTCAGTTTAATTTCCAAATCACTAGAAGAGCGGTGTACACTAAATGTGATATTTGGATTTTAGTAAAACAATTGTCTTAATCTTACTGAAAAAATTAATTCAGAGTGGGAGAAGAACACACTCAAACTGACTATTGGCATACTGATGGACCATAAATAAAGGGTAATGATAAATAACAATATATCATGTGGGTAAAATGTTTATTGGACTATCACAGAGATTGATATTAATTCTGTGCTAACATCTTTATTAATGGAATAAAGAGAAAACAACATACTAATGAAATTCCGATATGGTATGAAATGGGGAGGAATTGTACATATCAGTGAGGATAAAGCACAAAAACACAAAAAGGGATTTAGAAAGATTAAAGTTTCAGCAAAAAGTAACTAAAGATTGATTCATCTTGGGAAAAGGCAGTGTAATACAACTAAAGGAAAAAACTGGAATGATTGATATTTAATGGTAGTGAAGACTCAAAAAAATGAAAAAGAGCTAAGGGTGATAGTGGATAGCAGATTAGACATGATTTTACAATGCTCTGACAGAAAGAGCAGGCCCTGCTGCAGTCTGGAGTTGCATATACTGAAGTATCATGTCACTGAGCAGACAGGTAACAATATCCCTCTATGGCCCAAGTCTGCTGGGTCCATACCTAGACAGTTGCATTTATTTCTGGGTCATTTCATTCAAAGAAAAACACTGGTCAGAGTGGAGGCGAGTGTGAGGAGTGGGGGAGACTAGAGCAAAAATGAATTAAAGGAGCTAACTCAGGCTGTGAACTTGCAAACTTTTATGCACATCAGTAGTCCTAAACTGGGGATCTCATATGTAAAGCCAGATGCATAACCATTTACATCATAGACCTAAATAGTCTACAAATATTTGAATGGTTTAGCATTTAGGACTTAATTTTTTCCCTCCTTGCACAACCACCAGATACACTCTTTCACTCTTTAGCAAGGTACAAGTAGTAATGGGTCTGATTAGTATTTTGTGTGAGGACAATCAGGAATCAAGGAGAAAGGAGATTAATTACTTATGATGATACAAAATGTCACTAGAAGGAAGGATGGGATGAAATTGAAAGAGGGAAAATTTAATTTAGATAGCCAGGAAAAACTCTACCAGTGAAATCTATTAGATTTTGAGATACTCTTTCAAGGGACATGAGGGAAGTCTATGGCTTGGCAACGTTTACAAGCAGATTGGACATAACACTGGTAAATATAGTGTAGAGAAGATTGCTGTTTTGGAAAGGGGTATGATTGGATGGTCTAACTGGTCTTTTCTAATTCTCAGTTCTATGAAAGCAATAGAGTTGGAGAGAGAGAGGGTGCATCTACACTGGCAACTTAGGTCAACTTATGGATGCTTAAGTCAACCTACACAAAGCTGCATCCACACTGGGCTTTTATTAAGTCGACTTAAGCGCTTCCTTAAGTCGACTTAATAACAGCTCAAGTAGACTTAATAACACCACCTCTGAAGGTCGACTTAAGCCTTAAGTTGACCTTATTAAGTCGACTTAAAGCCAGTGTGGACGGCTATGTCTACTGTTAAGTCGACTTAACAAGGTCGACTTAAGTCAACTTAAAATGTAGCCACTTCACAAGTGTAGACATATCCAAAGAGAGAGAGAAGGAAATCTAAGGACAGCCTAAAAAGAAATCATGCCAGAGATTAGTCTGAGTTTTCTGGACAGTAGCTGGGAGAGACTTGGGAATGCTCTTACCAGAAGCAATCCTCTGTGAGGTCATTTGTCTTATAGAGGTAGACAGTGTCCCAGGAGCTGGTTTTGAATGTCAATCCAGACTCTTTCCAGAAATTAACAAAGAAATAGAGCAGCTTCCTGGCTGGAATCAGGATTCGAGTTAGGTTTTCTTTGTAGTCACATGACAGCCCAAAGCTCCCTGCAGTGATCAAAGGGAGGCCCAATACTGTGTCAACGCTGAAAAAGGAGAGGAAAAACAAACAATATAGCAGGTGCATGAATTGATGTCACATCAAGGTAACTACCATGTGATTCACATGCCCAGTAATTTCTCACTTTGTGTCCTGACTTAGTTTTACAACAAACTAAATTTGAAATAACACCTCACCCCATCTTATCAAAGAACAGATGAAATCTTTAATTAAAGTGTTAGTATAGCTTAATGGAGCTTGACTGACAATTTAACTAGCCTTGGTGTAGATATACATATACCTCCACTATACACCACGCTTCCATTAAAGTAATGTGATACAGAGATCCCCTGACCTATCCCTTGTGTAATCCTTCTCTCAGATGTTAAGGGTAATATCATTCCATCTTATGGAGAGGGGTAAAATTATTGTACAGTAGCAGCCTATGCGCTAAGGAATTTAAAGTAGCCTAGTGAAGTCTTGTTATTTCCATGAAGTCAGTTTTGGATGAATGTCAACCTTTGCCAGGTAAATTATGTCCGATGAATCACAGGTCACCAATAGCCATTCTTCTTAAATGGGTTTAAGCACTGCCCAGAGCAGGGCTGGAGAGATTCTCAGACTCTTTGACAAATCTTACTCCTACAAGCTCCTGGAAAAAACAGACTTCTCATTGTATATTGGTGAAGGAGAAATGGTAGCAGTTATAGAGACAAACATGGCAAACCTCCACCTGGGATCAATATATGAAAACATCACTATTTTTTCTCCAGAAAGAGATTGTAATGGGTGAAGGCATTTTCCACAATATTTCACCATTACCACATTACACTAGAAAAACTTTGTAGTTCTTTTAGAAGAATCTTTTACATATCATAGAAGATATTGTACTGAAAAATATGGCAATTAGAATTTTCTGGCACTGGTATGATAGAACTACTACAGAACTTTATCTCCAGGTAAAGCTCATTATTATCATGAAGTTATGCCATTTATGTTTGATGCAGTGGAAAAGGGGGAGCCAGTTTAGAGATGTACAAAGTTCAGGAGTACAATTGATATGGTGAGCCAGAAAGATGATTTCTAGTGCTAGTAATAATAATAGGGTCCAGATTTTCCTGGATGTGATAGCTGATGGATTCCTTCACCAAATACTTGCTGATCCAACAAAAGGGAATGCCAATTGGTATTGGTGAGTAATGAAGACCTCTTAGAAGGAATTGTAGGGGACAATCTTGGTTCAAGCGACCATGAGGTAATTTTGTTCAAACTAAATGGAAGGGTAAATAAAAATAGATCTGTGACTAGGGTATTTGATTTCTAAAGGGCTAACTTTAAAAAATTAAGAAAATTAGTTAGGGAAGTGAACTGAATTGAAGAACACATGGATCTAAAGTGGCATAGCTTGGAATTACTCCAAGTCAAAGTTGCATGAACTATCTGAAACCTGCATCCCAAGGAAGGGGGAAAAATTCATAGGTAAGAGTTGTAGACTAAGCTGGATGAACAAGTATCTCAGACAGGTGAGTAAGCAGAAATCCTACAAGGAATTGAAGATGGGAGGGATCAGCAAGGAAAGCTACCTCTTGGCAGAGCTGGATCGAGGCCCTGGGGGCCCGGGGTTGCCCCTTTTGTGGGGCCCCCATGCTGGGGACAGGGCTTGATCAAGGCAGGGCTGCCCACCCCACTGGGTCCCCCCACTGCAGTCGCACCCTGCCTGGAGGGCAGGGCGCCTGGCCTGCCAGTGCTGGGGGGGGCGGGGTCAGGGACCCCAGCCGGTGCAGCTCAGGGAGGCTGCAGCCAGCGGTGAAATTGCAGGAAGGTTAGGATGGGGGGGGCGGCTGCGCGGCCAGTGCTGCTCAGGGGGGCCTGGAAGGGGGCCAGCAGGGCTGTGGGGGGGGATGGTCAGTACAGCTCAAGGGGGTTGTGGGGGCCGATGGGGCTGCAGGAGGGCTTGGGGCTGGGGAGGAGGCCTCCCTGAGGGGGCCGGCTTCTTCTCTGGAGTCTGGACTGACCTTGGCTGCAGCTGGGAGCTGGCAGGGCCAGGGCGGAGATAAGGGAGGCAAAGAACCAATGCCGCGGTGTGCAGCATTTCAGGGACAGGCTCTCTCCCCGCACCCGGGAGTGCTGTGAGCTGGCAGCTGCCAAATGCCTAGTGGACCAAGCAGGGTCGGATTATTGCAGGCTGTGGGGCCTTCTTTTAGTCCAGGGCCAGGGACTAAAACCCCTGTGGTAATCCGGCCCCGCCTCTTGGAGGTCAGAACATGTAGGGATAAAGTCAGAAATGCTAAAAGCCAAGGAGAGTTGTACCTTGCAAAGAGAATTAAAACCAATAGTAAAATATTCTATAGTCATACCAATAGGAAGAAAACAAAGAAGAAAGAAGTGGAACCACAAAGCACTGAGGAAGGGGTGAAGGTTAAGGATAATCTAGGCATGCTGCAATATCTAAACAAATACTTTGCCTCAGGTTTTAAATGAGGCTAATGAAGATTTTAGGGATAATGGCAGGGTGGCAAATGGGAATGAGCATGTGGAGGTAGAAGCCAAACTCAGACAGCTTAATGGGACTAAATCGAGGGGCCCACATAATCTCCATCAAAGAATATTAAAGGAACTGGCACATGAAATTAGTAAGGATTTTTAATGAATCTGTAAACTCAGACATTCTATCGTATGACTGGAGAACTGCTAACATCATTCCTGTTTTTAAGGAAGGGGGAAAGAATGATACAGGTAATTACAGGCCTGTTAGTTTGAGTTCCGTAATATGCAATATGAAAGTGAAAGTAGTTAAGGATATTGAGGTTAACGGTAATTGAGACAAAATACATCATTTTACAAAAGGTACATTGTGCCAGACCAACCTGATTTCCTTTTCTGAGAAGATAACTGATCCTTTAGACAAAGGGAATGCAGTGGATCTACTTCGCCTGATTTCAGTAAGGCATTTGATACAGTACAACATAGAGAATTATTAATTAAATTGGAAAAGAAGAGGATTAATATGAAAATAGAAAGGTGGATAAGGAACTGGTTAAAGGGGAGACAACAATGGGTCATACTGTAAGGTGAAAGGTCAGGTTGGAACAAAGTTACTAGTGGAATTTCTCAGGCATAGGTCTTGGGAATCAATCTTATTTAACCTTTTTATTACTGAATTTGGCATAAAAAGTGGGAGAGTGCTAATAAAATTTGCGATGCAAAGTTAGGGAGGTATTGCTAATACAGAGAAGGACCAGGATATCACATCAGAAAATCTAGATGACTTTGTAAACTGGAGTAATAGAAATAGGACAAATTTAATAGTGGAAAGTGCAAGGTCATGCAATTTGGGACTACTAACAAGAATTTTTGCTATAAGATAGAGACACATCAGTTAGAAGTGACAGAAGAGGAGAATCACCTGGATATACTGGTTGATCACAGGATGCCTATAAGCCACCAATGTGATGTGGCTGTAAAAAAAGCTAATGTGGTCCAAGAATGCATCAGGCAAGGTATTTCCAGTAAAGAAAAGAAGGCGTTAGTACCATTATAAAAGGCACTGATGTGACCTCATCTGGAATACTGTGTGCAGTTCTGGTCTCCAGTGTTTAAGAAAGATGAATTCAAACTGGAATAGGTGCAGAGAAGGGCTACTAAGATGATCTGTGGAATGGAGAACATGCTTTATGAGAGGAGACTCAATGAGATTGGCTTATTTAGCCTAACCAAAAGAAGGCTATGGGGAGATATGATTGCTCTCTATAAATACACCTGAGGAATATATACTAGGGAGAGAGAGGAATTATTTACATTCCACACCAATGTAGACACAAGAACAAATGGATATAAATTGGTAAGTTTAGATCTGAAATCAGACAAAGGTTTCTAACCATCAGAGGAGTGAATTTCTGGAACAGTGTTCCAAGGGGAGCAGTGGGGGCAAAAAACCTAATTGGCTTCAAGACCAAGCTTGATAAGCTGATGATGGATCAGTCTAATTTGACAATTAACTGATTTTTGACTACTAGCGGTAAATATGCCCAGTGATCTATGATGGGATGTTAGATGGGGTGAGTTCTGAATTATTACAGAGAATTTTTTCTGGGTGTCTGGCTGATGAGTCTTGTCCACATTTGGAGTCAGGAAGAAATTTCCCCCCAGGGCACAAGGCAATGGCCCTGAGGTGTGTTTTCCTTCCTCGGCAGCATGGGATGTGGGTCAGATGCTGGTTGATTCTCTGTGCGTTGATGTCTTTAAACCATGATTTGACAACTTCAGTAACTCAGTCATGAGTTAGGGGTCTATTACAGGTATGGGTGGGTGAGGTTCTGTGGCCTGCATTGTGGAGGAGGTCAGACTAGATGATCGTAATAGTCCCTTCTCATCTTAAAGTCTGTGAGTAAAATGGAAATTTACCAGCATGGTCTAGAGTGCTGCCAGATAAAGAACTTGGTTTTGTTTTCCAAATTTGTTCATCATACTACAGCTCAATCTAGCTGCCTAATGGTTAGTGCTCTTCATTGCTATGCAGAAGCTTCAGCTACTCATAAAACTTCTGAAATTACTGGGGTTGGGGAGGGGGCAGGAAGTGGAGAAGATTTGGGAAATAGTGTGAACAATTAAGTAAAGATCTCTGATCTAGGTACAGCAGGAGTTGAAAATAATAATGCTAGGATACTTAATGAATGGGATGGAGGTATAGAAATACTATAATGCTGCTATGTACAAAGCAGGTGTTGTTATAATATAAATCAATAATACACTCTCACCAGTAATACTATATTATGTTCTGGTCACTGCACCTCAAAAGGATACAGCAGAAACAGCTTAAGGTCAGAGATGGGCAGTGAAAATGAGAAGGGACATGGAAAAACTCTTGTCTGAGACAGACTGAACAGTCTGGGATGCTTTACCTTAGAGAGAAGGTAAATACAAAGGAGCATGATAAAAACATACAAAATAGTGAGTGGTAAAGAGAAAGTGGATTTCTACTCACCCTGACTCATAGTAAAAGAGCAGAGAAACTTTCAATGGGATACAAAGAAAGTAAATTCAAAAACTGACCAAAGAAAATCTTCTTTAACACAAAACATACAAATAGCCTACAGAATGCCTTGCAACATGATAACATTGAGGCTCAGATCTTAGCAAAATTAAAAAAGGAGTCGGACAATAATTTTATGGCTTACAATAACTGGACTTATACACACTCACAAATTTACTCTCATATTGGTTATGTATATAACAGTAAATATATTTTTAAAACAAGAATTTTGGAAAGCATATAATCATTCATATTTCAGGGAACGAGCCACCTTCTAAATATTGGTGGTTAGAAAAAAACTGTCTCTTAGTGCAGTGGTTTTCAAACTTCTTTTTCTCAGGACCCAGTTGAAAAATATTATTTATGCCCACAATCCAACAATTAAGCTTTCAGCAATGCATTTCAGTCTTTTGGTGGTAGCAGCAGGGGGTGCCGTGACCCAGTGTCTGAGGGTCTGCAACCCAGTACTGGGTCCCAACCCTAAGTTTGAAAACCACTGTCTTTAGTGCAGATTATCCCAGCACTATCTTCTGCAGGGTTTCTTGCACCTTCCTCTGAAGCATCTACTATTGTCTACTGCCAAAGACAAAGTATTTATCTATGGACCACTGGGCTGAGCCAAAATGGATATTCCTGTGTTCAAGATAATATCTGTCTCTTGCTGGGAGTGTTGAAGAGGTAGCCTGCTGATCCCCTAAATGATTGGACTACTTTTTCTTAATCATTATCAGTGCTCTCGAGTCCTGCCCAGAAAGCAGTTACACTGACAGGCACTTTAGGGGGCATTTTGTTGTTTTCAGAGGTAGCGGCCATGTATAAGAGCTCTGCAGGACTATGATTATGAAACATATGCCCTTGCCCCTTTACCCCACCCCCCAAGTTCAGTTTCGATGTTAGTCTGAGTAGGAAACAACTTTGTTCAGTGTTTTACCTCTCTGGAACTGGGAGAGTGGGGGGTTGATACTTACGAGACCATCTGGTATGTGGCATAAGTACAAGTGGGTCCCAGGACAGCACAGCCAAGTGTACCACTATTCTGCAAGAGATAAAACAGTATTTGCAATGGAGAGTGCAATGTGAGGGAAAGGACTGTAATGTGGGAAGTGCAGAATGTGCAACAAGACACAGGCAAGGAAGATGCCGTGGAGACTGTGGAATGTGAGAAGGCACAACGCCAAGATAAATTACCACTGAGCAAGTGCAGAGAGGGGGCTGTGGAATGAGGGAATGGAGAAGAGGAGGAATATGAGCAAGATGAGATGGGAGGTGACAGAATGGTGCATGGTAGTGTATGGTCTGCACAGAGTTGCATGACAAAGCTGTGTGGGAGCTTAGGTCTGGAACAGCAGAGGAACTACTTGTCAGAATTACAATGCATCATTATAGCTGTGTTGGAGTTGCAGGTGAGGCAGCTCAAGAGAGCTTTATATCTATCTATCTATCTATCTATCTATCTATCTATCTATCTATCTATGGCAAACAGCAGGAAACAGGTGGTGCTACAGACTGGAAATGAAGTGAACTGAGTGTTGGTACTTTGCTGCCTGCACACACTAGACCTGCCTCTAGCTGATACTCTGAGCTATACTTTCAGAAACAGAAAAGAATTCCTGTAGAAATGTCTAGTACTCACATAGAGTTGTTTGATGATCTCCACACCCTCACAGGTGCTAGTGGGGCAGCCCTGTGAGACATACAGTGACGTATTGAAGCCATGGTAAGTGGCGTTGATTGTCACGTTATTTTTTGTAATACCTATAGCAGGAGAAATGGGAAACAGCATCACATGCCACATCTGCTCACTGATGCACTGAGGGTCCTTCTTTGTTCATGACACGGGCAATACAGTCTCATACTAATAGGTCAGATTAAGAACGCTTCAGGCCCTGCAGACAGAGTATATTTAGCCCTGCTATACTTCCCTCTCCTGGAAAACCTCTCTTCAGTGTTTTTAGTTATTTTGGAAGGATGGGGGGGGGGTCTCAGTTTCAAAAACCTCTGCGCATCTGCACTTCTTTTGCAGCCACGGTTCCTGTTCCATGGGGCTGGGCCTAGCTCCTAGGTCTGGGCATTGTGATTTAGCACTTGGAGTTGCAACACTGCTCAGGTCTGTCCTGGCCACCCCTTAGTCATGGGGGAGCAGTAGCTGGGCCAAATTTGAGTGTTACTGCAACTATGAGTGCAGAGCACAACACAACTTACCATAATTTCGTGAGTGGGGTGGGGAGGGGAAGAGCAGCGGCCCAGTCTTCTGAGTGTTCTGGGTCCTGTAAATCCATCCATTGTTATGGGCCTGTATACTAAGATGCCTCCCATCTCAAAATTCACTGGGAAGCAATTCCCACTACCCTCCATTACACTGGCTCGGATTGAAGAATTAGTTCCAATCAATGCTTTGTTTGTGGTGGTACTCAGGGGTACTGAGTACTGGTACCTTTTTTTTCACAGTGATGTGGCCCTGGCTCCTGCCGCCACCACTGGTGGCCCCAGGTCCCAGGCCGAGTACCGACACTGGTTTTTTGGGGGTTTTTTTTAAACAAAAAAGCACTGATTCCAATATAGAGGGCTGACATCCCCCTCGGAAGCATCCGGTATTGGGCATAATCAGAGACAGAATATCAGGTGATTTTTAAAGCTACAAGTTCAAATGAAACAAAAAGACAAAACACTTAAAATGGGGAGGAAAAGGAGATAGTTTCTTAGAACCTGCTGTCACAGGACATTATGGAAGACAGGTAATTAGTGATATTAGAAAGAGGGGCTAGATATTAAAATGAGTAAGAATAGCATCTGCAGTGATATCACCTAAATTAAAAACTATGAGGACTGCGGATCCCCACACTTCAGGGGACAAGATGAGCAGCAGCTGGGGTCAGGATGAAATTTCTTTAGCATTGGTATAATGTTGCAAAAGTTCTGTGCGTCACTGGGGAAGAGGACTGATGTATCTGTCATTATCTAACATAGAAATTCCCAGAATAGATGGTCACTGGTCTGTTCTGCTGGAGAAGGAGCCAGGATACTGGACTTAGTGGACCTTTGATCTGGTCTGATCTGGTTCAACAGTTCATGTGGTCTCGATCCTAACTGAACCTTTTTAGAAATTAACTCAAGGAGGGGTTTGCATCAGCTTGTACACAAACATCCTTGTTTTAACCCCTGCGCTGTGGCTCTCTTGACTTGAAAGAAGGGGACAGGTATTGTCAGACATCTGTGGTGCCTGCACAGCTCAAGAGCAGCTCTGCGGGGCAGTGACTGAAGGAGGGTCAGGGCTCAAAGTCTGATCCAGAACCTCTAATGGTGAGAATAATCCATAACATCATGCCCTTACCTGCATCCTGTAGATGCTGTTCTACCTTTTGTAGTCCCCACTGCACAGCTGGTTTTATTTTATCGAAGGTCCATGGAAGGTCTGAATGATTCAGCTGCATGACATTGATTACATAATTGCCCTTTGTGCACTTGCCCTCACCAATCTGCCAGAGCAGCTGGAGACAGAGGAGCAATGGCCAGAGGTCCAGACCCTGCATTTGTTGCCTCATTGCTCCTCTCATTGTAGTCCAATTGCTCGATCGCTCACACACACACACATACTACGTTGTTGTTCCTAGGTAGGCTGAAACAAAGATTCCCACTGTATATCCACCCATCAGCTATACTGCATCTCTTTCACTGCTTTGTTCTCTCCCCTTTTCTGTATCTACCTGCACCCCACGCCCATCTACCCTAACTGACACATCTGCTTGTAAACAGCTAAAAGCAAGAGAACTCAGGAAAGAAGGGAGGGCAAAGTTTGCTTTGTATGTTTGCTCATGAAAAGGTTGGGGCTATAAAACAGAAATTACCAGCACCTTGCCTGATAAGGACACATTCATTTTGCATCACAGTGATGTGCAGAGAAAATAGGAGGGGTCAACTGTTTTGTAAAAGGAGGCACTTTAAAATGTATATAAAATAAAAGATCCATTAAAGTCCCAAAGGAACACAGGTAGTTGCTTTGTGTTTCTTTGATTTTTGTGGTGTTAAGTTCATTCCTTTAGTTTTCCCCATCAAAATGATGTTTATTGATAGCAAAAAATGCCTGACTAAAACCCTCCATTTTTATCCACAGAACAGGTTCAGTACAATCTGTTAGGAACAGCCAGTATCACCCTGGGCAATGTACCCCAACTCTGCTATAGAGAAACCATCTCTAGGGAGTGCACTTTTCATAACTTATTCTTGCATTGGCCTATCTACTGAGATTATCAATGGAGATCCAAGTGAGTTAATTGTTTTTCTGATGTGGCTGCTAAGAGTCATGCAGGGACCCTCTCGAGAACACATCCTGAGAATCTTAAACCAAGGGGTAAGAAAAGGAAAATACCAAAGGGGTAGCCGTGTTAGTCTATTGTAGAAAGACAAAAGAGTCTTGTGGCACTTTTAAAGACTAACAGATTTATTAATCGCATGAGCTTTCGTGGGAGAAAATCCCACTTCGTCAGACGCTTTGAAGATAGGAAAGTTACAGAGTGGGAGGAAATTAAATGCAGGGGAGTGTATGACATAGCATCAGGTCAGGCTGTAACAGCAAATCAAAGTAGGTGTTAGGATTCAAAACACTGGGGAACAGCACATAGAGGAGGGGGAAGGTCAATTCACTTGATGTAATGCGAGAAAAATCCATAGTCCCTGTTTAACCCCAAGGCAACTGGGAAATAGGAAAATAATTCACTGCCCCCTGACTAAGCTGAGATGGGAGAAAAGGAAATGGAAAGGTAGAGAAAGCCAACAGCCCTTAAGGAAGATAAATATTGCAACAATATTTTACCAAATACGATGGGTCTTACATTTTGGGACTAATGGACATGCATAGTAGCTACTGCTTATCCACCGGAACGTGGACTGAAGCCCCACTGAAGACTAAGTAAACTTTTATAACTTTCCAGAGATGCTACATAACTGAATTCCTAGTCAGCACCCATGTTATAAATCAGTAGCTCCCACTCTTCATGACCTCACCAAGCAAAACCAGAAATCTCGTGTTTTTAATATCTGTTGTGCCCTTTTCTGCACGGACTGTGCCATCTTCTCATGTCAAACAGAGTCCTGTGGCACTTTTAAAGACTAACAGATTTATTTATCACATGAGCTTTCATGGGAGAAAATCCCACTTCGTCAGACGCTTTGAAGAAGACGCTTCTCATGTCAAATGTTTACCACTATGATTGCATTGTCCTTGAGTGGTTAGATTTCTGGAAAGCAGGTACAAGCCCTAGTACTATTAACAGCTCATGGAGATCTTTCTTTAGATCAAGTAATAGAGACCTATGTTATTAGTACTATTCTCTGATGCATTAGGTCACATTCTGCCCTCAGATATGCATGAGCAACTCAGATTCTAATCAGTGAAAGGAATGCTTTGTTTGTAGGGAACACTCAGTCGCTTGCCAACAAGTATAAGATCTGGGTATGTGTTAAGTGGTCACAAACTGTGGTATCTATCCAAAACACCGAGAGAGAGAGAGTTTTCTGAATTTCAGTGTTAGACTTGAAAGCTTGATTCTACTGAAGTCAATGGGAGTTTTACAATGACTTCAGCGGAACCAGGATTCCATCACCTGACTCCAGGACACTGCTTGTTTGCTCACCTTGCTGTTGCCTTGGATAATAAACGATTGGCTTTTGTTCCATCTAGTTTAAACAGATAATGTTGCATTAACTTCCTGCTCTAAAACTACTCTGAGTGCTTCTCTCTTATTCTGGAACATTCACAGACATACAGAATAACAGAAATCAGAGAATACCTTATTGAGTCGTTTTGCCAGCTCCATCACCCTATCAAGATTGTTCCCTATTCTATATTCTGTAGTGCTTTGTGCAGTCCAGTTTTAAATTATTCAAATGATGGGGTTCTCACCATTTCTCTGCAAAGACTAATTTTATTATAACCATCATTAGAAATACAAGAACACTGTGTGGTACTTAGAACATGGCAGATATGGTCCAGTAGGGTACATTAGCCAAGAGAGCTCACATTCTAGAGGTAAAATTGGATACAGAGTTGGGCATAGTCATATTTCCACACCTTAATGGAGTTCGTTGTTAAGATTTTTTTCTGGTATCTATTTTACATTTTTTCTTAATTGCATCCTATTACGTCTATGTGTACCCCATTGGACTATTCATAAGAATTCCTCTCTGTACTTGGAAGGTGGAGACCAGAGGAGTAATGGCCAGAAGCATATAACTGAAGATTTCTGAAAATGTATAGCCTAGGAATCAGTAGGTGATGTGAAAATATCAGATGAACGTAGCAGCAATCAGTTACACAAGCATGGATGTTGACATCACTTCTGTGGCTAAAAGCTTTGAGGAGTGTATTAATAGGGTGTCCATCCTGCATTTTAAGGGACATATCTTAATGTCCCACAATCTGTCTGAGCTACTAAAGTACACTCAATCAGCTAAAAAGTATGTTTTCAAACAACAGTCATGTAGAGAATCATACATTATTACACAAATATCTGATTTTATACTGTGAATGAAGTATTGCAGTATAGTGTCCTATAAAAGGGAGTTTTGCACTGAATGTTTTACACTTGTTTATTTATCAGTGTTGCCAACTTTTGTGTTTCTGCTATGAGTCTTGCTATTTTTTAGTATTTTTTTTCTGAAAACCTTAGCTACTATCTTGATATTATATGAGAATCTTAGCATTAATTTAAATAAAATAAGTTTCTTGCTCTCCTAATAGCAGAAAAAAAAACCCTTGAAAATGGGAAGCAAGTGCACCAAAGGGCTCAAAACCCAGAAGGCAAATAAAAAGAATCAAACTTTAAAACAAAAAACAAACAAAAAAAACCCCCTCATTTTTTAAGCCAGTCATAATTCTAGAGAGACTGGATTCATGACTTCTGTTTGCTTGGGGTTGGCAGTACCATTTCAATTAATATGGATGATTATGTTACATATAACTTGTTTAGGAAATTTCATGTTTTGGTGGTATTGAACCCCTTCAGTTTTGGCCTATAGGGTGTCAGATGTAGCAAGACCTCACACATACCTTTTTTTGCATTCTGTCCTCATGTGACCCAGGTGACATTCTTTTCAAATGTCCTTGGCTATGTCTACACATACAAAAGCTAGTTCGAATTAACTAACTTAATTCAAACTAGCATGGCCCCACTAGAATGCTAGTTTGAACTAGCCAAGGGCACTTGCTTAGTTCGAATTAGTCAGTTGCAGGAAGGTCAATCTGCCAATTAGTTCGAACTAATATGGCCACATTTGACTTAGTTCGAATTAACAGATCGAATTAACCGTTAATTCGAACTAAGCAATCAAATTTATTAGTTCGAATTAAGGAAGCCCTTAATTCGAACTAATGAAAGCCTAGTGTGGCCAAGGCTTAAGTTAGTTCGAATTAAGCTTCCTTAATTCGAACTAACTTGCAAGTGTAGACATAGCCCTTGATCTTCTTCACTCTGATGATTTTTCCCCTATGTAAAATACTCAGAAATAAACAGTTGTATCTACAAGTAAGTTCAATAACAAGTGCTTCTGTTTTAGTTTATTTATTCAGTGGTGTTAGATATTAGGATCAAAATATCACTACCGTCTTAAAAAGCAAACCTGTAACAGTAATGTAATGTCCAAATTTATTTGCTCTCAGTGGTGCCCTAATCCAATATGGCTAGTTAAAAGATGATTTTTTCAAACCACCAATATTCCAAAATCTATCTGGGATCTGAAATTCAAACTTTTTCTGCCTCTTAAATCATCACTGGTAATAAGGATTCTACTATACAGATTTATCAGAAAATATTGCTGATGACAAACAAGGCATAATAGAAGCTATGCTGGCTTTTCAGAGCTAACTGTATTCTTAATTAATGTAGGCTGATAGATTATAGGGGCAAGGTTTGTGGAGAGAGGTGTCATTTTTTCACAGCAATGTTTCTGACGGTAGCCATGCTTGTTGGAGTCTGAGATGTTAGAATAAAGGTAAGTTCCAAAGGGAAAGGTACTTATTCTCCCACATGGAACTCTTTGAACTCTTATTGAAACCTTTGACCAGGCCAATGTTACATGGAAAAGGGGATGGAGAGAGAGAATCGTCAGCTTGTAGTAATGGGCAATTTTAAAAATCAATACAAAATTCAAGATCATCCAGTGTCCTGAAATCAATAATGATTCAAACAATGGAATAATCTAAATTATAAGAAAAAAAAATTAAAGACTGATAATTTCTCCCTTCTTCTACCTTTGTAGCTTACAACCAAGAACCATCTTTTCCTTGGCTAGAAGGAGTCACACTTATTTTCTTTTTTTAAAATTACTGCAGTTTTCAAACTATATATCACAACTGTAATATGTAGTGTTTGGGGCCAATACTATAGATAAAACAATTTACTTAGTATATGGCTCTGGCTTCTTATCTGTGGACAGCTGTCTGTGGAAGGTATCAGAGAGGCAAAGTCTATAGGATACTTGCCCCAGAACAGCACATTCTACAGAAAATCTATGGCTATGTCTACACTTGTTAATTTAAGTCGACTTTAGCTAAGTTGACTTAACAAAGTTGACTTTAAGTTGACTTTGTTAAGTTGACTTAGCATGTCCACACCTAAATTTTAAGTCAACTTAGGGGGGATCTTACAAAGTCGATCTAGAGCATCCACACTGGATGCCTAGGTCGACTTCTAGGGGCTAGGTGGACCTGGGAGAGGTCCACAGTGGCGGGGGGACGACACCCCTTGCCAAGTGCCAGGGGGCTCAGCCTTTGCCCCATTGTACCTGGGTACAATGAGGCAAAGAGAGACAGGGACCCTGGCACGGCATAGGGGCAGGGTGGGCAGGGCTCTGCCCTGTCCTGTGGAGGGGCATGCCAGGCTCCCCCTGTGACACCCCCTCTGGCAGGGAGGGCAGTGGGGGAGTCCTGGAGAGCCCTAAGTCGATTTAGAGTTGACTTAGGGCTACTCTGTGTCCACACTGGCTTAAGTACTTTAGAAAGTCGACTTAAGCCTAAAGTCGACTTTAAACTAGGTTTAACAAAGTCGACTTAATTTTCCTTAAGTCGACTTAAGCAACTTGCTTAAGTCAACTTAAGGAAAGTGTAGTGTAGACTCAGAGTAAATTAAGTCGATTTAAGCAAGCTTAAGTCAACTTAATTTACAAGCGTAGACGCACCCTATAGGATTCTCATCCTGACTTTTGCATTGTTTTCAATGTTTGTCAAACTGACACTGGCACTGTCTTTGTAAGCCATGTTTAATATTGTCATGATGTTAGTTCACTTCCTGCC
This sequence comes from Pelusios castaneus, assembly GCA_007922175.1. Classification (NCBI taxonomy): domain Eukaryota; kingdom Metazoa; phylum Chordata; order Testudines; family Pelomedusidae; genus Pelusios; species Pelusios castaneus. Next base: position 9,562,059 of record ML685814.1, read on the forward strand.
TTCCCTTTTTCTCCCTTTCTTCTTTTCTCTTTCCCTTCTTTCTCTTTTTCCTTATTCTAGTTCCTTACCCTCTACTCTTTGTTTTTTAATTTGAATTCTTATTGGGCTCCCACACTTCTCTCTATGTTTAGCACCATTTTCAGGACTTCCCCTTTTGCTGCTATCAGTGGAGGTAAATTCACTGTCTCCCCGCAGTTCCGTGTGAGAATAAACAAGATCATCAATCACACTAAAAGTATATGGCCTGGGAGATAAGGCATGTGATTAATACACTGTTGTGGCAGCAGTAGACCAGCATTAATCATAAAGCAGTCAGATTTCTCAATCTGGCACTAAAGTTTTAAAAAGGCATGTTGGCATTTAAAATGGGGAACAAGACTACCACATCTACCTCCTTTGATCTGACGTTTCCTAATATTTTCTGCATCTACTTTTCATAATTTTTTTAAGAAAGTGAATTTGGTGCTGAAAAAACATGCTGGATTAAATAAATAAATAAATAAAATGCCTTTGAAGATGAAGTCCTGTATTTGGGCTTGATCCAAAGCCCACTGATGTTAATGGAAAGATTCCAATTGACTTAATTGACTTAAATGGATTTTGGATTCGGCCCTTTATGCATGGAAGCTTTATAACACCAACAGCAGTAACATCAACTACCAGCTATCTGCCTCCAACTTCTGTCCCACATCCCTTACATGGAGGGAACATCTCTGGGTGTTAGGAAAGGAGTTCAGTCTCCATGGTTCATTTAGTCCTTGGCCTTTCTGGTGAGATGGGCAGTAAGCATGCCAATGAGCCCTATTTGTGGTGGCAGTTTCTCTGCTATGAAATTATATTTTCCTAACTACTTGCAAACTATTTGTTGTGATAACTTTTCTGCAAAATGAAAGAAAGCTTTTCCTAGGCATTGTTTAGGACAATAGGGGGCAAAAGGTATTGTAAAATATGCTTGTTAAACCAGCTGCTTTTCCTGATTCCATAGACTTTAATTAAGCAATTCTGGGACATGGTAAGCACTTTGACTTGCTGATAAATGTTTTGGCCGAACATTATTTTTTCCATTAGATAATAGAAAACCCCAGAAATCTGACTGCAGGATATATGACTGCATTATGTAAACTAATCTCTACATACACTTTTGATAGTTTAGCTGACAAAATGATTCATGATCAAATGACTGAAAAGATCAATAATTCTAAAATTAGATAATCATTGCTTATGGTGAAAGCACTCCTGACAAGGCTATAGAGTTAAAGGAAATGTAACAGCCATGAAAGATGCAGACTCACTGGCCTGAACTCACAGCTGCTTAATCGATACCTGGAAATTTCCTTTGCGAAGGGAATCCCCACTGATGGGCTTCCAAAGGTGTCAGGCTATGTCTACACTTGCACTTTTAAGTCGACTTTACTAAGTCAAATTTAAGTCGACTTAGTTAAGTCGACTTAGTGTGTCTACACTTTAAATTAAAGTCGACTTAAAGGGGAACTTATAAAGTCAACCTAGAGCGTCCACACTGGATGCTCTAGGTTGACTTTGTGGGGCTAGAGGGACCTTGGGCAGGTCCACGGTGGCAGAGGGAGGCACCCCTTGTGTGCAATGGGGCAAAGGAGGACAGGGACCCTGGCAGGGCAGAGCCCTGCGTGTGATGCTGTCTGGATTTAGGGAAGCATTTATGATATTTTCAATGGATATCTCATAAATGCTATAATCCATAGGAACTATGTCATGTTTGGTATCAATAGAAAGGTAGTAATTTGCTGGGAATGATTATATAGTTTATGTCTAGGAATTCTATTTTGATTAGATGTTAGGAATTCAGTGTTCTAGCTATACTTTAACTTGTGTGATTTTATGGGAACGCCCCAGACAGGATGTCACCAACTGCCATGTTTGGTATCAATAGAAAGGTAGTAATTTGCTCGGAATGATTAT
>ML685814.1:9568996-9588789 GCA_007922175.1 Pelusios castaneus
CCTCAGAGAGGAAGGATATGGCTTGGAAAGGGGATATGGCCAGTGTGTTTCTGTACTCCAATAATTCCTGGCTTTTAGAAGGGTCTCTCACAAACTTACTAAGTATGCAATCTATCCCGTCATCGAGATCTTGAAAGTAGGTATGATATTTAGTCATTCCTGTAGTATTCAGTTAGCATTAGATACAATACTTCTTCCTTCTTTGAAAAAAAAAAAAGTTTATTATACCAGTTGCTAAACATAGTGTCAGAATCTAAGCAAACAATCTTTCCTATATAGACTCTTTCCAGTGCTTGGCTCCAATGCTTGGTTTTATAGATCTTTCTTGATCAGTTATTCATATTTTGGCTTTTCCATTTGCATTTGACTAGCAAAGAGAAGTTCTTTTATATGTTATACCATTCATCATCCAGTAGCTTTCCTTTTTCCTTGAGATTGGTTGTACTCCATCATGTTATCATTTTGTTAGACAATTTTTTTCCTACAAAGACATTTGTGAAGAAAAGTAGGATTTTTTTCTGTCCTGATAGAAACATTGATATCTCTGAGTTATAAACTGATCATCAACTGATCTCATCTCCAAGGCTGTATTATCCCGTGAGCTCTTTGGTAGTTCTACTAGAATAAATAGTGCAGATGTTATTATTTCTTTTTGAGCACTGTCATTTTGATAATTATTTTTACATTTAGTTGCCAAAATCCATATGTAGGCACTTAAATAAAAATGCCTTGGCATTTCAGCAGATATCTGATGATTTGTAGATGATAATTTCAGTTAAGTGAACACTTTAGTATCTTTCAGAATGTTCAGCATTTCATTTACGTTGGTAAGGGATGGCAGTGCACTATTACAAGAGTCCAAGCCTCTCATATCTGCATACATTTACATTTGTCTATTGGATTTTTGTGCTACTACTTTTGGAGATATCCTCCTAATCAGTGGTATCATATATGTTATCAGACAGAGATTGGTCTAAGTAATTTCACTGAAATATCATGGGAGACCCACATTCTTTGTGTTTCCATAATTAAGGATCCTCTTTTTGAGAGTGGACTGTTTCTTACTTTGGGCACATAGAGATTGCATACTTTTTAACTGGACATAATATCTGAATTTCTTGCAAGTTTAGAAACGCTTCTGGTACCTTCTTCATTATTGTATCTTAAGCACTGCAGTGGGTTGTATTCAGGACTGGTTCATTTTAGTCAGAGAGAAGCCTCATGTGCAGGGATTTCTGGAATTTCCACCATAAATTAGGAACACCTTCAGAGAAACTATACCTTTTAAGATCAGTGACTTTAAAAATTATTTATTATGGCATCCATCACTGTGGATCTAGGTGCACTTTATATTGTTTAAATTGGACCATTAACAGTTCAAATTAAAAGGTTCAAAACATCACTTTCCTCTGCTGCCAGTTTGTCTAGTCAAAAGATGATCTGAGAGAAGACTAGCTTGGTAGCTAAGTACCCCAAATTTAATAGCACAGAATCTGTGCAAAGCCTAGTCAAAGAGATGTGTCTTGCACTCTGTCAAAAAAAAAAAAAAAGCAAAGTTTTTACTTAAAGACATTTCTTGCAGGAATATGTCCCTGAAGGATAGAGCTCTATTGTAACTCAATTCAGCAATGAAAAATCCTTTTTCTTCCTTATAAGAAACTTTGAACCACGTTTATACCTCTTTAATCTTGGGACTAGCATGGACCAATTTGGCCCCTGGCACCAATTTGAAAATCAAGGTTGCTCTAAATTGTGTCCATTGATTCCTACCCACAGAGCCCGTTGACCTAGCCAGTTTTCTATCCACCTCACGGTCCACTCATCCAACCCATACTTCCTTAACTTGCCGATGAGAATGCTGTGGGAAACCGTATCAAAAGTCTTACTAAAGTCGAGGTATACCGCGCCAGCGGCTCTTCTCGCATCCACAATTCCCGTCATCTCATCATAGAAGGCAATCAGGTTGGTCAGGCACGATTTGCTCTTGGTGAATCCATGCTGACTGTTCCTGATCACTCTATTTTCCTCCAAGTGTTTCAGGATGGATTCTTTGAGGACCTGCTCCATGATTTTCCCAGGGATTGAGGTGAGGCTGACCGGTCTGTAGTTCCCTGGATCCTCCTTCTTCCCTTTCTTGAAGATAGGTACTATATTTGCTGTTTCCCAATCCTCAGGGACCTCCCCTGTTCACCACGAGTTTTCAAAGGTAATGGCCAGCAGCTCTGCAATCACATCAGCCAACTCCCTCAGCACCCTCAGATGCAGTTCATCCAGCCCCATAGACTTGTGCACATCCAACTTCTTTAAATAGTCCCTAACCTGATCTTTCATCACTGAGGGCCATTCTTCTTCTCTCCATTCTGCATTACCCAGTGTAGTAGCCTGGGAGCTGGCCCTCCCTGTGAAGACTGAAGTAAAAAAAGCATTGAGTACTTCAGCCTTTTCCGCATCATCCTCCACGAGGATACCTGCCCCATTCAGTAAGGGACCTACACCATCCCTGATCCTCTTCTTTTTACTGACATACTAGTAGAACCCCTTTCTGTTATCCTTCACATCCCTTGCTAGCTGCAATTCCAATTGTCCTTTGGCCTTTCTGATTTTATCCCTGCAGTCCCGAGCAATATCTTTATATGCCTCCCTTGTCATCTGTCCAAGCTTCCACTTCTTGTAAGCTTCCCTTACCTCACCACAGGGTTCTCTGCTAAACCACGCTGGTGCCTTCCACATTTGCTGTTCTCTCTTCACATTGGAATTTTATCTTCCTGTGCCTTTAACAGGGTTTCTTTAAAATACAGCCAGCTGTCTTGGACACCTTTCCCCTTCAGATCAGCCTCCCAAGGGATCCTGCCCATCAGTTCCCTAAGGGAGCCAAAATCTGCTTTTCTGAAGACCAGGGTGTGTGTTCTGCTTCTTTCCTTCCTTCCATTGACCAGGATCCTGAACTCTACCATCTCATGGTCAATGAGTTAGACAACAGCAGAAACAAATTTCTTAATGCCAGAAATATTGTATTTTGACTGATGTAAGCAAGCGGACAGTAGGCTTATACCAGATTCTTATTTAAAATAACTCCTTTTCCATTCTTTCAGATAAGAGATGACAGGCACTCAGGAAACCCAGGCCTTTGAAAATGCTATAAAATGCAGTTGGAAACCCATGTAATGATAGAATGGAAATCACTACATCATGAAATGTTGAGCCTGGCCAATGATGCACTGCGATCCTCTCTGCTTCCCCACAACTCCTAGCAGCACAAGGCAGAGAGTTGCACAATGGGGTAAGTGCTAGGGCATTAACTGTGTACATGCTTCAGCACATAATAAATCTTGCCTGGGCAGGCACAAGTTTAACCACACTGCTTTTGATTGTCACTGTAACTTGTGTCAGCAACACTTTCTAGTGTAGACAAGGCCTTCGTGTCTAGCAAAGTTAATAATTTAAACAGTGGCTTCGTTGGCACTGGGCACATGGGGCACAAGCCCCAAGCTCCAGTGTCAGTGCCCTGAGCAGGGCCGTCCCTTGGGGGAAGGTGAATGGGGAGATCGCCCTGGACCCCGTGGTTACGTGGGCCCCGTGCTGTCCTGCTCCCAGCGGGGCAGTGCGGCTCCCCCCCCGGCCACGCTTTCCCCTGCTCCCCGCTGCCTTCGGCAAGGAACCAAAAGCAGCAGGGTGGGCCAGGAGCATTAAGCCCGGCCTCTGGACTAGCCCTCCTTGCCCCCGGAGTGGAGCGGGTGGCCGGGGCCCGCCTCTGGGCCGGTCTGCCCTATGCAGCCAGGGCCAGCTCTCGCCGGCGACGGCGGCCTCGGGTCCCCGGCTGGGGCACCGGCTGCAGTAGCTTGGGGTCCCGGCTGCAGCTGGCTTCCCCCACTGGTGGTCCCTGCTTCCGGGGCCGGAGCCAGCTCCCTGTCGGCAGCCTCAGTCTCTCTGTCTGGGCTGGCTCCCTGGGGGCATGGAAAGGCCCGCCTCACCTCCAGCAGGGGGCTGCGGCTGGGCCCCGCCTAGGTCAGTTGGCCCTGGGCCCCGCTTCGCCCATGGGACAGCCCTGGCCCTGAGTCCAGCCAGGGACCTGGGGCTAGGCAGCCGCCGTGAGCCAGGCTGCGTCCGGCAGCAGAATCCAGCCCCAATCCTGGCTGGGGACTTGGGGCTGCGCCACCGCCAATGGCAGGATCTGTTGTTGGCCCTGATCCCAGCCGGGGATCTGGGGTCGGGCTGCTGGCCGCCAGCGGCGGGATCTGACCCCAGCCGGGGATCTAGGGTCAGGCTGCCGGGGACAGAAGCCCTATCCGGGCTCTGGGCCCAAGTCAGGCCCAGGGGCAGGGCCAGCGTGGCAGGGGGCAGGGCCTGGGCCCCGAACCTTTCTTCAGGGCAGCGTTACCCCTGAATTTAAACTCCCAGGCTCATCTTTTGAACATTTTGTATAGTTTTTCTCTGAGGATGAGGCCAACAATCTATAACTCACAAATAACCATCCCCACTGCTTACCCACCCCTTTTTTCCTCCTTATGATTGGAAGGATGTTAACAGGCCACTTGGAGGAAGAACTCCTCTGCACAGTTGTCTGAAAAGGTCTGGACATTGCTGGCACTATACAGTAATGATATTACCTGTCCTACAATATGCTGGTACTTCATGAGTCATGACATCACCACTGAATCATTTGTTCCCTGGGACAAAAATCAGTAGCTCCCTGTTCTGATTTTCATAATTTAATGTTATAGCCTATGTTACTTACAGAGTCTCTAAGTACCGTATTTTTCGGACTATAAGACGCACTTTTTCCCCCCCAAAAGTGGGGGGAAAATGAAGGTGCGTCTTATAGAGCGAATGCTGGGCGCGCGGCCGCACAGCGGCCGTCGCACCCCCTGCGCAGCCCAACAGCCCCCGCTGCTCCCTCCAACCCCCGGGGCAGCCGCTTTGCCGCGGTACACCCGGCCTCTGGGCTGGCCCTCCTCGCCCCCAGGCTGGGACAGGCAGGCTCAGGCTCGGGTCCGGAGCACGGGCCTGCCTGCCTGCCCCACGCAGCCGGGCCAGCGGGGTGGCTGCGGCAGCGGTGGGCTCCCGGGTTCCCACCCTGCTCCCACCCGCCGACCGCCTCCTTCCTGGGGCCGGGCCGGGGCCGGGGCCGGGGCCGGGCTAATACACGCCCTGGCCTCCCAGCACCGGGCTGGGATCAGCTCCCCCCCCACCGGCGGCTTCCCGGAGCTGCGGCAGGGTCCTGCCCCGCCGGCGGCTTCCCGCGGCCGTGGCAAGGTCCTGCGGCTGCGGCAGGGTCCTGCCCCGCCGGCGGCTTCCCGGAGCCGTGGCAGGGTCCTGCCCCGCCGGCGGCTTCCCGCGGCCGCGGCAGGGTCCTGCCCCGCCGGCAGCTTCCCGGGGCCGCGGCAGGGTCCTTCTTTCTCTTCTTCCTTTCTTCTTTTTCTTCCTTCTTTCTCTCCCTTCCTTCTTCTTTCCTTCTTTCTCTCCTTTGCTTTCCTTTTTCTTTCCTTCTTTCTCTTTTTTGCCTTCCTTCTTTTTTTTCTTCCTCTTTCTCTTCCTTTCTTTTTTCCTTCTTTGTCTTCCTTTTTCTTTCCTTCTTTTTCTTTCTTTCTCTTCTTCGCCTTCCTTTCTCTTCCCTTCCTTTTCTCTTCTTCGCCTTCCTTTCTCTTCCCTTCCTTTTCTCTTCTTCGCCTTCCTTTCTCTTCCCTTCCTTTTCTCTTCTTCGCCTTCCTCTAAAACCTGGGTGCGTCTTATGGTCAGGTGCGTCTTATGGTCCGAAAAATACGGTACATGTTGCCAGAGGCTGTTCGCCTGGTGATGGACAATAGCACTGGTGTTACAGGGCAGCTCCAAGTTTTCCGCTGCCCAACCACAACATCACAAACCCCTGCCCCTGAAAAAATCACGAGTCAGACATCAAACATCTGTTCTCTTTGTTTTCTTCATTTTTGACCCTTTCAAGTGGCCTCTTGGGTCCTGTTTTCAAGCTTCTCTACGTAACCCTGAGGCTGCGTTTCTTCTGTCCAGCGAAGGCTTATGGAAGCATGTAAACGCTTCTCTGCCTGAGCTGGGTCTTTAACCAGTCAATTCCCCCGCCCCCCCACATCAAACAGTAAAACAAACAAGGAACCTGGTGGCACTTTAAAAGACTAACAAATTTATTTATTGCATGAGTTTATGGGGGAGAAAATCCCACTTCATCTGATGCTTTAAGATGGGGAACTTACAGAATGCATTCTGTAAATTCTGCATCTTCAAGCATCTGACAAGGTGGGATTTTCTCACAGGAAAGCTCATGCGATAAATAAATTTGTTAGTCTTTAAAAGTGCCACAAGACTCCTTGTTTGTTTTACCTGACTAGACTAACACGGCTACAGTGTGCCCTTGTTGCCAAAAAGGCCAACAGCATATTGGGTTGCATCAGTAGGAGTGTTGCCAGCAGATTGAGGGATGGAAATATTCCCCTCTATTTGGCACTGGTGGAATATTGTGTCCAGTTTTGGGCTTCCCACTACAGAATGGATGTGGGCAAATTAGAAAGAGGCCAGCAGAGGGCAACGAAAATTATTAGGAGTCAGAGCACATGACTTATGAGGAGAGACTGACGGAACTAGCCTTATTTAGTCTGCGGGGCTATGTCTACACTTACTAAAGTTAGTTTGAATTAGTTAATTCGAACTAACTAATTCAAACTAATTTTAGTTAGTTTGAATTAACTTAATTTGAACTAGAAAAAATTTAGTTCGACCTAAGCAGGTGCCATTCATGGCACCTGCTTAGTTCGAATTAGTGAATTGCATTGAGTTCAATGGGCCAGTTAGTTCGAACGAAGCAATTAGTTTAGACTAACATGGCCACATTGGTTAATTCTAACTAAGTAGTTTGAATTAACCCTTAGTTCGAATAGCATATTCAAATTTATTAGTTCAAATTAAGGAACCCCTTAATTCAAACTAATTAAAGCCTAATATAGCCATGGTTTTATTTAGTTCGAATTAAGCTTCCTTAATTCGAACTAACTTGCCAGTGTAGACATACCCCAGAAGAGAATACTAAGAGGGATTTGATAGCAACCTTCAACTACTTGAAGGGGTGCTCCAAAGAGGAGGGAGCTAGGCTGTTCTCAGTGGTAACAGAGGACAGAACAAAGAGCAATCGTTTGAAGTTGCAGGTGGGGAGGTCGTCGGTGAAACTTTCTCACTAGGAGGGAGGTGAAGCACTGGAATGGGTTACCTAGGGAGGCGGTGGAATTTCCATCTTTGAAAAACAGTTTAAGGCCCAGTTAGACAAAACCCTGGCTGGGATGATTTAGTGGGAGTGGTCCTGCTTTTAGCAGGCGGTTGGACTAGATGACCTCATGAGGTCCCTTCCAGCCCATATGTTCTAGGCTCCTGTGATTCTACCTTTTTGGAACTGGGTATCAAACAGTGTAACACTGCAGCAATGAAATAACACCCAGCTCAACTCCTGCGGTTGCTATGGAGATAAGCGCCGTACCACGCCAAAACGGGCATTCTCAAACCCCAGTCGCCTCTCCAGAGAATCGGGCGGCGGCCCTTCTCCGACGCAAGCCTAAGGGCCGGAACTGGGAGCGCGGCGGGGGTAGTTCCAGCCGGGCGCCATTCCAGTTGCACTTACTCCTCGCCCCCCCCCCCGCGGGGTTACCAGGGTAACGGAGTCGTAGGAGAAGCCAGGAGCCCAACGGCAAGATGGTGAGTGCGGGGCTGGGGGGGGAGCGCTGCCCCTGGCGGGTCGGCGCTTGGGGGAGCCCGGAGCGGAGAGGTTGCACTGACGCCTCCCTGCCATCGCCGGCCCGGCAGCACAGGCTACTCCCCCGCGCTTACCCAGTCGTCTACTTTCTGCCCCCTCCAGATGCTCTCCCGGGCCAAGCCCGCCGTGGGGGGCGCCCCGCCGCAGGGCGACAAACGGAAGAAGAAAGGCAAGAAAGTCCCGCAGCTGGAGGAGCTGCTGGCGCAGAAGGACTTCACCGGCGCCATCGCCTTGCTGGAGGTAAGGGGGGCTTGCCTCGGGGGTCACTGCAGGGCTCGGCCTACGGGGCTCCCCGCCTCCGCAGGTCGGGAGCCAACGGCGCCAAAGCCTCCCAGACACCGTGGGTGCAGGCGGGCGGGGCGGCAGCCAGGTCCCCGGGTCTACCTCTACAGCCGCTCCGCCCCCACTCCCCCCGACCAGTGCAAGATCGGTGCCAAGAGCACAGCCCCCGGCCCTGCTCAGCCCCTTCTCTCAATGACTGAGGGGATGAGGCTCCCTCTGACAGACTCTTCCCCAGCTCAGCAGTTCCCTGTTTTGGAAAATGTTCCAGCTATTTCGACCAAATTGTCTTTTGGGTCTTTCCTCCACCCTAGTTGTGCCACCTACACCAGCCTCCATAATCACCTAACCTCTTTTACCTTCGCAGCTTTCAAATATTTGCACAGACAGTGATTAGATAGAAGGTGGCTTTCTTTGAAGATGGGATTTTGACATCGACTGACTCCAGGGGTGGCAAGCCAGCAGAAAGCATCATAATATTAATTTTCAAAATGAATTTGTTTTACATGAGAAAATCTAACAAAACTTGACAGCAGATGTAATTTTGGCATCCTTTTTTTCTTTGAAGTTTAAACGTCATGTGGGGGAACAAGATGAGGATACTGACCTCTGGATTGGATACTGTTCCTTTCACTTGGGGGACTACAAGAGAGCATTGGAGGTGAGATGAGGAAATCCTGCTTACTGTTGGAGGGAATCAGCATGTTTTTCTAATATGGTAGCATCAGGCAAGAGAGATGTTTTTTGATAGTGCAGAAGAAATGGGCCAGGCCAGTTGTGTATAAATCCAGCAGGAATAGAGCAAGCTATACCAAAAGGCAGTTTGGATTAGAGAAATAATAATTTCCACACTTGACATAATCTGTTGGTCCAGTATCCTAGTTAATCTTTGCCCAAAACCTTAAATTGTTCTTTTATTAATTTCAGTACAGTTGTTCAAACATTCTTTCCCTTTTTGGTGTTTACATCTTCAGGGAATAATATGTGGAAAGTTGCTGTTATCAGATGGGTGGAATCTGGTTATGGATTGAGTTGAAATGTTGTAGCGATTGATGAATTGGAATACACTCTTCAGTTAAAATAACTATAATGATACATTAATCACAGTCCCCCATCTCAAAGAAAAGGGTTATGTGAACACACCCAGGAGGTTTGGACTGTGTTTTTTTGTTTTGTTTTTGTTTTACTGAATATTGTTTTGGGTGGGGTGGGAGTCAAAATGTGTGTGTGCGTGCACAAGACCAGGAAGACACAGAGACTACCTGGAGAAATTGAAGCAGAAGCCTGCGATCATAGTGAGACATGAGACTCCTGAGAGAAATTTAAAGAGAGATTTTGGGCTTGGAGTGCTGGCTGAAAAGAAACTTGGGCCTGTAAGCTAAGAAAGTACTCCTTTTACCACTGCTGCATTCAGAAAAGCAAAACTTTGGTGGAATCTCTAAATAAACAAGAAATGTACACAGTAAATATGAGATTCCATCTTCAATACTTCCAGAAGGAACATCCTCCGGGCCCTAACTTTGATTAACTATTCAGATAAAAAAGGGGCAACACAATCATATCCCCAACTTCATCAATTAACCAAGTGACAGTGTACATTGTTTTTTTCGTGAGTCCCTCTAGCCCCTTAATTGATTTTGTTGCTTTTCTATGAATCTTCTTATGTCTGCATACTTTACAAAAATAAAGCCTCCTCTTACCCCAGAGAGTTTTCAAGGTTAATAGAAAATAAATTATTTATTCAAATAATCTATAGATTATCAAGTTGCTTGCATCATATAGTGCCTATTGTACTCCTTTTGCATGAGAAGTTGCTCATGTGGGATCCTACCTTCTCCCCACCATTATCTCAATGACCTTTATACCTCTCCCACTGTGAAATAGAATTTGCTGCCAGTCCATGGTCATTGAGCCCACCCATGTGTGCCCATTCATCACTCTCTTGTCATAGAGCAAACCTAAATCTGCTTGTATTGACTCTCTTGCCTTCTGCTATTCTGAAATGAGCCATCACAATCTGGTAATTTGTCCCTATAGTTTCCCATTCTCACACTTTCCTTTTAACACTGGAAAGAATACTAAAGAAGTGAATTCATAGAACTAGGGGCCACAGTGGAAAAATTGTTTCCCTTCATAATTTTAGAGAAATATGCTGTGGAACTATGATGACTTTTTCCCTTATAGAAGTAGATGGCAATTCTTGTTAATATGTACAGAGTTAAATGAATTTCCAGACTTGAGATGGAGATGGACTTTCCCTTCCCAACCAGCCCTTAGTATGTTTGCAAGATTCTTTAGAATGTTTCATCTTCCCCTTATTTTGGAACAGTGAGGAGGAGACATCTGTTAGAAGCAGGTGAAAATATTTCATCTGATTACTTCTCCTCTCTAAAATTGCCAGAGATGCTTGGAATTGGTAGACATCAGCCTTTTCCATCACCTTAAATGTTTGAATCGGGCAGGCTAAAGGACATGAGTCAAGATTATTGAAATTTTCTTTAATTGCATGCAGTAACTATCTGCTTGTGGAGACAGAGTTATTCAGTTCAAAAAAAATAGAGGTTTTCTCAATGTGCATAAAAAAATTCCAAGCCAATTTCCATTTTAAATTTATTCTGTTATATTGAATACTTTTGAAGGGTTTACATTATTAGAAGGAAAGGAAGGGTGAATTTTAAATTTTGAACACTGTCATAGATTAAAGAGTAAGAGGATTTAACAGACAAATAAATAAATTTCAAAGGGTCAGTCTAGTTCAGCAAAACAAACAAGGAGTCCTGTGGCACTTTTAAAGACTAACAAATTTTTTTATTGCATGAGCTTTTGTGGGAGAAAATCCCACTTTGTAATAAAATCTGCCTAAATCCAATCTGCCTAAATCTGTTTCACCACGAGATGGTGCTATTGATCTAGGCTTTAAAAAGGTGCAAATATTAATAAAAATAACAAAAGTCCTGTGGCATCTTAAACATTAACAAATTTCTTCAGGCATAAGTTTTGTTTGAAGAAGTGGGTTGCAGCCCACAGAAGTTTATGCCCGAAGAAATTTTTTAGTCTTTAAGGTGCCACAGGACATTTGTTAATTTTGCTATATACAGACTAACACAGCTGCCCCTCTGGAAAATATTAATATTTATCTCTTCTTCTGCTGTTTGCTAATGGAGGCATTAGGATCTGGAGTGCGTGTGTATATGCATGTACAGACCAGCTTTTAACTCTAAACTTGAAAGTGAGTTGGAATTTTTGTTAGTACTGTCTCTCCGCCTCCACAAGCAGATAGTTTCTGAATGTAACTAAAAAAGGTTTCAGTAGTTCCAGCTCCTGATGATGGGATAGGATATAGAGCCATTCACCTTTTTTAATGTTTTAATTTGGGCCACAATGGTAGTGTCTGAATCATAATAGGTGAAGACTGCTCAGGCGCCTATATGAAATGAGTAAGTGGGTCTCAGTCAGTTCCTAGTTGGACAGATGTCCACATCCCAGTTAGCACTTCTTGTACCCTCCTATCCCTGTCCTGTCAATAGTGTAAGCCAGTGGTTTTCAGACTTTTTTTCTCTGGACCCAGTTGAAAAAAATCATCTATACCCATGACCCAACAATTATATTTTTGAGCAATGCATTCCAGTCTTTTGGCAGCAGCAGCACAGGGTGCCGCGATCCAGTACCTGAGGGTCTGCGACCCAGTACTGGGTCCTGACCCACAGTTTGAAAGCCACTGGTCTAAGCATTGTGACCAACAATTGTATGATCTGTGTAGGTTGAAGCACCCTTCATCCCTAAATGATCCCTTTCGGTCAGGATTGAGGCAAATAGTTGAAAAAGGCACTTTTGATTGCCTGGATTCTGTCTCTTCTGCAGACCAATGATTTTTATCATCACAGCTGCTACTATCTCCGCTTTCACAAGGCCCAAAGTTACTTAATATTTTTTTAAATAGAATAAAAAAAAATCTGTTAAAGGTGCTGAACATACCATACTTTTGTTCTACACAAATTACTAATGAAATTAAATGGTTTACATGGTAACAGTCAAGAGCGTGGAATGAACATAAATGTGGAAGAAAGTTAGAGGTGAGATATTACATATCCAATACCTTTGCATAACTGTGGTTGATAACTTAAAGATTTTAAAATTTTGACCCCAGTGTCCAACAGTGATCTTGTAATACCTAACATGGATTTGATTTTATTTATTTTGCTATTATGGAATTCTTAATACTGTCTTTTTATGCTCATATTTTAATCTTTGCTAAGCCATGACTTACAGTTATTTAGAAAAGTATTTACCAGAATCCACAATAGATAGATTCCAAAATCAAGAGGAGTTTCCTGGTGGATATGATGTCACCCAGAACAGTGGATCCTAGGGTATAACTTGGAATAGGGAATTTTAAAAGAGTTAGGAAAAAGTTGTTTGTGCTGATGTCCCTTTTTCCCTGGGAAAGAGAATATATTATATAACTGCAGGGCTATATTTTATACTGCTACTGGTCACCCTCTGTCCATTCTATTGACTTATTCTATAAAGTGGACAGGGAGGGACCAGTAGCACACATTCTTCCAGCCTTGCTCAGGCCTTGCCTCACTCCAAGTAACCTGATTCTGAGCCTGGGCTTGTACTCATGGCCCCTGATTCCAACTCTGACTCTTGGCTCTGGCATTTGGCTCCTGTCTCCAGTTCTGACCGTGGGCTTTGGCACGTGACTCCCACTGTAATCCTTGGCTTGGCACCTGGTTTCTGATTCCTGGCTATTAACTCCTGCTCTGACCAGTAGGCATGACTCCTGCTGCATCTGGCCACTGGCATAATTTGATATATCCTAGCATTTTTCTTTTTTGCAGCAACATCACATTGGTGGCTCATAGTCACTCCATGATCTACCAACACACCTAGTCTCTCACTTCTGCTGATTCCAACTGATGAGCCCCTAGCTTTTGCAGAAATTCTAAGGATTGAATCCTAAGTATACAATTTGTTCTAAAGCCTTGTGTACTACTGAGGTTAGATTAACAGGTCTGTAGTTACCCAGATTGCTTTTTTCCCTTTCTTAAATATATATACTCTACTAGCTATTCTCCAGTCATACAGAACTATTGTCAGATAGATTTATTAAAAATCCTTGGTGCCACACTAGTGATCTTACATGCCAGTTCCTTCAGTATTCTGGGTTAGAAATTGTCCAGTTTCCCACGTGGAGCACATTAAGCTCTTTAAGTTTTTTTTTCTTCCATCTCAGATATGGGAGTGTACAGAAATGGAAGTTAGCATCCGCTGTCCTGCCTGCATGCCCATGTTCCATTTTAACATCCTATTTGAAAATGTAGACAAGGATTTGTTTAGTCTTTGGACCATGCATAGATTTATTTTAATTTCCTCTCCATTCACACTGCAAAGCAGCCCGCCTTCATCCTCTTTTTAATTATATAAATAAACCCCCCCTGATTTTATTTCAATTTCTTTGGCAAGAGCTAATTCATCTTGACTTTAAGCAATGCTCACTTTATTATTACATTTTTCTAATTTCCCAGATATGGCTTTTTTTGCAGATCAGTCCCTTTTTGTATTACTTATAGCTCTCTGCTTACTCCTAATAGCCTTTTTGAGGTGGTTATTCATCATTCGGGGTCTGGAGCCTTTCCCCACAAGTGTTTTTGTTTTTGTTTCTTTTTTCCCTCCGTCTCCATCCCTGTTCACCTGCTTGGGATGCAAATTGCAGATAGCTTTTATATAGCTGATTTAAAGACATTCCAAGCCTCCTACGCATTTAGATCAGTGATACTCAGTGGATGGCCGATGGGATATATGTGACCTGCCAGCTTGCCTTAAAAATATTTATAATCAAATTCATGAACTGTGGTGTGCTGATTATCATTCGTCTGTGACTTCCTTAGTAAGTAACTTACTGGCACTGCTTAATTTGTAATGAAATTAAGTATTGGCTGGGTGACCTGAGAACAGCAGCTGTTGGCTGGCTGCTCATAACTGAAGGCAGCGCTGCTGCCAGCAGCAGTTCAGAAGTGAGAGTGGTGTGGTATGGTGTATTGCCACTCTTCTGCGCTGCTATTCACGGTGGTACTGCCTAGAGGTGCTGGGGCTCAGTAATGGCAAGTCCTGGTACAAATTAAGCAGTGCTCATGGGATCTTAAGTTCGCATGATAGCATCAGCTATGATTGAGCTCAGATGCCTCCTATGTTTTCATTAGTGTTTGAAATGGAGCCAAAAATGAATGTGAGTGGAAGTAAATGTCGCAAAGTTGACTGCAAAAATTAAGCTTTTAACGCAAACTGGACAGTGGGCTTCTTATTATGCAGCCTCTTTAGACCCATAATCTTTGTGTTTAAGATGCCAAACCACTGTATCCACCTTAAGGTTGTCAGCATGAGGTGCCCCTTTGAATCAAAGCACAGTAACTACAATACAGCCTATCCTCCAGGCAGTGTTGCAAGATGTGACAAAATTGAAAATCTGAAGTCTTCGTGTCACATTCCAAATGTCAGTCTCACAATATCAGTGAATGTACAAAAACAGCAACAGCTGCTTCTCTACTGATAATGTTGGGTGCGTCTACACTTGTAAATTGTCGACTTAAGCTTGCTTAAGTCGACTTAATTTACTCTGCGTCTACACTACACTTTCCTTAAGTCGACTTAAGCAAGCTGCTTAAGTTGACTTAAGGAAAATTAAGCCGACTTTGTTAAACCTAGTTTAAAGTCGACTTTAGGCTTAAGTCGACTTTCTAAAGTCGACTTAAGCCAGTGTGGATGCAGAGTAGTCCTAAGTTGACTCTAAGTCAACTTAGGGCTCTCCAGGACTCCCCCACTGCCCTCCCTGCCAGGGGGGGTGGCACTGGGGAAGCCTGGCATGCCCCCCCACAGGGCAGGGCAGAGCCCTGCCCACCCTGCCCCTATGCTCTCCGGGTCTCTGTTCCTCTTTGCCTCGTACCCAGGTACAATGGGGCAAAGGCTGAGCCCCTTGGTACTTGGCAAGGGGTGCCCCCCCTGCCAGCATGGACCTCTCCCAGGTCCACCTAGTCCCTAGAAGTCAACCTAGGCATCCAGTGTGGACGGTCTAGGTCGACTTTGTAAGTTCCCCCCTAGGTCGACTTAAAATTTAGGTGTGGACATGCTAAGTCAACTTAACAAAGTTGACTTAAAGTCGACTTTGTTAAGTCAACTTAGCTAAAGTCGACCTAAATTAACAAGTGTAGTCATAGCCATTGGTACTAGCTAAAAAGAAAAAGTCTTTCCTGGATGCTGAGCTTGTGAAAGAGTGCATGTTGGAAATACTGGAGGAACTTTTGGCTAGGTCAAAAAACAAAGATGACACTGTGAACCATGTGAAGCAAGATCCCCTCTCTGATTCTATGGCAATGATAATATTGGAGGTAATTTACAAAGATAACGTGTGAGTACTGCTTTCCAGTTTTAAAATGCCAAATGCATGGCTCTTGCAGTGGACGAATTGAGCAGTCACTGATTTAAGTTCTCGGTTCAACTAACTTCTTTAACTAATTCTCTTAATTTCCCAGAGTCTTCCCCTTTGAAATAAAAATTCATAGCTGCCACCTGATTTTGATTATTTTCCATTTATCTTAAAAACCTGTGATCACTTGATGCAAGGTTAGTTCCTGTGACCTCTATAATGTCCTCACTACTTACCAAAACCAAGGCTAAAATTTCATCACCTCTTGTTTGTTCAGTGACTGTATGATGAAGAAAACTATCATCTATCACATCCAGGAATAACTGGGCCCTATATTAATAATTAATTAATTAATTAATTATTAGCATTTATTCTCCATTCTATATCCAGGAAGTTAGATTCCCATTATGACACAGTTCTTGGTAATAGTTATCTTTCCTAATAATATTAGAGATTTCTATCCATGTCTCAGTCCAAGCTTAGAAGTCTATAAGCAGACCCCTAGCACCATCCCAAAAGAATCGCATTAACAATCCTTCCCCAAGGTGGTTTTGACCCACACAGATTCTGTTTTGTTCATGCTATCACATCCTAATTCTGTACATCTTACCTCATCATTGTTGTACAATACAACCACATCACCTTTATTTTTATTTTTATCTTTCCTAAACAGCAGACTCTTTAATACCTGTAATCCAGTCATGATTGCTATTCCACCACGTTTCTATAATCATGTAATAATCATCCACCAGTAGTTCCAATTCCTCTATTTTATTGCCCATATTCCTTGTATTCTTGTACAAATATCTTTAAAATGCCTCCAGAGCCCAGCGTGGAGGCAGTAGCTTGGACTCTGCCTCCCACTCCAGGCCAGGCTTTGGCTGCAACAGCGGCAGCTTCCATGCTAGCGCTGGCAGCTTCCTTCATTCAGTTCCTGGCTTGCAGCATGAGCAGCTCAGGCTACAGCAGCTTCTTTCCTGTGCTCAAATTGAGCTTGCAAACTTGTCCCCCTTCTGGCTGGAGGTGGTGGGGATGAAACAGCATGTGCGACTTACAGGAAACAGCACAGACCCCAGGCATGCTTCTGCTCTGCATGCTTAGACTGCCTTGGGCTGGCAGCAGGGCCTCACAGCAATGCCTGTGAACCTCAGAGTCTTCACCTCTAACCTGTAAGTGGCTGTACCTCATACAGCAAGTGGCATTGGGGACAGGACTCCCATATGTACCAAACTTTAAGATGCAATACAGGCACAGTATAGTATTTGCTTTCTGCCCCCCACCCCTCTCTGCTGCCGCCTCATTGCTTACTTCTGGTACTACATGGTGTTTCATTGACCAGTCAGTTCATCACTCTGGTATTCCTATCTCTGAGGTTCTACTGTAGCGTTAAGAAGAACACACAAAGCATCAGTGATGAGAAAGGAAGGGGTCCATAGGCAGCTGGTAAATCTGGAAGGGGTAAGCAATAAGAAAACTTTGGGATCCTCTGTTACACATAATGCTTGTCTTGCTGTCAAATATCTTGTTTATCACAAGAAAATATCTCAAAAACCTTCTTTCTTTTAGGAGTATGAGGTTCTGACCAAGCAACCGGGTTGCAACCCTAATGTCTGGGTGAACCTAGCATGCACCTACTTCCTCTTGGGGATGTATACACAAGCTGAACAAGCTGGCTTGAAAGGTGAGGTTGTCTCTTAGATTGACTATAGTGGGAGATTTGGCGACTTAAAAACCCTTCCAGTGCCTCCTATAGGAAGTATTGTATGGTCTTGGAAAGTATGATCTGAAACAAGAATGCAGGAAGCTGATTTATCCTACATCTTGGTAGAGGGTAATAAAGAATAGACAATCCTTGTAGTCTCTTCTAACCCTGTGAATCTATGATTCTAAACTTGTGTTCAAATCTCTTGTCATTTAACAAGAGGGTTTTTATGTGTCTTTGCTCTGTAAGAAGTTTTGGGCAGGTGGAACAGCTGAAACTGAAATGGTTTATTAAAAAGAAATTTCTTCTAATTGTGTAATGACTTCGATAATGGAGTGGAGAGTATGCTTATAAAATTTACAGATGACACTAAAATGGAGGAGTTGCAAGCACTTCAGTGGCAGGATTAGAATACAAAATGACGTTGATAGATTGGACAAGTGGTCTGAAATCAACAAGACAAAAGCCACTAAAGATGAACATAAAATCGTATACTTCAGGAGTAAAAATCAAATGGATAGAAACAGAATGTGAAATAAGTAGTAGTACTGTAAAAAAAAAATCTAGCAGTTGGAATGGATCACAGTTGAATGTGAGCTGACAATATAATGCAGTTGTGAAAAGGGCAAATGTCATCATTCTGGGTTGAATTAACAGGAATATTATATATAAGCACAGGAGGTAATTTTCTTGCTCTACTTGGCATCGGCTTCAGCTTGAGCATTGTTTCCAGTTTTTGGGTGCCATGCTTTAAGAAAAATCTGAACAAATTAGAGAGAGTCCAGAGGAGAGAGAGAAAACTGACTGAAAAAAAGGTTTCAAAATCCTGACTTATGAGGAAAGCTTAAAAAAAACCCCCAAAAAACCCAGTGCATGTTTTATCTTGAGAAAAGAAAAGGGGCGGGGTGAGGGGAGGGGATGGCCTGATAACAGCCTTCAAATACGTTAAGGGCTGTTGTAAATGATCCATTGTCCTCCATGTCCACTGAAGGTAAGACAAGAAGTAATAACTTAATCTGCAACAAGGAAGATTTAGGTTAGATATTAGGAAAACTTCCTAACCTGTAAGGGTAGTTGAAGGCTGCAATATGTTACCAAGCGAACCTATAGAATCCCCTTCATTGCAAGTTTTTAAGACTAGGTTGGACAAACACCTTTCAGGGATGGTCCTGCCTCACATGTGGCAGGATGGACAACTCTCAAGGTCTCTTCCAGCCTTAAATTTCTGTGATTTACAAATCTAAAACTCAGTATGTGTTGTAGCTGACTAGCAGCAGGGGAGTTACTATTATGTTGATTGTTTCTATATCTGAGCTGGTGTTATTGAAGATAACAAAGGCAGCACAGCTGTCAGAACATGAAAGGTAGGCAACAGTACATTGTTCTCCCTGACATGGGCAATACCCTGTATAGACAGTCTAAGTGATGTTATGTGCTGGTTTATGAGTCAATGCTGAACTAAAGCAGTTTCAAGGGTTTGATATCTGCAAGATGCTGAATTGGCACTTCACCACCGTGAACTTCAGGTGGAGCTGGAAAGCTTGGTGGTTGCAAGAAAGGGCCCTAAAGTTCCCATGCCAGTGTCTGAAAGAGGAGGCCCAAGAACTCCAGTTTCAAGTAGAGTAACTATTCCTTCTGCTGTCTGCCTAAAATTTTCACTGCTGTTTCATTTTGAAAATTCACGCATCACTTTGTCTATCTCAGCATAGTATTTGAATAAAATCAAATTCCACTTAAAATCAATAACAGTAGTGAAGTGCCCAGTGGACTTTATGGACTCTTCTCCTTTTTCACGGTTAAAAACCTTGGTTGGAGTTGGGTGTTCTGCCTTTTGGTTTGTTTCTTAGTTTGGTTGATTTGTTTTGAGAAGAAGGGGTTGAGTGGAGAGCCTGGGCTTGTTAAGATAGCTGTGGGGTGTCAGTGTTGCTTTCTTTCATGGAAAGTCTTTTTCAAAGAGGAATCTTTTACAGCATTTCCTAAAAATGATCAGACCCAATTCAGAAAGTTGAGTTAATCTGGTTTGAAAATGCTTGCATACACGTGATGTAGTTAAATTATAGGTGCACTAACTGCTCATTTATTGCAAACTTTGGAGTCCTCTTTCAAAATGAACCAAGTTTAATGCGAATTGAGTTAGTTCAGTCTATTTGTGTGAAATAAGTACTTCTGTGCACTATTTTGGCAGTCTGACTGCTATCCCACACTGCTTTGTGCGCTACTCTTATGATGACCTGTCTATCTGTGTGCTTTCCAGTGCTCTGGGGTCAAGTTCTCCATACGTCACCCCCTCTGTTTAAAAACTGGCACAGGCCAGAATTTGCCTGTTTGTTCGTAGATTTGAGTATGTCAGCCTTATAACATATTTTGAGCAGCTACTTGGAGCTCTACTGAGACTCAGTGGTTCCCAATTTTTTTGTCTCGAGGGCCACAAATATAATTTTTAGAACCCTGAGGGGCCACCAGTCAATTAAATTTGCATTAAAATTAAATTAATTAAATTACAATTAAATTAAAATTAGACTAGTGGCCCTTCAGGGTTCTAAAAACTATATTTGTGGCCCTCAAGCCAAAAGGATTTTTTTTTTAAATTGAAAAAAAAAATCGAAAGGTTTTTTTCTTTAAAAAAAGGCGGGGGGGGG
>ML685814.1:9588889-9609917 GCA_007922175.1 Pelusios castaneus
CCCGGAAGCTGGATGCCCATGAACAGGGAGTTTGTGGGCAGGCTGTGGGCTCCAGCAACAGCGCGGCCCACGCTCCTGCCTCCCCCACCCCACGGCCATGCTAGCCCACAGCCCCGAACTGCCTACAGCCTCCCGCCCCCCAAGTCACGCTCATGCTGCACTGTCTGCGGCCACCCTCCCCCCCTCCCTCCAGCAGCCAGCACGCCCCACAGCCGTGCTGGCCCACCTCGCCCCCCAGCACTCACCCAGCCATGCTGTGCCGGCTCATGTCCCCCTCGCCTCTCAGCATGCCCCCCAGCCACACCACGCCAGCCCGCAGCCCTGCCTGCAGCGCAGCCAGCCACCCCTGGAGCCCTGGCTGGGATGGGACTGGATGGGAGGCGGGCAGCCGCAGCAGGGCTCCCAGCTGCATGCCGGGACTGGGCGGCTGTTGCCCGGCTCCCAGCCAGCAACCAGGCAGCTGAGCGCGGGCCATTTTAAAAAGCCCCGCAAGCCACTTTTGGCCCAGGGGCCAGGGGTTGAGAACCCCTGCCTTAGATTTTATTTCTATCTGGGGAGAATCATCAGTGCAGGAAGCTCAAAAAGTTGGTTTTGTGGATATTGTTAAGCAGATGTCTGAAAAGCTGCAGAACTGAGACACCTGCTGATACAGGATAAAGAGCAAATAGCTCAGGAGAATGTACATTAAACCAAGTATATCAGGAAAAGATCTGTCAGCAGAAATGTGACCTGTCCATCTCTTGAGGAGATAGATAGTATTTTGATCAATTACAGCTCTACTTAACCTCCTTTCCCCTGAACCTCTGAGGACAAGTAGCAAGAGTCATCAGAGGATGAATACAAGGAAGCTAGTGAAGAGCTGTTCCCAGCAAGCCAGGATCTTTTTGGGACTCCGGACCCTGTTGCTGGCTAGGTAGGAAGTGAACTCAGCTCCCAGCCAGAAATCCAGCCTTGGATTGAGATCCTGTTGAAGAATTCTCATCATGTTAGTGTCTATCTTTACGGATTTTATTATTTATTTATTTGTTTGTTTGATTAATTATGCTATAATACTGTTCTAGCTTGTAGCTCACATCTCCCTAAAATGGCTGTGGCTGTCAGACACCCAGAACACGACAGCCTTTATGAGTGTCCTTCCAAATCATGCTTTCCATTTAGCTCCCCTGTATGCATTTACAAAAGTGGTGGCTGCTCCAACTGGGCAGTCAGCCTCTTTATCTCATGCTAAAGCCCTAACTTTCAGCTATTTTGAAGCACCATGAACAGCACATGCATATGTATCTATTTTTCTTCACCTCCCCACATCTGTCTACCTGTAAATGTCATCTCCCCCTTCCCCAACCATAGCTGGCAGCTCAAACTGGCAGCTGTGCACAGCCATAGCTTATACCTTGCCTCCTGTCCTACAGCAGATTCCAATACTGAAAACATTCAGTATTGTGTAATTCAACAGCTCATTGAGACAGTGCTTATAGGAAATGAAGTTAAGCTAATAATCTCACTTTACATGAGGTAGACATGGATATTGCATACCCTCAAACCCTAGAGCTCCCCGCTGAGATAACAGTGCCCTGTATAACATACATTCATATGGGAAAAGAGCCTTGTCGTAGGTACTGAAAGCTCTTAATGCCTTTTCACAGAGTTGCATAGAAAGACTGAGAATATGAATGCTTAGGTAGTACAGAATGCTATTTTTCTCAGCAGAGCCTAAGACTCAGAAACTGCTTCATTTTGGTCCTGATGTAATGCAGAATAGTTGAATGACACTCCCCTGATAGAGTTCACAGTTCCCTTTTGTTTCTGCAACACTTCTGGGTGAATAATTTCTCATTATAAATTGCTGGTCTGCGCTTTGCTTTTTTGAATAAGGTCACTCTTTGCCTTGTGGTGTAATAACTTCTGAATCCCTATAACGTCTCAGTCAGCATATGAGTGCTTCCAAAGCACAGCAAAACCTCAAACCCTAACCAGGATCATAATTTCCAGCTAACACCTCCAACCTCCAGGGCTCAAGAGTAAACTCAAACAGCATGTACTACATAGACAAAAATCCCCATATAACCCTGCTCATGCACATATCACTTAACATCTGAAGTTCCCTTAAGACTGGGAAGAATCTCAGAATGGAAAACAAAAATGAATATAGTAATAATGCTAGCATGGCCTCTCTGATCAGGTTAGGGACTACTTAAAGAAATTGGTGTGCACAAGTCCATGGGGCCGGATGAACTACATCCGAGGATGCTGAGGGAGTTGGCTGAAGTGGTTGCAGAGCCGCTGGCCATTATCTTTGAGAACTCATGACGAATGGGGCCGGTCCTGGAGGATTGGAAAAAGGCAAATATAGTACCTATCTTCAAGAAAGAGAAAAAGGAGGATCTGGGGAACTACAGACCGGTCAGCCTCACCTCAGTCCCTGGAAAAATCATGAAGCAGGGATTCAGCGAATCCATCCTGAAACACTTGGAGGAAAATAGAGTGATCAGGAACAGTCAGCATGGATTCACCAAGGGCAAATCGTGCCTGACCAACCTGATTGCCTTCTATGATGAGATGACTGGATTTGTGGATGCGGGAAGAGCCATTGACGTGGTATACCTCGACTTTAGCAAAGCTTTTGATACAGTTTCCCACAGCATTCTCGTCGGCAAGTTAAGGAAGTATGGGTTGGACGAGTGGACCGTAAGGTGAATAGAAAACTGGCTAGTTCAACAGGATCAGCGGGTAGGAATCAATGGCCCGATGTCTAGTTGGCAACTGGCAACAAGTGGAGTGCCCCAGGGGTCGGTCCTGGGGCCGGTTCTGTTCAACATCTTCATTAATGATCTTGATGATGGGATAGACCAGGGGTGTCAAAATCATTCAGTGTCAGGGGCCACACTGGAAGTCTGGACCATCTGGGGGCTGAGGTATGTCCAGGTAGACTTCCTGACCCCTTACCAGCGTAGTACCACCTGGGATCCCTGACCTCTTCCCCTGCTGCGCTTGGGGCAGCGTGGGCTCCTCTTTCCCTTCTCCAAACCCGCAGGTTCTCTGACACCTTCCCTTTCCCCTGCCCTGCGGGCTCCCCTTTGCTGCACGGGCTCCCCAACCTCTTCCCCTTTGCTGCACTGCCCGTTCCCTTCCCTGTTCCTGTGCCAGTTCCCTAACCCCTTCCCCAACCCCGCGGCCCGTGGAGCCGGCTCCCCAGCCCCCTCTCTCCCACTTACCTGGCTCAAAGGGGCTCAATCCAACCCCTGGAGTCAGTTCTCTGGCCAGGCCATTCCCCGCCCTGGGCCACTGCCTGGGTGTGCAGGGTGGCAGGTTTCAAAAGGCCCTGATCAGGTATCAACAAAATTTTTGCCCTACTAGGTACCCAGCTACAAAGTAAGGTGCCCAGCTAGGGAACCCCCCACGCCCCACCCCGCTGAAAAAAACCACTGCTCACAGCCCCCGGAATCTGCAAGCTGCTGGTAAAGGCGCCTGCAGTTTTTACTTTTCGCCACCAGAGGGCGCACCTCCAATGTATTTCTATAGTGGAGGAGCACCCTCTGCTGACAAAAAAGTAAAATTGCAGGCACTTTACTGGTGCCTGACACTTTTGGCGTGGGAGAGCTGTGCAGGGCTCTGCGGGCTGGATAAGAGCCCTTGGCGGGCCGGATTCGGCCCGTGGGCCTTAAGTTTGACACCTGTGGGATAGACTGTGTGCTTAGTAAGTTCGCGGATGACACCAAGCTGGGGGGAACGGTAGATACTCTGGAGGGCAGGGACAGGATCCAGGGAGACTTGGACAAATTGGAACACTGGGCTGAAAGAAACCTCATGAGATTCAACAAAGACAAGTGCAAAGTCCTGCAATTAGGACAGAAAAATCCCATGCACTGCTACAGGCTGGGGACCGATCAGCTAAGTAGCAGCGCTGTGGAAAAGGACATGGGGGTTATGGTGGACGGGAAGATGAATATGAGCCAACAGTGTGCCCTTGTTGCCAAAAAGGCCAATGGCATATTAGGCTGCATCAGCAGGAGTATTGCCAGCAGATTGAGGGATGTGATAATTCCCCTCTATTCGACACTGGTGAGGCCGCATCTGGAATACTGTGTCCAGTTTTGGGCTCCCCATTATAGAAAGGATATGGACAAATTAGAAAGAGTCCAGCGGAGGGCAACGAAAATGATTAGGGGGCTGGGGCACATGACTTATGAGGAGAGACTGAAGGAACTAGGCTTATTTAATCTACAGAAGAGAAAACTGAGAGGAGATTTGATAGCAACCTTCCACTACTTGAAGGGGTGCTCCAAAGAGGCGGGAGCTAGGCTGTTCTCGATGGTAAAAGATGACAGAACAAGGAGCAATGGTTTCAAATTACAGCTGGGGAGGTTGAGGTTGGTTATTAGGAATAACTTTCTCACTAGGAGCGTGGTGAAGCATTGGAATGGGTTACCTAGGGAGGTGGTAGAATCTCCATCTTTGGAGATTTTTAAGGCCCAGTTAGACAAAACCCTGGCTGGGGTGATTTAGTGGGAGTGGTTCTGCTTTTTAGCAGGGGGTTGGACTAGATGACCTCGTGAGGTCCCTTCCATCCCTATTATTATGTGATTCTATGGAATATAAACAATAACTGCTTTGAGTTTGGTTTTTTTTTCCCTTATTCCCAGATCAGTGGCACTTCTGCAGCCAGACTCTTCAGGACAGGACCTTTATCACCAGCTGGCTAACCAAATAGGGCTACTGAAATGGAGAACTCAGGATTAAATTTTCAAAGACGTAATTGTGAATTCCCCAAAAACCCTGAAATCAATAAACAGATGGAGGTTTACTTAAGGTCTGAGAGAGAGGAAAAATGAGGGAGCTCTTCGGAGAAGTGGTTGGAATGGCCAAAGACACCGTCACAATCGTCAGGAACAGTGTTACCATGGCAAAAGACATTGTGAAAAAAAGACGAAGATGCACAGGCAGTACAGAGCCAGAATGCTCTGCTGCAGCACATGCCACTGTTAGAACAGGAGGCAATGCAGTGCTTTAAACCAGAACCTGCAGTCCCTGAACAGTAAATGGTAGTGGGAGTATCAGAGGCCTTTGCTTTCACGGATCCAAGTTCAGGAAAGTGAGAACAGTTGCTCCTACAAACTGAGCTCTTTTGAGATATTTAGCACTCTTGATAACGTTGAGTCTCACCACTCAACATTGGAAGGCCCAAGAACAAGAAGAGACAGGCCAGGCATACACTCACTTGTGACTTACCTCCTTCCCTTGGTGTTCTGCACTGTCACTTTTAATAGTTTTTTATTATTGTTGTTTTAATTAAAGGTTTATTTTGGTTGTTATATAATAGACCATTTAATAATCAAATCTGTTAAAGATTAATTTATAGAAGAATCATCAATGCATTTTCCATCGAAAATCCTTAAATTTAGATACTCTGAAAAACACTGTCAGTTATCTAGGCCCAGACACAAGGTAAAAATAAAGATTGCCACATCATTCCACTTCCACCACCCCTAAACAAGAAAATAAGAATGGCCATAGTAGGTCACACCAATGGTCCATCTAGGCAAATGTCTTTTCTTCTGACAGTGGCTGGTGCCAGAGGCTTCAGAGAGAGTGTGACCAGAACAGAGTAATTATTGAGTGATCCATCCCCTGTTGGCCAGTCCCAGCTTCTGGCAGTCAGAGGTTGAGACACCTGGAGCATGGGGTTGCATCCCTGCCCATGTTGGCTAATAGCCATTGATAGACCTTTCTTCCATGAAATTATCTAATTCTTTTTTTGTACCCAGTTCTATTTTTACCTGCACAACATCCTCTGGGAACCAGTTCCCCAGGTTGACTGTGCATTGTATGAAGATTTGTTTCCTAATGTTTATTTTAAACTTGCTCCCAAGGCATTGCTCACCCTAAAGTTTTGTGACCATACAGAGACATTATTTTCCTTTTTGTAGAGGTGCCACATAAATTCATTGATATGGTGCAGTAATGGCCAGCTGGGTGGCTTGGGCAGAGATGGGGAGACTGAAGAAAATACAGCCAACAAAGGTTTTTGGAAGAAGGACTTTCCCCACAGAGCTCAATAGTTCTGTAGAATAAGCAGCTTAAATTTTGACACTTTTAAGGTGTACATTTTACAAACTCCAGAGCTTGCTGTGCCCTCTGAGCTCCTAATGGTGCCAGAGCAGGCATCTGTTGCAGTGCTGTTTAGGTGCTCCATAGAGGAGGTATCTTCTGTAAACTTCCCTCCACTTCTTGGTTTGAACATTAACAGCTCCCTGCCTGCAGTCTCCTTTGCAAGATTTCTGGTTCTTCCTCCCAGCTGCTGCCACGTGTCTCTTTCCACAGAGAAGGAAGAGTGATTTGTTGTAATATCTAAGCCAAAAAATTTACTCTAAGCGTGAGCTCAAAGAGTGAATATAAGTTCATAAGATGTTCCAATGCGCTATATGAGTGGTTCCCAACCTTTTAGGCTCGAGGTCCAAAAATATAATTTTTAAAACCCTGAGGGGCCACCAGTCTATTTAATTAAAAAGTAATTAATCGAATTCAAATTAAAATTTAATTAGAATTAATTAATTACATTTGAATTAATTTTAATTTAAATTAATTTTTAGAAAGGTTTTTAAATTAAAATTAGACTTTTTAAAAAGGTTTTAAAAAAATAATAAGGCTGCATGAATACCCAAGCCAGGAGGAGAGGCAAGCAGCCGCAGCCCAGTTCCCAGCTGCACGCAGGGACCAGGTGGGAGGCGGGCCGGAGAAATGCCCCCCCCCCAGCATGGAGCCCCCCATGGGAACCCTCCACACACCCTTAAACCCCCCTCCTTAAAGCCAACACACCTGAGCCCTGTCCGGCCCCTGGAGCTGAGTCTGTCCACTCCCCTCTGCCCCCTCCAGTCTCCTGACCTGCTGCACTTCCCTACTGCTGCAGGCTTGGGCTCTGGTGCGTGGCAGTGGTTGGGGCTCCTCCCTGCCAGTGGCTGCTGATGTCCCTCTGGCGGGGCAAGGGACATGGAGCATCGGGAGGAGTGGCAGGTCAGGCACAGCTAAATCAGCAGCAGGACCTCAGGCAGGAGGTGGGCGGCTGCAGCCCAGCTGCCGGCTTCCAACCAGCAGGAGTGCAGGCCACTTTAAAAAGCCCTGCGGGCCACAGGTTGGGAACCCCTGCCCTATATCAGCAACTGTTGATGAGAAAAGATGCAAAAATGAAACAGACTGAATTAGTCCAAACAAAACAGGCTATCAATATAATTTAAGGACTATGGATCATGCTTGGTAAACAAGAAGAATGTGGAGCCAGAAATTAATGAACCAAAATTGGTATGCTGGATGGTATGACTAATTTGTAGACATAATAATGAGGGAATGGGCTGTTTTACCCATTACTCCATTTTGTGGGGGGATTTAAAAAGAGACTTTGAGAGAGAAATTGGCTACTGGAGCAAGCTTGACCATAATGGCTGCCACACCCACCATCTCCTGGGACTCCAAACCTTTGTTGTCCTTATCCTGAAAGATGTCCTGACAAGACCAGGCCATAGAGAAGGAGCCAGATGACATCTCTCCATCACCTATGGCTATGAGACTTTGTATCTCACCAGCCCCATCCCCATGTGTCCTTTTTCCTCCCCCAGCTTATTCTATCTCCCCCACCCCCTATGTAATAAGAGTCTGACTTACTCAGCCAAGTCTGCATATTTTGGAACACTGCTAAGCATGTGACCAGAAAGGAGCAGCTAAAAGCAATGCCCTACAAAGCCCAATGCTGGTGCAAGTTTGCCGGGTCTCAGAGTGGCTTATAAGATTGTGTGCTGGGCCTGTGTTTCTCTGGCATTGAGGTTGCAAGTGAAGGTCAGCACCAGAGACAAAAGCTGCATTTCCTGTACTTCTTCCCCTCCTGCCCCCATCACCATCTTTTGTGTGTGTTTTTCTTGTTTTGTCTTCTTAGAAATGGGATCAAACTTTTAACAGAAGCAGCAATAACAGTTCCAGCTCATCTCAACTGAGCAGGCCAAAGTCTCCATATATCAAACCCTGAAATTTGTTTAAAAACTATTTAATATTGGATAATGACTTGGTTATAACACCTTTTGAGCCCATTTATTCTATCTAAATTAATATAGTAGTTTAGAGCTGATTTGTGTTAGTAGTCCTAAATAAATAATGTAGCAGAATACTGAAAGTGGTTGGATCTCTGCTGTGCCAGGCCTTGCCTCGTAATTCCAGGAACCTTGCTGTCTAATTTTTAAGGCATTTGTCACATAATTTACATCATTTATGACACATGGTCGTTGGAGCCTTGATTAAGTGTTAGTTGCCTGTATTTCTTTTTAGATGCATTGTGTTCAGCATGCTTTGCATAGCATCTTTCATATAAACTTTATTAAAATGTTTTAGAGAGAAATAGTAAAGCTCTGGAGGTAAGAAGGACAGGAGACAAACCCATGGGAAAAACACGTGTTCAGCATAGAATTAAAGAGATGGAGACAAGTTAGAGAAGGTTAGCCATATTAGTCTAGTTCAGCAAAACAAACAAGGAGTCTTGTGGCACTTTTAAAGACTAACAAATGTATTTATCAGATGAGCTTTTGTGGGAGAGAATCCCACTTCATCAGATGCTTGAAAATGGGGGTGGGGGAAGCATAGGAGAGAGGAATAAATGCGGAGAAGTAAGTGTAATTACTGCATTTATCCCTCTCCCCCGTACTTTCCCCCTCTATTTTCAAGCATCTGACAGAGTGGGCTCTCTCTCATGAAAGGTCATGTGGTAAATAAATTTGTTAGTCTTTAAAAGTGCCACAAGACTCCTTGTTTGTTTTGCTAAAGAGATGGAGAATTGATGAGAAATACAGAAAGACTCTTAAACAATGGCAGGATTGTGAGAAGTTGCAAATAAGAGATTCAGCTATAGGACTTCTGGTGTGAGTGGTTCAGTGATGTGTGCTTGGGCAAGCTAGAGGTGTGTGTAAGGAGTCTTATAAACAATAAGGGAATCTTGAATTAGAAATGTTCTTATATTGGTATCATGCCCTGTAACTTATTGCTGGACTTTTCCTTTCAGCACCTAAAAGTAGGCTACAGAATCGCCTGCTCTTTCACTTGGCACATAAGGTATGTATGTCTCTTTGCTCACACTTCATGTTTCTTTCTTAGTTTTGTGCTGTGATTGATGCTGGATTAACAACCTTTCAGAATAAGTCCTCAGGATAGGTGCATCAAATGGGTAGCATCAGAATAAACCTTCCTGTATTAATCTGATTTAGAGGAATGATCTGGAGGTGTAAGAGGGGAGCTCAAAGAAGATACCTCTCTGCTAGGTACTAGTGAGACCCACCAGTTCACTTTACGTAGGCTTAATAGAAACAGTCTGATGATATTTTTTGGCCATTGCCACCCTAGGACTTGATTAAACCAGAAACATGGAAGTCAGCTAGTTCCATTCTTCAAAGATCATTTCTAGTTCCTCCTAACTTGCTGGATTGGGTCCTCATTTGGCATATGTGCATCAGTAAGTACGTTATTCCCTCTGACTTCAAGTTTGTGCCTTGTGTCTCAACATGGAGCAAAGGGCACTGTGCTTCCAGAGACACTACGTTTTGGGTAAGAGAATACAACCCAGATCCTGACACTTTCTGCAAAAACTTCCATCAACTTTGGTGTCCCAGCCAAATTTAAATTGGATAGTTGCATTCTGTCTACCTAAGTCTCTCTCTTTCTTTGAAGTTTTAATTGAAAACATAATTCTTAATGACCTTGCCTGAAATCTGTTGTGTGGTGGCACTGTCACAAATTAACACCCAGAACTGCCTACACTACTAGGGTGACTGAAGAACCACTATGCATACAGTCTGCAAAGTGCTTTAGGAGCGTGTGGAACAAAAGATAGTGTGATGGTATCAAATTACTGTTTTGGAGCATTCTTGGCCATGCTGGAGTGTTATTGCATGACCAGTTCAAGCAAGCAAGAAAATGGTATCAAGCAAAGATGAGTAGCTAGCTACTTTAAATATGAGAGAACTTTCATTTTTTTTAAAAAACAACCCCTCCCCCCAATTTAAAAAAAAAAACACCTCCTACATCTAACTGCAGTACAATGGGTTCATAATTACCAATGGTAGTAGTAACTCATATCAGAGGAAGCATCAGAATGGTGCGTGCCTTGAGTGGTCCATTTCAATGGATATTCTTGGCTGCTTTATAATTTTGATACAATTGGAAAATTATTTGTTAACTATGCTCCCTCCATTTTACATTTGCACATTTGTTATGCAAAATGCAACGATTCTTTTAAATGGAAACTGTTATATTACACTGTATAGAATCACGGAAATTAGAGATGTGTGGCCTGGGAAGAGAGTGAACTGGTCAATGCCAGAAAATTGTACTGTGGGAATTGTCTTTGCAATATGCTTTTGCTCAGCAAGAGGTTTTGGTCTGTGGGGTGGGATGAGAAAGGGCATCCTTGAGAACTAAGCTGTGGATCCAAAAACCACAAATCTTTCTCTTAGCTCTAATGATAGCAGTAAAATCTTGTATTACAGATTTATTTTGATTATGAAGTACCTAGTCCATTTCCCTGCTGGCACCCCCTGCTATACATCATGGCAAATCAGATTTAATTATGTCTGAATCATAGCTGAGAGTTGTGTGTTTAGCCTCACGAGCAGTTATTTCTATTTATGGCTTTTTATCTCTTCCCTCAACAGACTTCTCCATTAGCAAAACAAGTTTTAAAGTTAGAAAGTTCAGTGTCAGTTACCACGTGTTTTATGCCCTTCCTGATTTAATGTGACTAATTGCTCTTGTTTTCCTTGCTGAATTCTTTTGGTGGATGTCTGTGTCTTTTTTTAGTTCAGTGATGAAAAGAAATTGATGAACTTCCACCAAAATTTGCAGGACATCACAGAAGATCAGCTCAGCCTAGCATCTATCCATTACATGCGGTCCCACTACCAAGAGGCTATTGATATCTACAAACGCATACTGCTTGATAATCGGTTTGTCTATCTTTCTCTCCCCCATCCATTCTCAACCTCACTGCAATATCTCCAA
Organism: Pelusios castaneus; assembly: GCA_007922175.1. Classification (NCBI taxonomy): domain Eukaryota; kingdom Metazoa; phylum Chordata; order Testudines; family Pelomedusidae; genus Pelusios; species Pelusios castaneus. The sequence continues at coordinate 9,599,915 of ML685814.1, forward strand.
TTAATTTGTATTTCCATTCCATGTTGTTGTTTGGCTTCTGGAAACTTATTTGTGGTGGTATCGACACTTTTGTGCCTTTTTCCTCTGTGAAAAGGGGACAATACAGTCATCTCTGATTTGTCACTTGAATCAGAGCTGTTATATCAGTAAGACACAAAGAGAATGTGTCCACCCCCATACCCATTTTTAATGTATTTTGTTCCGTGACCAATCCTGAAAACCCTCTCTACTGTTTCTTATAAAATGCTACAGAATTACAAGAAGAACAGAGACTGTTCTGTGTGTGTCTTAGCCACAGTGCAAAGCATGCACCTGCCTTTTTTAGTTTTGTTTAGTTTTTGTTTTGTTTTTTTGCTGAATACCTGTCTGGTCCTGAGTTTTAGTTACTGACCTCCCTTCTACCAGCCAGCCTTCATCAGAAGTCCTCAGTCTTGGGGGTTTTTTGTTTTGTTTTGTTTTCATTTGTTTGTTTTTGTTTTTTTATTCAAGGAATCCTGTGTGTCCCTTTGGGCTCTGTGGATTCTTTCTATTCCCATTTATCCTGTTATAGACCCTACCCCAGGATTCTACATTATAGCCCCCAATCTCAGCCTGGGATATTATAAGGAACCAAACCATTCCTTAATTGACTGGAGATGTGGTTGTTCAGCTGCACAAGGCATGTATTTTCCTCCAACTACATCATCACAGACATTTTTAGCATGCTGCCTATGTAATATCCTCTAGATGCTGGCCTGGGAAACATGGTCCAGTAATCAAAGAAGGGCTTGTCAATGTATAAACTGCTGTTCTGGAAGAGGTCAGTGGTCTTTTGCCTCTGAGTGGTTCTTAACCATGGATACACAAAGATCTTCCAGCGGGTACATTAACTCATCTAGATATATGCCTAGTTTTACAACAGGCTGCATAAAATGTCAGCGAAGTCAGTAGAAACTAAAATTTGATACAGACAAAATGAGAAGATAAATAATTTTTCATTAATAATGTGCTGTGACACTTTTGCATTTTCGTGTCTGATTTTGTAAGCAAATAATTTTTAAGTGAGGTGAAACTTGGGGTATGTAAGACAAACCAGACTCCTAAAAGTGGTACAGTCATCTGGAATGGTTGAGAGACGCTGCCATAGGCCAAGATCAGCTTATGCCCTGAAACATGAAGATCAATAACCTTTGTGACACATGGTGGGTTTTAGCTTTTCCAGGGCTTTTCAGGTCAGACCAACAGAAGGTGATGTAATAATGGGTGTTACCTCACACATTGTGTCTCTGATATACAAGGACTGACAGAGCTGCCATAACTCTGCATACATTACTTTTTTGTAACAGTTATCCTACAACTTTTTCTCATTGCAAATGTTTTTCTTATTCCAGTAAATGTGTAGTCCTTGTTGGCTTGATATCATGCAGTAGTGAGTTTCACAGGTTAATTATACATGACATAAAAGTAAATATTGACATTAAACAAATCTTTTTGAAGTTTTGTATGTATGGAATATAATTGACAAAGGAAAAGAGATTGCCTTGTGTACATTATGTTCATCAGTCCAAAAACAAAAAAAAATGGAATTCTGTCTTACATTCCTTGAGGTTATCACCAATCCCCAAAATAACAAGCCCCAAATTTGTCAGGTCTTTCTTGCATGCACTAGTGCTTGGAAGAAACCAGTTCTTATTTCAGTCTCATGGAGTTGGGGTAATGTGTTATTACACTGACTCAATACATGGTTGATTCATGGTGTCAGTGCATGACAGAGCAATGTCTTCATATATCCAAATGTCACAACACAATTACTTCCTCCTTCAGACAGATGCAGTTTGCATCTCTGAATAATTTTGTGCTTGTCTGTAGCAAAAGGTAAATCCAGAAAGTCGTATATAAGCTGTTCTCAGAAATTCAGTGTTTGTTTTAAAGGTTACATAGGAAGGTGATGGGGATGGCATAACAGACTCTGGTATTCTTTTTCAGCAGAGTTTTCTGACAGGAAATGAAGCTTCTGTGAACTTTTTCTCTCTTGCCCTTTAGGGAATACTTGGCTCTCAACGTATATGTGGCTTTATGCTACTACAAGCTGGATTACTATGATGTGTCACAAGAGGTGCTGGCTGTTTACCTTCAGCAAGTTCCTGACAGCACCATAGCTCTTAACCTCAAGGCTTGTAATCACTTCCGACTGTACAATGGCAAGGCTGCTGAGGTACCCAGTGGAAAGTCCTTCTGGTTTGTGTCAGTCTTATTTGAGGTCCCATGCAAGCTTCTTTCCCCTCTTGTGTTAGCTGCCTTATACTTTATCACAATTATTGACAAATGGCCTTTTATCATGTTGGTGTCCTCCCCCAAGGGTGCCCCCTGCCCCCAAGTCCTCACTGTTGGGCACTTAGGTTTTCTGTTCACACTCTGATCTTTCTATTTTTCCAGTGCAAGTTTTGTTTTCCATTGTATGAATTATCCGTTTGGAATAGTCGTCAGGGTAAAGTGGAGATGTGTTTTGTTTTCTTCAACTAACCCAGCTCATCATAGCTGGAGTTGCCTTCCCATCAGTTTTAGATGTGATATGGATATGCCCTTTTTTGCTAAGCTTTTTTATAGGTCTAATATTTAATTTCAGGCAGAACTCAAGAGTTTGATGGACAAAGCCTCGTCATCTTTTGAGTTTGCTAAAGAGCTCATTAAGCACAATCTGGTGAGTAATGGATTCATCTAAACTAGTGGGTCTCAAGTGGTGATCTGTGGAGCTTTTCTTGATGGAGCACCAATTAAAAATTGGCAATTGAGCAGTAGGTGGTAGCGTGTTAAGAGGTGATGTGAATCCATGAGTGTCATAATTTAAGCAATGGAAGCACTCTGATCAATATGTCTCCCACTTTTATATAATCAGTTTCATTTTCAGATGCTTTCTTGTCTTTGTGCCAAGTTCAAGAAAAGAATCTGCATTCCTACCCTTCGGCTGTCATTTTCTATACTTTGTCTTCTGGGGCAAAGTTGTTGTGATACATCCTGGTGGTATAGCGTGCTACCATGCCATGAAAAAATGTTGCTTTATCCTCACAGGTATATTAGGACACTTTAAATGTCCTGTGAGCCTCTCTTTGCAAGATATGTGGGATTAGGCTTGGCTAGCTAGTCAACTGAATGCCTATGATTTGATCAAGCTCAATATTTGTCATAGATTCCCACAAGAATGCCATGATATATAGATGGAAGCCAATCTTTTTGATTGCATCATAGTGCCATTTTTTCATAAGTTAGAACTTCATTTAATTGCATTTCACATATTTTTAATGAAAATAGCTCAATTAAATACCTGGTTTTTGTAATTAGGCATAGGTATCTTTCTATGACCATAAAGTCTTATTTGTTTTGTTACTTTTCTAATAAAGAAGTGCTTTAAAGAATTGTACCCTTTTTTATGTTACCTGACTCATTATTTTTGGACTGATCAAATCCTCAGCCCTCCTTGAAACAGCTCTGTCAAAAACAGGACAGGCGAAGACCCTAAACAATATTATCTAGCCAGGGTACACTGTCAGTTGAATTAAAATTTCCCAAGATAATGGTGTCTATTTAGGAAGTTAATGACTAGGAACTTATGGTGAGCAGATACTGAGGCAAAGTCAAAATATTTGGGTCTGAAATAGGAGACACACTGGCAAAATCCGGCAACATTCCGTGTTAGTGATTTTTAGTGCTACACTGTTGAATGACTGATGGCTATAGTAATTTGCTTTTATTTGATGCTGGAGAGTTGTTTAGTTTGGTATGCTCCCTAGATGGAAGAAGGCAGGGGCACATGGTATGGGTTATAACTGGGTCACAAGTTTATTAGCTAAATTACATCTAAGGTTCCTGTTGAGGGACAGCCCAGCATGGTCACATGCATCACATTGATTCCTTAACAATTTTTAGGGGTTCCCTCTGCAGGGGGAGCCAGTCATCACACTAGGAGGGTCTCTGTGTACCTTCAGTTGCCCACTAACATCCTTCTCCCTTTTGATGGTTGAGGTGAGAGGGACGCTTGACTCCCCCCCACCACCTCCCAGCTGGTACCTCCATCAAGTGCATTGGTGGGCTGGTCCTTTGGGGTAATGCCCACCCCTTGGTTCATTTGCCCCATTAAACACAATATTGTCTGGGTGCCCACTAGGTTACCTTTTTGTATCTAGAACCTAAAATCAATAAGTTCTTGTACTTAGTTTGGCTGCTTCCAGCCCACCCCACACAGGCTACCTAGAACTTCATCCAAACCAGGACAATCCAGGAAAAAACTGGCACATGTATCAAAGAGGTGCATTCCATCCTCGATAACACTTAGATGCACTCTGGACATGTCTGAAAACTGATGAATCTCTGGACTCCAGTCTTGTTTCTATTTTCTGGCCTTCCTTTAGGCCCTATCGACATTTTGCCGGTGTATTGTGTAATCTGCCAGACTTTGCCAGCCAGTTCCTCCAGCCATACTATCTCCATGCTGAGAAACATATTTGCCAGCAATCCTATATTCCACTTAGCCTTCAAAATCAGTTTGAGGCCAGGGCACATTCCAAGGTCATTCTTCCCTAGATGGATAATGATGTCCAGTGTGTCCTTTCAGTGTGCCAGCCCATGCAAGAGAGTCATGAGCTGGTTCTAGTGCATGCTTCTGTTGCTGTGCCAGACAAAATCATATCCCAGCTGCAAATCTGTCACCCAAATTACATGCTATCTTGTAAGTCCAGTGCACAATGCTGTGCCCAAAGTCCATATCCTCAGCTGTGCGTGTACTGACACATTTTGTGTGATTGACATGGGGAAGGATGCAGACATGGTCAACAAACACGTGCAAGAGGGTGATCCAGTTAATATAGGATACTTGGACTTTCAGAAGGCCTTTGACAAGGTCCTTCACCAAAGGCTCAACAGCGAAGTAAACAGTCATGGGCTAAGAGGAGAGCTCCTCTCATGGATCAGTAACTGGTTAAAAGACAGGAAACAAAAGATAGGAATAAATGGTCAATTTTCACAGTGGAGAGAGGTAAATAGTGGGGCCCTCCAGAGCAGGGCCATCCTTGTGGGGGGTGAGCAGGGCAACTGTCCTGAGCCTCCCAGTTATGTAGGCCCTGCACTGCCAGGCTTTGCTCTGCTCCCACCCCACTGCCTTCGGCCTGGGCCCCGCTCCCCCAGGGACAGCCCTGCCCCAGAGATCTGTATTGGGACCACTGCTGATCAACATATTCATAAATGATTTTGAAAAAGGTGTAAGCAATGAAGTGGCAAAGTTTGCTGCTGATGCAAAATTATTGAAGATAGTTAAATCCAAAGCAGACTGCAAAGAGTTACAACGGGATCTCACAAAATTGGGTGACTAAGGAACAAAATGGCAGATGAAATTTGATGTTGATAAATGCAAAGTAATGCACATTGAAAACATAATTCCAGCTCTACATACAAAATGGTGGGGTCTGAATTAGCTGTTATCACTCAAGAAAGATATCTTGGAGTCACTGTGGATAGTTCTTTTGAAAACAATCAGTGTGCAGTGACAGTTCAAACAGCTAACAGAATGAAGGAACCGTTAGGAAAGGGATTGATGATAAGACAGCAATTATCATAATGCCTCTTTATACATCCATGGTGTGCCAACACCTTGAATACTGCATACAGTTCATGTTGCTCCATCTAAAATAAAAGATACATGAGAATTAAATAAAAGTGCAGAGAAAGGCAGCAAAAATATTAGTGGTCTGGAATAGCTTCCATATGTGGAGAGATTAAAAAGATTCAGACTGCTCATTTTAGAAAAGAGATAACTAAAGGGGGATTTTATAGAGGTTTATTAAATCTTGCATGGTGTAGAGATAGTGAATAAGGATCACCCAATTAAATTAATGGGAAGCAGATTTAAAACAAACAAAAGGAATTACTTCATACAATGCATAGTCAACCTGTGGAACTTGTTGCCAAGGGATGTTGTAAAGGCCAAAAGTATAACTGGGTTAAAAAAATAATTTGATAAGTTCATGGAGGATAGGTCCATCAATTCTTATTAGCTAAGATGGTCAGGGTTGCAACTCCTTGCTCTGGGTGCTCTTCCAGATGCTAGATAGTGGGACTGGACAATGGGATGTATCACTCGATTATTGCCCTGTTCTGTTCATTTCTGCTGAAGCGTCTGGCACTATCCACTGTCAGAAAGATACTGGACTAGATAGACATAGATCTGACGCAGAATGGCTGTTCTTATTTTCTGCAGTACTGCATTTCCCAAAGGCCACAGATGAAGTAGCACTGTATCATCTCCATGAGTTGCCCTATTCTTGGCCACTAAGGATGGTTCTCTTACTGGCCTCCTGCTCTTTTCTGTCTCCTTCTTGACCTTTTTGGTTGCCTCCTGGTCTGGGATAAGCAACAGCCCCTGCACCAAGTGACTAAATGGATTTATTAGCCCAGCCTTCTGCCCCACTAAGTCTTGGACCCAGCCCTGCAGACGGCCAGCTATATGCTTTATATAATCAAGCAGATTTTGAATATTACCAGACTGCTGTTTATGATCCAGCCACTCTGTTCCTGTTTGACCGCTGGAAACAGCAAACAGGAAGTGTGGTTCTGAGCACAATTCTTATCATGGCTCTAAATCTTGTGCCAGGTCTCTTTGGATTATGGTTCCAAAGCACAGGCCTAATCCCACAGGACCTCATGCTTACCCTGAGAGCCCTGTGAAGGCTGGAAATCTCTCAGGATATGTCCTTTTGCCATTTCCTATTGTGGGAACCACTAAAACCCACTCCTTGCTAGGCTTGAGGCCCTCTTCTTTTTGTCAGTAAATTGCCTCGTGATTAACAAATGAATCCAAATGGCACATTTGGTTTGTGGGTCAGCCAGTTGCAACAAACTTAACCATAATTTTTTCTAACATATTATGCATTCAATATTTAAATTTGGTTTTTGACTGGACTGGTGGAATTGTTTTGATCCTTTTTCCAATGATTCAGCTGATGGTATGCTTCCGTCTCAAATCACCTCTGAGCCAATGTCCCATATGGTGTTGGGGGAGGAGAGAATTATGTGAAACCAAAGACCAGACTACTTCTGGTCATTTAAAGATCATGCAACACTTTACACATGTCTAGGATTATTAGTCCTAATATTTTGGTATAATAACAATCAAAGCCAATTGTAATTTTCCATCTATCTTCCCTTTGCATTTTCAGTTTAGTTCATGCACTCTATCTCACTTTTCCAGCACTGTTATGTGTTGTTGCTTTGAAACGTTGAATAGTTGATAATTTTTCTGCTCCAGAAATAGTTACCATTTACTGATAGGTTAAATATTTTTGTAAAGTGCTTTCAGATTTTTCAGAATAGATAGTATAAAAATGTGACATGTTTATAATTATGAATAAATGAGAATCCAACTGATGTTGATTCCATTTACTGTAGCCCATTATTACTGTGGAAATTTCAGGGATGATAATAAGAGATCAGAGACTGGAACATGCTATAGGACTAACAAGATGTGTTCTTCCTTCTGCAGGTGGTGTTCCGAGGAGGGGAAGGGGCTCTGCAGGTTCTGCCTCCCCTGGTTGATGTTATTCCTGAAGCCAGATTGAACCTAGTGATTTACTATCTCCGGCAGGGTAAAGAAATCTCCCTCTGATTCTCTCTTAGATGTAGGAGTTAAAATTTTTCTCCTTCTGTGACACCTATTCAACATCTTACAGCTAGCCTTCCTCGAATGGGCCACAGCTTTGCACTGTTTCATCAGTGGCCCTGTGGGAAATAAACTAATGTATAAGCTAATATCTTACATTTTTTCCTGGCTTCTGTCTGAAGACCATTTGCAAATGGTTGAACAAATTCCTTTCAGCAGAAGATTGGAGGCTGCTTTTTTTTTTTTTTTTTTAAACTCTAGTAGAATACTTCCCCTTAAGCCTGCTAAAATGTTAAAAATGTAGATAGGATTACCACCCAGGCAATGAAAACTATTTTTGTAAATATAGCAGAAAGAGGCTGTGAACCAAAATGTCAGAAAGAAGGCTGCAGTCTGAAAACAAAACCATTCATTCCACACACATTTGCCAACCATTGAAGAATTCAGATAGATTGCCCAGGAAGCAGGAAAGATTTTCCTGTGTTTCCAAGAGAGTTCTGTCTTTGCTTTTAGGCTCCTTTTGTATTTTTATTTCTGTTTTATTGTTGATACTGATGACAGTGCTTCCCTGTTCCCGCATACCCATCACCAATTTTCTCCATTCAGTAGTGGATTGATTGATAGTTTGGTGTTAACTGCAGGAACTGTGTAATGAGATATGTTGATCACTTTTCCATCCATTGACTTCCTTATTCACAGTGTTTAATCACCTCTGCATGATTAATTATTTAGAGCAGTGTACTGTTAAAGCAGCAGACCTTATCTCCTTTATCTTTATGGTTTAGTCCCACGTATTCTGTTTTTTAAAAATATTTCAAAGGTCGTTGTAGTAATATCGACTACTTTAGCTAATAAACTTTACTACTATGTCACCTGGTTGTCTAGACTTGGGACTGTTCTACAATGATAAGTTATATTGGCATAGCTACGTCTTTCAGGGGTGGAAAAAAATCCATACCCCTGAGCACCGTGGTTAAGCCAACCTAACCCCAGTCTAGGTAGCGCAAAGTCAAGGGAAGAATTTCTTCTATCAACTTAGCTACCACCTCTTGGGGAAGTTATAGCTTAGTTATGGTACATACTGTACAGAAGAATCTCACTAACATCACTTCGCTAATTCACAAGCACCTTAATTCTCACAAAATATAGCAATCTCACCTGATTTCTCATCAGAGATTTAATACCAGAGATCTTCTGTAAGATGTCATATTAAGACTTTTACTTTTACAAATTGTACTGAAATACATGTACTAATGAACCGATAAAACTTTGTATAGAAAAGCAAAGTATTTTAAAAAAATGATTGGTCACATATGTATCTCAGTACCTCATATGAGTATATGAGGTTTGATTTCTTTTATAATGTTTTGAAGATGTTAAGTGTTACATAAGTATTTACAAGGACGTATCATTGAAGTTAAACTATATTTGTCAAAATATCTGAACAAAGTATGTTGTTATAGTGTACCAAAGTTTTAAAAAAAATATCAAGTTTACTTGCTTGATAATTATCCACGATTGGTGATTTACAATGGATCTCCTAGTTATTAGTATGAATTAGCTTGGCCGGGTAATTGTGTGACAAAAGAACCTACGCTAATACGTTACATGTGAAGGGGATGGAGTTAAGATTTTCTAAGACTGGATCCTTTTTTTAGAAGCTTTTTTTTTTTTTAAGTATAAAACTTTTGTGTTTGAGTTAAATTCTTTAATTAATTTTTGCATTAACAATGCTTTTTTCCGTGGGAAAATTAGGATCAGATATGCTAATTTACTAAATGTTGAGGTATTAATAAAGAAACTGTAAATTCTGTATTCAAAAGCATCTAACCTTGCCTTGCCCTGAGGGAGGAATAAACATGTTGGGGGAAACAGGAAGATGAGAGATTTATTATCTTGACCTTCTACTATTGAGAAGTCAGCCACTGGACTATGAACAAGGGACCAAGTGATCTCGGTACTGGGGAAATGTAGTAATAAAGAAGCTATTACTCAACCTATGTTTGTTATACAGGCTCAAAAAGCCATTAACCTCAAGGTATATATTTACATTGATTTATAGTCCCCCTTATTCCTCCCCTTCAAACGCTTTCTCTATCTGTGACTGGCCAAAGGAATGTTGTGGGAGATGAATGGACTGTCTGAATACAATTCACTGTGGTTTGTCATCCATTATAACTTCTGGTATTTCAGATGATGTGCAAGAGGCTTATAACCTGATTAAGGATCTGGAACCTACAACTCCACAGGTAATTTGAGACTTATGATATGATTACATGAAGAGAGAGTTTATAAAGTGGGGTAGAATCTGCCACATCCAAGTCAGTATCCTAAGGTTTTATATATATATATATATATATATATATATATATATATATA